>VXAD01012225.1:1851443-2086443 GCA_013399195.1 Dicrurus megarhynchus | reverse complement strand
GTTCCTCAGAAGTGAATATTATATTTTCCATTCACATATTGTTTATTAAATCACTACATGGTATTGCAACTGCCTAACAATTGATAGCATTTAGATGGCTAAACCTAAATGGAAGGGAATAGAAATCCAGCCTGGAATAAATTTGTAGTCAGAAGGCTGTAGCAGCTAACAGTCAAAGAGAAAAGGCACAAAGTATTCCCATTAGCACACTTTAAGGAATCATTCATTTTATGAGCTGCTTTTAAGAGGAAGGAGTAAAATTTTGGGGTATGATCATAGCAGACTGTTGCAAGAAGACATTACAAGTGAAAAGGTGAAAAACTAAAATAGACTGAGGTATAGCAGGAAAATGAGGGCAAAAGACATAGAGTGCTCTGAATGAGGAGCAGCAGCTTGCGTAGTACATGGAAGTATTGAGCAAGTTATTCTGAAGATTTATGAGAATGGATATGTTTTTAGAGTACTGTGGATGTGACTGTTTTTGATAGAAAAATTGGATAGAGTAGAAGAGAGACATACGGGAGAAAAAGGAAGAAAAAAGAAATATAAGTGGAAAATTATCAGGTTATAGCCCAGTGTTCTGATGGCAAGAAATAGAGCAACCCGGGAAAGGTGACTGAGAAGAAATCGGCATATCTGGAGCAGGGACTGCTTTTTAAAACTTTAGTTTATATGATGTCTAGCACAGCAGGTTCTTTACAAGTAGTGCCTATGGACAATGAAGCAGCATAAATAAATACATAAAAAGGAAAAGATTAAAATCAACATCTTCAGGAAAAGGATGAGATACAGAAAGAACTGAGACCTGGGTAAATGAGAAAATCCCAGCAATAATAAAGTGGGTTGGACATTCCTGATTTTAAAGTCTGAGAAATAAAATAGTGAACATATAAGTAACCACAGCTATCCTATGGATTACCCATAGGTGAAAGCAGCTCTTGAAATATTTTAGTGTTTTATGGACACGAATTATCCAGCAGTGCCTTTTGTCTATCAGCAACACAATGGCCCTGCCCCTTCTCTGACTGTCTACAGGAGTTTCATTGCTGACTTTCTTCTGTAACCTTTAGAGATGTTGTATAAATATGACCTTTTAACTTTTAGGTGACTTGATTTCAACTGCTGGACTAGTAGTATTTAACTGGTGAACCAATTAAACATCAGTCAAATAATCTGAAAAAGCATAACAAAAGGCTGAAAAAAATCCTGTAAAATCCCACTACATAAATTCCTTTACAGTACATAGGCTAGTTTTGTTGGTTTTTTTTGGTTTTAAGATAAAATGTTAATATGAAAAAAAATATGTTCATAATTATATATCTATATATTTTACAATAATTCTGGAGACTTAAAACCCCCAGACTAAAATTAAGGAGGAATTAAGGTGCTTAATAATTTACAGTAAATTTTCTTAAAATTACCTCTGAAACATAGGGAAATATATTTTATGCAATTAATATGTTTTCTGAAATAAGAAAGACTAGAGGTATATGCAGGTACTTATTTCTGTGAACATGCAACCACAGATAACTAAATAGGTTTTTATGTATACAGAGACAATACTGATATTTGCATGCACATATACACATGTATATGCATATGTACATGCACATGCAGCTTTGCTCATGCTCACACATGTTTTAATAACTGAATTCCTGCTTTATTTATTATGCCATATATGTGTTTTCCCACAGAATATTATGTAATATATGATTAAACCTTTTAAAGTGAGATTTACCCCGGTATTCTGAATTTTTAAAAGCAGACTTCTTGTAAAACCTCACTAGAAATTGTAGTTTAACTTTTGGATTTCTACAGTAAACAGAAGGATACACATATTCACCTGCTCTGTCTGATATTGTGGACTCTGTCTTGACTTTGCCTGGTTACGTGAACTTTGATTTTTAAAGCTCAGTCACATGTAAAAACAACTGGAGACACTGGACCTTTGTCCTCTATGTCTAAGGAAGGCGTTCACAATACAGCCTTAAAGCATCAATGACATGAAATTTCAAGTTATTTAAAGATTATTTTTGATTGATCTAAAGCACATTGGCTGTTTCTATTCATGTTGAAGTATTTCTATTTGACCCATGAACAGTACAGAAAAACAGAATCACTTTTTTCTTAGTCATTTAACAGCTGGTGTTAAAAATTCTCTATTTCTTCCTTGTCATCTCAACTTTACTGTTGCTGGAGAAGACTCTACAGGCTTTTGCTTTTGTGAGGGAAATCCTGGGTAAAAAATGGTAAGAAACAGGTAGCTTGTAGACTAGCAGTGATAGAAGGAAAGGCTAAATAATAATTTATAATTATGTCTGGATCCTTTAATCCTGCTATTGGACTACTACTTATGTCCAGTATTGTCACAAAATGAAACATTTCTAAATTCTGGTGAATTTTACTTCAACATATTACTGTTTCCCTGTAAATGGAGTAGGAAACACTTGGTAATACTAGTACTTCCTGGTATTGAAATGCACACTGCTTCCCATGATGAGAAAGAAAATCTTATCAAAGTGTTACAGATGTTCTTCAAATGATTTAATAAATACAAGAATATCTTCTAAGTAAATGAGGCAAATATGTCATTTGAATTCTCACAGCTTCGATAATTAAAAGCAAGACCACCAGCTGACTTCTTTTATTTTTTAAAAGCACAACTTGATCTGCACAAGGAATGCAACCTTCCTCAATAATGTTTTCCCTCACAAAGTTAAGAACCTACCTGTTGATCCCGAGGCAAATGCCAGTAGTGGTCCAATATTCATCAGAAACTTTAATTAATTCTGCTTCCCTTCAGGCATCTTACTTTCACCGCAGTGGGGGAAAAAGGAAAAAAAAACAAACCTACCCAACCTGTGGTCATTAATAGCAGTATAAAACCAGGATGATGCTTAGACTGGAAGACCTGGAGTTTCACATACCTTTCTCATAATGTTTTTAAGTGGCATCCAATTAGTACATGGGGACTAGGATGTGTCTCAGTGTGCAGTCACTGCCAATTTACTTTATAATTTAAAGAATTAAACCTTCCCTCTAGCATCTCCCTTTTGCTCTTGTATAGCTTTATTGTTTTCAGAGAGCTATATACCTATGAAAGGAATGAAAAGTCATACTTGATCCAGTGGAACTAGAACATATGTCAAATGATTCACACTCAAAAGTAAATAGGAAGGAATCAAAGCAAAAATTACTTCCTAAATTGTCAGACTATATTTCCTAAATATTCTAAATTAAAAAACCAAACCAAACCACCAAAAAACCCCCAAAACAAAACAAAGCCAAAAAACTCCCCAAAACAAACAAACAAACAAACAAACAAACAAACACCACCCCCAAAACAACAACAACCCCAAACAAAACAAAAACAAAAAACCAGAAAAAAATATATTAGGGTTATGCACAATGCAACATTTTCTGAGAAATGGATCAATTCCCTTCTGTGCTGCTGCTACTGTTACTTTACATGATCTTGCCCAAATTGTGTTGGGTCAGATTTTCAAGACCCTTTAGTAATGGTCTGAATTTTCACATGCATGAGGGTTCTCACCTTTTGTGGCCATTGCTAATAGCTGGGCTGCTAGAAACCCTTGAGGTTTCTGTTAGGAACACACTTAACTGTACAGAGTTAGAACACCTTTACATTTCTTGTCTTTCAATACTTCAGGTGTAAAATAATGCAGAATACCCCACATTGCTCAGGGTTGCCGTGAAGACAGATACATCAGAAACACTGAGGTACACAGATGTTAGAGTAACCAAATTCATGTAAGACAAAATACAGTGCAAACCAGAAAGGATCCTTGATGCACCTTACTGCAGTTTTAAAGTCTTAAAACCAAGAATAAACTGTGATATTTATTTTACACAACCTTCCATAAATCAGTGTTTTTTCCAGGAATGTAAATCAACAGAGCATTTGGCTGCAAAATTCTTCTTTCCAATCACAGAGGTGTCAATATAAAACTCTCATGGACAGGCAGCATTTGGGTTTCGTTCTCAATCTGTGTGGCTGTTTCTAGCACTGAGCACATTTTGTCTGCAATCCTTCCAGCCCTGGTCCTGTCTCACAGGGCTCATCACTTGCTAAATGCATTATTTCAGGACACAACCTTTCCAGTGTTAGGCAGAAGAAAAAGACTTAGATGACAATTTACATTTGTACTGTTAGCCTCTGCGTGCTCTGAGACAGTCAGTTCAGGCAATCGTGGAAGAGTAAAATGTGAATGAAGTAAAACATTTGTATTTTTGGTTCTATGGTTATTTTAGAGAGGAGGTATGCACTTAGACAACACACTGACAAAAATGCACTGACATTTTGACCAAACAATTTTAAAATTAAAACCAAATACACAATATTAAGCAGAATTTTTGAAACTGGACCATTTCCTCAAAATTTCCTTGGATAGTGTGGCAAAAACTTAGCTAACACATTTTTGTCCAATGTGTCTGTGATGCAAAAGGATAGGACACGTGGCGGGCTGCTCTGGAAAAGCAGGCATTGCTGTCAGAAAAGAGAAGTAATTGATAAAGCTCTTTTCTGCAAATGAGAGCTTCACTATAGGCTTTCAATTTTAATCCCAGGTGCCAATATTATAAATATATGAAATGTATTTCTTTGTACAGAGTGCACATTATTTAGGGAGAAATGGAGCTAAAGGTTGATTCCTGACTGTGTTTCCAGGCTCTCATTTTCAGACTCTGAAGTAGAAAGAATTACCTTCATGTTTTCCTCGCTGCCCAGGGTTTCAGTGAAAACAAGCCCCATGCCTTGACTCCTCTCTGACACCTTAACATTATTCCTTTTTCACAGTTACTGAAATAGGTCATAGCCCTGACAAATCTATTATGCCTCATTCATAAGTACTGCAGTTTACTTGGACAGTAACTTCTGGCCCAGAGCAGCACTGAATGTTCAATTTTCTCCTTTTAAAAAAACAAGGCACAGGTGACCTGTTAAATGTTGTAATCGGATTGCCCATCCCCACAACACAAGGAGGGCCAATGTCAAGGGATACTCTGAACTTCTACAACTCTATCCTCTCATGTAGCCACTAAGCCTAAAAAATACATGCAGAAATAAAAGCAGAAACTTATTCGAAGCCCTATATAAAAAGAAACAATTCAAATACCTGATAAAATTATTTCTACTATTTGTCCACAGTGTAGCTACAACAAAGCTGCTGGTCAGGTCCAGCAGTGCTTTGATCAGAAGTTTTATTACTTTCCTGTTGCAGCCATCACTTGCATAAATGAAGAAAGGACCAGAAGATGCAAAGTCCTCGCTTCCTCTGCACCAACACTGGGCCAGTTCTTTAATTCCTTCCTGTATTTGCACTGGAACAACATTCAGGGTTTATGTTAATACATTTTACCTAATGCCTAAGGAAAGATAAATTATAATGGTCTGACAAGTGCTACATTGTGCTTGATTGTTCAGACTCATATGACTTAATGCATGTCCCCAAAAGAAGATAGAGACAACGGCACAGGTCAGCTTGCTTCTTAGCCAAGAGATGGAAGCTAGAAAACCCAGGAGCCCCTTACTGCCACAATTGTTTCCTCTGAACAGGTCTCTTAGTTTTATTACTAATCCAAAACACTAAGGAACTGCAGATTTCATTCCTGATACTAGCACATTTTAGTATTAAGCCTCCCATTAAAAAAAAAAAGTGACCAGAAATGAGGTCACCAAAATTCATGAATTTCTGGAAAGTAAGTAACACAAATATTCAAACAGGACCAAGAGTTCCCACCCAAAATATTTAAGTTTTATTTCCCATTATGTTCAAAGAAAACACAAATGGCTCAGGGTAAAATCTTTCATTTTTCTTAAACTGCAGTAGCTTATTGTTGACATAAAGTATTTGGCTGTAATAACTTTTTAACTGTCATCACAAAGGCTAGAATATATATATTTTTAACAACATTCACAGCTCCCAGAAGTACTAGTTTTCTAGTGGAGGCTTTAACAAAATAACCTATGCATTTTTAAAATAACTTCTCTGTACCTTCACTGCAAAGATTGATCACTTTATTTCATCGAGAAGATCATTAGGGACTTTTATACATGCCGACAGGCACAGTGAGCCCAAACCGCCACACTTTGCTTGAAAGCGGACATCCACAGACCCCCTCTCGCTGCTGCACACAGATATGCTATAACCTCCAGGCTACCTATGCAAAACAAATGCCAAGACATTCACTACCCATTTCAGCTCTAATTTTAACTGAATTCTGTGCTGTAAAGTTTGGAATATGGATGCTATGGGTGCACGTTTTCTGGACATAAGCAGTAGCTGGGTAATGAGGAAACCTCTCAGGAAAGGCACGACCTGTGCTAGACACATGCAGTTGTGCGATTTTATGTTTCAGTGGCCTGCCTTGGAGACAAGGCACTCCCAAACCAGCAATGCTCAACTGGCTGGGTGCCCACTTCCACCTAAGAAGCACTGTGGGCTTCTTATTAGGGTTTTTGGTCTTGATCTAATGTCACTTTTGGAAATATGTTTTAAAATAGAATGATCCAGCTGTCACGCAAATCTGCTAAGTTCATGAACATATGAAAAAAAGGTTCTTCAAAGCTAGGCTGGTGGGGTGCATGATGTAAGTCAGGGTTGTGAAAGCCTGTCTTGATTTAATGATGCCTTTCATGCTGTGTATGTGATAAGGTTCATTCAGTGTGTACTTTGCATAAAAGCCAAAAAGTTAGGAACTGAAACACATGAGAGAACACTCATATCATAATTCTACCGCTGTATGTATAAGCATTATGATGGCATCTTTCACTACAAGAATATAAGCTGCTTCTGAAACATGGAAATATCCTACAGATTTTTCATATGCTCTAGCAAAGTGCATTTTTAAAAAGTGCTCATTAAATGAGCCACCAGTTCACACCTCTCATTCATTACAAGCACTATGATGTGTTCTTTGTGCTTTTAATTTACTTCAATTTTAGTAGGTCTGTGGATATTGAGAAGCTTGGCAGAACCCTGAACATACGAAACAACAGGATACTGAAAGAGTTGCCTTTGTACTTTAAAGAGAGTAATGGAAATTAAATAATATTTTAAAATATGTTTTTTTGCAAACATGAGATTTGTATGTTACCGTATTGTCTGAAGTAATACAGGCACACAAGGGTGCCACGCTACTTGTACTTGTGACTTTGGCTTATAATTACAGCTTTTACTCAGCTGAAAAATGCTAAAATTCTCTTAGCATTGTTCTTTAATGGAAACATTAAAATGAAATATGGCAGGTTTTTTTTGAAAACTCCAGTGTCCTCCTAAAATGACTAACCTAAATCACAGGGACAGGCTTGCAAGCCGCACTCTTGCTCAAAATGGGCTGCTGATCCGAGCACTTGTCTAATACTTACTGTCTGCAATGCTAGGAGGAACAGACGAGCTCTCCTCTTCTTCCAGATCTTCTCCCAACAACAGTTGTAAACATTCATTTGCCAATCAAAAAATCACAGCAAGTTTATGCTACACTGGGCCTTAAATACCTGATTAATTCTAGAAATTACCAAAATAAATACAGACTAAGTCTTTGCTCATTGAATAAGGATAAAGTAACTTCAAAATCCACAGCCACTGGTTGCCATGCAACCTGCTATAGTATTATGGCAGAAATAAGCTGTGCTTGAATTTTCAGTGCCCTCTCACTCAGCCTTCTTGATGTTGTGATACTCTAATGCTTCTCAGCTAACTTCCATTAAGTAGTTTTTTGTGGGGTAGTATTCCAAGGTTAAAATGATTAAATAACTTTTATGGTTGATCAAATATAAGCCCTTATTATACACAGTAGGCAAAACCATACATTTTAATTACTTTGTTATCAAAGATCTCGGTATTTACATTTCATTTTTCAGTTATAATTCTGAATTTAGTTTGACCTTCATAAAAAAGAGAAGACCCGAGATTCTTGCTGTCTTAAACAATTTTTTCCCATAAACAATAAAAACCATTAAGATGTGGTAACAACAGAAACAATGCAATGAGATCTACACAGCCTATTAGAAATATTTTCTACTGAGAAATTTTGTTTCATTTAAGCATCATCTTTTAATTTATCAGTTTAATTTTTAACTACTTTAATTATTTGTCACTTGATAATACATTTGCAGTCTAAGGGTGATATATCAATACTAGATAATATTGACGTTATTTTAATTCGAAGTTCATTTAGAGCTATCAATAGCATTTTTCCCTTATAAGAAGTATATTCCAGTATAAATACTGAAATAAAAATATTAGTTTCAGGTGCTCTACAGAACTTTGCTACTAATTGGTAACAAAGTAATTTTCTGCAATTAAATTGCACTAATATTTATAGACATATGTTTAAAAATTCATGATTAGGCAAAGTTTGTATTTTGCATTTTTGGTTTCTGAAATTATTTGAAGAAGACAGATTTCACAGACAAAGATCAACTTAATAAGGTCTTGTCTTATATATCCATTTATAACAGAAATCTAATGCAATTCAAAATCTATTAACCTCTACAACTTCTATAAAAACAGATCTATTAGTTGAAGACAGAAATATCCTGTGCATAATTTACACTGTAAATATATCAAAATAAAAATACTACCTTTCATTTACTAAAAAAGCAAAAATAAAAGAAAAAGAAGTCTTAATATGTGGAAAGATGTTTAGATCACCCTTAGTAAGAAAATGTTTTATTTTGCCAAACTTAGAGTCACTATTTTTCATATGTCTGCTTAGATTACTCAGAAATGTTAAAGAAAAAAAAAATAAAGATAAGTTTAAAAAGCCTGTATTTTGATTCTTCGAACCTTTTTTTTTTTTTTTTACTATTCTGTCTTTCCAGAGCTTTACACAGCTTTTCCCACAATGTACGGTGATTTTTAAATATATATAATCAAAAAATATACTTATGCTTGTGGTGGGAGGTTACAGACACATTTTTAAAAATTATTTGCTTTTCATAGTGTACTAGTTCATAACAAATAAGGAAAAAATATTAAACAGAAAGCATGAAATTAACAACAAGCAGTAGATTCAAATAACCTTGCAGTCAAAGCTTTGTAACCTAATTCCAATAATGGCTCAAAGATACATGGCATAATAACATTTTCTCTTTTTCAGATTGTAATAATGTTCACATGCAAACGCATGGCCAGACTCATCGTTCTAAAATGATTGTTTAACACATTCCGTCTCGGGCTTTGTAGTCTCACGTCTGCATAATGTGCCCCTTTTAGCATCCTACTGTGCGACACTTAAAGTTAGCTCCAAATAGCATCACTATTTTCTCATTTACTTCGTTATTTTAGGGAAAAAGCTCTAAACATTCCCCCTCCTCCCCAGCCCCCCAATTTAAGGAATGACTCTAAACTATGGTCGTTGCCTTCTTATTCCAGTTAAAGAGAGGGGAATGAGCTTATCTGTTTGGAAACGCAATCTCTTGTAACTCCTTCTGTAAAGGGTACGAGGAGCAGACAGCACGTAAGTGACACATCGCCTTGTGTTCCAGAAACAGATGGGGGCACTATCCAATATGCTCAGTAGCACCAATGCAGCAGAGCATCCCAGCTCTCGGCGGCGGCAGCGGGGAACGCAGCACGGCGACCGTGCCCAGCACAATTTGAGCTATTAATAATTAGCAATGCTAAACTGCAATGACTCCATCCTCGCTGTCAGGTGTTTAGATAATGCCATCAAGTGTGGAGCCTGGTGCCCAGAGTCATTTTGTAAAGTCTATCTATCAGTTTAGGAATGCATTTCAGTTTCCTAGCGTGTATACAGTCGACCTGCTGGTGAAATTACATTGTATAAAGTGAAATACTGTGCTATGCAGGAGAAGATAGAAAGCAGAAAAGAACTTAAAGGAAAACTTTAAAGGATCTGTCATCAAAACTTTAAATAGGCCTTTCTCCAGCTGTAGCTAAATTATTGTACTTCTTGATACTGTTTGCTCCTCATAGCAATTGAAAGCATATGTAATTTAACAGCAGGCCTCAATCCTTTAATAAGCTGTCTTTAAAATACCTTACATGGATTACCTATCTGTAAATCTGCTTCCCATGCAGAATGTGACAGCATTATGGAAATTGTGAGTTCAGTAAAGATGGCATATACCAAAGAGAACCACATCTGCACACTGTAAGATTATACCAAACATTGGAAGTAATCTTTAGTCATTTATAATACTGCAGAATGAATAATTAAGATTAAGGACTCTATTCTGCCCTTACTTATGTCCTACGTATCTCATAATTTTTTCCCCCCTGTAAATTAAACAGAAAAGTAGCACTGCAAGGCTTTCTTGTTCAAATTATGCAAAGTTGGTATTCATCTTTCTGCAATTTGGTGCACATCTAAGGAAGTTTGGCAAAAAAGGAACGATCACATATGGAACAGAATCCATACTAAAAAGGGATATCCCATGTTTGCCAAAAGGAGCAACTTGCAAGTAGCACGTATTTCCTTATCACTTAAAAAAAATATTAAAGAAACAAAAACCAAAAAAGACTTTCCCAGAGCAGAAACGCGGTTCAAAGAGATTCTGTGCTCTGAGTCACTCTGCTGAATACGCAGCCTGCCTAGACAAAAAGAAACACAAATGTCTGAAAGCAGCTGACAGCAAAGGAGGGGGAACTGGTAAGTTTTGGCGAGGAAAGGGCAGCACTAATGTTCCCTGACACTTGGATTTCTAAGCAGGACCTATTTCTGCACTTCATAATATGTAATTTCTTCTGCCATTTACTGCTAGGAGAAGCAGCAACAGGAGAGTTTTCTCCAAACCCATGCTGGTCAGCAGGAAGAGGAGAAGGGAGAGGCACTAATAGTAACCAAGGTCCTTTGGGGGAAGACCTATGTACCACCAGCCAGATATGTTTTCCTTGCCCACCCTCAGCTCCAGGAGTCTGCAGACTCTGAATATATATTTTATTCCACAATATACAAGTTCTTTACAATCCCCTTTCAGCTGGGTACCATGATATGGGGTCTGCAAGTTCCATAAAAAACTAGACCAGAATCCAGCCCTAGACCTTAACTTACAGCCTTACAAATGCCTTTACTATTTGCAGCAGATGAATGAAATGAAATTACTATCTCACCAACAGCCATTCATTATATTCCATCACATAAATTATGAACACGGATAACAGAGTCCACAACGAGCTTTGGCCTTTTTTTTTGCTCTGGCAATTCATGAAAGCCAAACAAAGGCAATTTTTTTGGAATAATTTTTACTAATGCCTCAGATTCACACACATGGTTAATGTCTGCTACTTTGGAAACAGTGGCATTTCTAGGACTTGGCATTTGAGACAGCAGATGGGTGGAAATAAATTTGCCTCTGGGGTTAGGGCGCTACATCAGCCTTCTATGCCCACTGCAGAACTATTTGTTCATTCTCTCTCAGTGCAGAACAATAAAGATACTGCCATTCAGAGCATCTGAATCTGAGTTTTAGAACTCACTTTATTCTCAGCATTAGTGCTGTGTATAAATGTTGGTCATACTAACACCAAAAGACATTGGAAGCATGTGCAGCACATGCAGGCCCTGGAGAGCCTCCAGTGTTAAGTGATATCTCAGCTGCTGTGGCAGCTTTCTCACATAAGGAGGACACTTTCCTCCCCCCATGTGAGAGCCCAGAGAACACACACGTCTTTAAATGCAGAATTAGCTAAGCAACTAACACATCATACGGCAAAATAAACAATATTCCCAAGCTTGTTAAAAGCTAAATATGGCACTTTAGAGAACAATGCACAGTCAAATGAATTTTAAGACTACGTTACCACTAAGACATTCTTAATCCTCTGGTCAGATGTAATTTTAAAATTGCACAGAAAGTGAGGAGGTGATTATTAAAGGAGTGCAAATATTTTCCAGCTCTAAAACAGACATAGATAAACTGACATATGCACAGACATCTCAGATGGCGACTCAGCACAAAAATTCATTGGAAAAAAAAAATCCCTTTGCATTTCTATATATATTTGGAACCGTTAGTTCCTCACTGCTGCAGTAGTATTCATTTCCCAAACTTCTGAAATCCTCTTTATCAGTGAGATTCTCATACACTCTTAAGAGAAAGTAATGGTAACCTATCACTTTTAAGACTACAGCTTTTGAAAAACCAGACTGTCAGAATACTGCAGGACGTACAATAAAAGGCAAACGAAAGGCAAAGAGACTGGCTAGATTTTTTAATATGTTTCCAGCATCCACAATTCTATGATTAATTTGTTCTCTCTCATCCTCTTTTCAAATTGGAAAGAAAGCCTTTACCATTTCTGAGTTTAGCATTACTTCCTTCTCAATTTAGGGATTTTATTGCCACAGAAAGCAGATTGATAATGATTATTATTATGAACATTTGTAAGGTAACAACTACTGCAATATTGGGCTTATATTAAAAGGAAAATTGTTCTCAAGTACCAAGAGCAAATGTCCAGTAATCTGTGTATAATCTCACTTCTACAAAACGAAGGAAGAGGTTTTCTTTCCCAATAGACGTACAAAGTGCTGGAGAAACCAGACAAAAAAACTCCACCAGAGCAAAAGCACATCTTAAGCAGTTCCTGAATGGAGTCATGAATCAGAAGAGCTGAACATCCACAGAGCTGTCCAAATATACACAGTTCATTTGGCAACAGTACTTCCTGCTTAATTTGATGTAATTTTCTTTTGCTTCTGTATCTGAAATCTTACTATCTGACCCCTAAAGAAATGAAAAGTTTTACAAATCTCTTGGATTGTCTTTCCATAACTGCCCAACAGTCTTTCTGGAAAAATGAGGTTAGTGGGTCACTACTTTTAATAGATGGTTTCTTGAGCAAGACCTAGGTCATTTGTAGTTTGACAGATTTCTGGCAAATGCCCTTCATTTCA
Organism: Dicrurus megarhynchus; assembly: GCA_013399195.1. Taxonomy (NCBI): domain Eukaryota; kingdom Metazoa; phylum Chordata; class Aves; order Passeriformes; family Dicruridae; genus Dicrurus; species Dicrurus megarhynchus. The sequence goes on along the minus strand of VXAD01012225.1, from coordinate 2,073,558 downwards.
AAAGATATTCACAATCTCCAGCACTAATAATTGTACTCGCATCTCTCCATGCCGTATTTTAACTAAAAAGAGAGAAAAAGGCAATTCACAAGTCAGTACAATCTTCACATTCATTAGGAAAACTAAAAAAAGTTTCTCAAGGAGGAAGGTAATGGCAGAAACAGGTAGATTGGAAGGCACCAAGATAGCTCTTTTTAAGCTTTTCTAAAATGAAAATTTCCAACTTCTTTTTTCTCATTATCTTTACAGAAGTGCCATGTATTTGAACAGCCAGGCTGAAGAGCTGCTGCTGACTCTTGGTATAGCCCACAGCAATTATTTTATGATGGCTCCCAGATCACCTGTGTTGGGCACATTTTGGAGGAACGCCAGCTCAGTGCTCAAGAACCTGTGTGAAGGCTCCTTTCACCTGCCCTGCACACGCCAGGTCATGTTGTGTATAAAAGCCAGCATTCTTCTGACATTAGTATTTTTTTAACTTGGTAATTTCTGTGAAAACAATCCACTGACCAGTGGGATAACAAGGTTAACTTGGGAACCTTTGTCTCTTACCCTAAATTTAACAGTCTTGTGAGATGCATATTCTGGTAAAGAAAATAAATTAATAATAAATAAAGAATACCATTCCTGATCTGCTAATATCTTATGTTGGAGCTGAACAAAAAAACCCAGAATAGACTAGCAAGGGAGAGAGCCAGCCTTTATATAATTTCAAAGGCTATTTTTATTTTACACAGGTTTTTTTTTACAACTTCTTCTTCTTTTCAAATGCATTCAGAAAACAAACTCTATTTTTTTACCTTCAGAGCAACACTTTATCCTTGAAGAAACAATAACAGGTCTACCGGATCTAGAAGATCTACTGTTAGACCTGATAGGTTGTTTCAAGGAAGACTACAACGAGAGAATAAGAGAAGGAACTCACATTAAATCAGAAATGGGGATGATTCAGCTTTAAACTCTGCTTTATCTATCCATACACTTCTCTTACTATTGCCTTTATATCAAGAACATTTCCATTTTGATTTCCTGCATCTTGTTCTGAAAGAATTTTACCGCCTCACCTTTGGTGCCAAGTGGGTCACTTTTCTAACACATTCTATTTGCCAGAGAATTGGAGTGATCTTTTCAAATGGTATCCTGTCATCTCTGATACTGCAACTGATGTAAGCCCTGAGACGTGCATACAGTAGTGTTTGTTTGATCAGTTAAGTATTTGACATTATCTTCTAAATGCAATCTCTTCTGCTCCCTCAAATTCTGGAAATGTATAGCTGCAGAAGAGATCATCTGTTCTGTCCTCTTGTCTCAAGACACAATCAACAGTACTCTAGTTCATCTAGAAGCTAATTCACCTAGTCTTTCTCTCCTTAAAGACATCTAATGATGCAGACTATATAACTTATTCCAGAGCTTCACCTTCCTTGTGTAAACTGATTTCACGTACAGACATTGAGGTTTTTTGAAAGTCAGAATGCTCATATGATGCAGTGAAGCTGGATCCATTCATTCCTCTAGCTAAAGGAACTATTTGTTTGACATTACACTTCCAAAAATATAACTGCCTGCATTAGAATTCCTATTTCGTAATTCTTTTTTTAAGTGCTGCTCTGTGAAATCATTTGTGACTGTGATGATTTTGAGTAATTTATTATCACTTGCACCACTTTCCCTTTTTCTCTTAATATTCTCAGTTGTTTCTTCTCCTTTGGTAAGAGGACACCAGAACTACCTTTGAAAGAAAGTGCTGAAAGATGCAGAAGTCTTTGCAATCTTTTAATTTTTCCCTTCCTGTTTTATACTCCATGCCTTTTTTTCTCCTGTCCAGAATTTCTGGATTTGTTATTTACTTGAAATTCCAAGGGTGAAAAAATAAATTTTCTTCTCCTCCCAACAGAAAAAAGTAATTTCCTGCAGTAGCACAGTGGAAGGAAGCTGGATATATAAAAGAAGTAAAAAAAAACCCCAAGAGTAAAAGAAAGCTTAAATCTATTAACAATAGACTGAGGTAACATCATTTTATCTGTAGGTCTAATGAACATTTAAAAACAGAGATCAACTAATTACACATAGCAACCATTTATTTAGAAATAAGCCTGTGTGCTGCCATACAAATAAATGTGCAAATGGAAATAACGCTATTCCTGCCCTAAGGTTTTTAACAATCTTAAGTGACACACACATAAGTTAATATAGATAGAACACCCTTAATATGGATAGAATTTTAAACTATATGTTTAAGGGCTTTCTGTTGCTTGCAGTTGAAGAAAGGATCAGTGCTGCCAAATGAGAAGTGCTTTAGAAACAAGTACTTTGCCTCAGAGAAGAAATCAAGGCAATCTTACTGTCTTCTAACTCAGACCTGGTCTATCCCATGCCCAACTTGGGTTTGCAAGTTCCAGTATTCTTCTTTATCCTCTCCCCTCTGTAGCTACTTCTGGAATGCATTTTCCCCTTCTAAAAAGACTCCAGCTATTTTTCATTTCTCCCTCACTTTACTTATTCTCAGATTCCTTTTCTGTCTCTACAGCAGAATGCCTGATGAACTCCGTATCTCTTTCTTGTCTTCTCACTTGGATAAGATTATATTGGGTTATAGAAATCTCAGACTAATTAAACAACAAATTCACCACTCTGCTCCATACCAAGGCTCAGCTTGCCTTATTTCTCTGATGTCAAGTTCCCCAGTTCAAAACAGCTCTTAATCTCCCTTCAGATCTTAAGACTAAGCCTACCCTTCCCATTTTACCTTTCAAAAGCACAGCCTTTCCTATCCATCCACACAGCACAGATCCCCCTGTTACTTGCAGAAACCTTACAACACTGCTGTCTAGTCAGAATGCTGTTACCAAGATACTTCCTTTCCGTTGCCTTGGCCATGTGATGTGTATCATTGCCTCTCTCTGCTGCTTTTCCTCTTCTTTTGGATGAAACATAATATTTGTCCTCACTTGGACAGAATATTTTCTTCCTGTTTCACTCAGTACCTGGAGGTTCGCTTCATCTTCCCCTGCTACATGAGCCAAGTCTCCAACTCGCACTTCCTGTATTTTCAAAACCCTGTGCTCTCTGCAGTGCCCTTCAGACTTCTGGTACACCTTCCAACAGCACCCACAGAGCTTTTCTTCTTTCAAATCCAAATCTCCCTTCCCCTTCTCATGTAGCTATAAACTTGTTTGTTGCTGTGTGCTGAGACCATTGTACTGACTAAATACTTTCTGATTGCTTAAACATGTTGTCTGTCTATATTTTGCTTCTCTGGTTTTTTTTCCAGTTGTGTTCTCACTGCAACACATGACTGTTAAAGCAGCAGGAGCAGCAGTTATGAAAAAAGATACAAGATTTTGAAAACATTCAAATTTAAAATATTTTCCCTGAAAATCTAAACAAAATTGTATGGAAAAATACATTGAAAAATACAATCAACCTATAAACAATGTCTATATTTAATCTGGGGATGAAGTGACAAAATACTGAGCATTTAGTCCTGCTTTAAGGTGAAATCACTGTACAAATACAGAACTGTTACACAGACTTCCAGGACTCTATTACAGTGCTTAAGAAATATAGTAAAAAATATCCAAACAATGGTTACAGATATTTGTGACCCAGCCTGTAAGTCACTAAATCAAAATTAGACTAATTAAAAGAAGATATCATAAACTTACTACACTATGACAAGTACTATTATTACTATCATAAGGACACCCACCTCCCAAGAAAGTATGTGCCCATTTATACTTCCACATGTAATGAAACACGGACTTTTCAATTATGGTGAGGGCTATCCCTTGAGCTGTAAAAGAATCAGCCCAAAACACCAGAATCAGACACAGAGAAATTTTTATCTGAATTTGAACTTTTCATTTAGTGTTCATCTCTGATGAATGGAAAAAAGGAAAATAAATTCATTTTTGTCCTGAATTCACACACTATATATTTTGAATAGCTGTACTATGAACTCTCCCTTCAGAGAAAATATACTATAAAATGCACATTGCTACTAACCTCTGCTGCAATCTTGTGGTAACAAAAGTATATTTTATGTTTTGAGTTAGATTGGGTTCCAGCTTTCCAAAAGTGGAAGGAAAAGGCAGCAATCTACTTTTCTACTCAGTTTTCAAGGTCTGATAAAAAAGTTGTAACAGGACCGTGACTAGGCTAAAATAAACATAGATAGCAAGGCATTGTTAGAAAAAAAATTAAACATGTCTTTTGTAAGTTTGTCAGGAAAATATCACTGTGATAAAAAGTCTCGTTCTTTTGGGGCAGAGCATGCTTGGAGACAGGCACTGGAAGACGGCCTTTAGTGATTCCAGCTGGAGATACTTGACAATGGACCGTGCCCGAGGATTAGCCAGGCAACATGGGAGCTACACGGGGAGCGTCTGCACAGAGCCGCTGTTCAGATGCATTTTTTATAAGATTTGGCCCAAATATAAGGATTTGATCTTCTGCAATCCAAATCTTTGTCTTGTGGAAGGGACGCTGGGAACAGCCTTGCCACCTCGCCATGCACTTCGGCAGCAGATGCTTTGGCTGGCAGTGGCACCAGGACATGGAGGTACCCTGCTCCTGCCCAGCCACCCAGGCACTTCAGCACCCACCCCACAGAAAGCCCACCAGTGCTCCGAGCTGGGACTGAGAACTGATTTGCTGTCATAAAGACTACATAAAACTCAAAAAATCTCTTTTTTTTCCCTTAGGTGTGGGCTATCATTTTGATACGTGTAAGAGATTCTAATGATAGAGGCAGTCTCTGCAGATTTATCAGAGCTTCCCATTAACCTTTTCAGCACCTCTTCCTCCTCAGCAAGGAGCAGCAGCTTCAGGAAGCAGCTAAGAAAGGAAATACTTCCAGCACAACTGTATGAAAGCTACCCTGCCAGAGATCCACGTGGGATACTGATGATCAACATTACAGCCTGAAAGACTTTCTTTCTCTGGGGAGAAATACAGCTGTGGTCCTTCAGGAGAAAAACGTTGCATAATTTCCACTTCTCTGCATGGATTTTTCTCAGCTGATGCATTGTCTGGATCTTTCTCATGCAGAACTTTCTGCTGTTTTTGAAACCTCCTACAGACACATTTTTATAAAGTTCACAAAACATAATACAAAGAGAATACTGAACTGGACCCACCATTTGCATTCTCCTACTAAAGAACAGGATCAAATGCCTTGTTTAGTGGTTTTCCATACTGGCACAACGAAGATAACTGAACCTAGCTAAATTATAAAAATATAAAATAAAACTACAACTACAAATAACTTGTTTTCATAAATTTAGCTGCACATTGGGCAGATGAATTTTGACATGGCCCATTTTTTACTTTTAAATTTTTCTATGTTTCTGATGTTTAAACAAAGCATTTTGTTTAACTTTTGTTAAGGAAAAAGACCTCTGACATAACTTACTGCAAATTCAGGAGGATAACTTTAGTGTCCAGTCTATGGGACATTTATATGCCGTGCCATTTTGTTTTTCCCATGTTGTTCTTGCAGTCACCATTCCAGCCCAGTTTTTAGCCTAAAGTGATAATGATGCTTGTTTTCACATTTTCTGGTTTTGGTATATTTATAGATAATTTTTAAGATGGTAAGAACTGTCAATCTCTTAAATTTAGAAGGTATGTATTTATCTTTTCATTAAAAGCTTTATAAAATCCAGCTGGTAGTGCACCAACTAACTTGGTGTTAAGACTACAACAGTTTAAGATGCTGCGAAAATGGACAATAGCACTTTATTTTACACAAAATTGTATAGGCCACAAAATTGTAACTTGAAAAATGCAAGTTATGTTTTTAATCTGGCACTAATTCTATAGAGAACCACATTCTCTTAAAAGACATGCTCAACTACTATTTGTATATCTAAGTCCATATGCAGATTTCTTCTATTTTGGTGCATTCATATGCTGAATTTATTTCCAAGTTTGAAATGTATACCCGATTCTCCTCTGCAAGGAGATTCAGGTGACTGGGAGTTTGGCTTGCACCCCTTTCTACCCTGCCAGGCCATAAGCCAATATTACAAGCTGCATTTTTTACTTTTCTGAGTCATCCAGATAAAAGGAAAAAACAGTAAAATTCCCTGCACCATGCACCACTCAGATAACAAACAGACAAATAAATATAAGCAAAACAACATCAATCTTTATGTATACATTAAAACGAAAATACAGTCTTTCATATCCCATGAGTTTGATTCCTTTTTCATCTTTTTTACTTTCCACCTGCCTGTCCTTACCCTGGTTTTTGCCCTCTAAAAGCAAGCTACCCCTCCTCTGTACTCCTGCAGTCATGGATGCTGTTCTTATTTCTGGTGAGAGGCTCTCACTCTCTCTCTGCTTCCCCAATAACGACAACACTGATGTCCTAAATATTCTTACTTACAGCTTTCCAACAGGGAAATGTTCACCTTCTCCATCTAACCCCAGCGTGCCCCCTCCCTGGCCCATATCAGTATCTTTCCAACATCCAGCAGTGGGGGGGGACTGCCTCTTTCCCTCTATAACCTTAATTGTCGAACGGCTTTGTGGGACTCCAGGTGAGCAAAAAAGCAGCAGAATTAAGGAATTAGGCAAAGGACACACGGGGCTAAGCTGGGATCGGTGGCTCTGGCGGAGCTGCTGGGCAGCGGTGGCAGCGCAGCACCCTGGCAGCTGGACACCGCCATGCCCGGCGCACCGGCCTCCCACCGGGCTCTGCCCACGCCGGCGCCGCGGCCAGGGAGCCTGCTGCAGGAGAAGATTGCCACGGGGAATAAAAGAAAAACCTGAGGGATAAAAATGGATAGTTTCCAATTAAAATTACCATACTGTAATTTTGTTAGCTATCAGTGACAGACTAAAGTACATGGCAGCTTAACTGACAAGAAAATGTCCTTTTGGGCATAATAAAGTGTACAGATCTTTGACTTTTTAGCATGCAGTGTCCAGATGGTACTTTCTTGCTTCACGTTGTGATCAGGAGGCAGAAAGGCCATTTCAGAAACAGTGACAGTGAAAGCCAGGATAGATCAGAGGCACATGAGGCTGCCTGAATGTATGAGGATGCATTGTATCATTGCAGGTAATCCTCACATGAGGGTATGTACACTACGAAGGATATTTTCTAAAGCTATTTGCTGGAGACACTATCAAGTGCACTTAGAGCAGTGGTTTGTGTGGCTGATTAGAAACCTACCCTGCTGTTGCTGAATGCCCGTTAAGACAAGGAACATTTTATTTACAAGACATAAAGAAAAACGATTGCCAAATAATAAAATGTTCCACTACATTCCAGCATGCTATATTTACTTAGGAATGCTATTGTATATTAAAAAGTTATGCCCTCTTCATTTTTTCCTGCAGTCTTTACTTTAGAGATGTGCACAATGCGCTTCCCCCCACCCTACAGGAAAGATAATCTTTCTTCTTCAGCACAGCACAAATCCCGCGGCTAACTCCCCTTGTGAACCTGAGTGGTATTGACATGGGGGTGTAGAGTCAGGCAAAAAACCAGGCATCTTCTGATGAAACACATAAACTACACACATTCAAGAACAAAACAAAAATCTTCTAAAAGCCTGTGTGTAAGATAAGACTGCCTTGGGGGCAGCTCGAACTTGCGGTCTTGGCCATTTACTCAGGATTTTACAGAGCCATCTATTACAGTATTCAACAAAAAGAAGTACTTCAAAAAGCTTCCTTTTTTTTTTTCAGTTGGAAGTACAATAATTTCTAAGTCAAAATTTGGAAGTGTTCCCAGTTTTTGGCAGTAAAATGATAATACTGGGCATATCATTTTAAAGTGGAATCTCATGGAAGTTAATTCAGACGACAAGGTCACTTTTAGACATTTTTTTCCCTTATGTTTTGGACTGAAAATAATTCCCAAATCCTATTATTTGAAGCAGGGGTACTTACCATAGCAATCCCTGCCTCCCCTGATACACATGCTACCTCTGAGATAGAGTGCCTTAAAAAAAAACCCTCACAAGAATATATACCATGAGCCTCAGAATTTTTTACGCAAAGAAAAGAAAAAGTTGTACACTAAGCAATCATATAGCATACCTTTGTACTGCTTGGTTTTAACATGAACTTTTCAAAAGTGTGAGTTTTCTTCCTTTGTATAAAACCAAACAATTTAGGTGAAAAGGAGGAAAAGGATGCTGGGCTCTTTTAACAGTTAAAATGGAGCATTTACTTCAGTAAAGTGGAACTAATACACTAAAATAAATTTTGCCTCAATATTTCCTTGCTCTGTTCTGCACCTCAAGCTTAGGGCGTGATGCCCTGAACCTGTAAGTGCTACTACATTGTTATAATTAAAACACCAGACCAACTAACCAAACCCAGCAATATGTCTACAGAGAATGGCAGGCTTATGGACAATCCTGATTAAATTATTGCCGTCACAATAAAGAGGCAAATAGGGCTCAGAGAGATCAAATTATCTCCAGATAAGGTTAAATCCAGTCACACAAAACTGGAGGATCCATGAGAGGTATCACAGGTATAACATCTTACATGTCACAAAAGTATCTCTGAAGAGAATTTATTTACCTTTTTTTTAAAAATTTGGAATAATTTGATTTGAAAGTGCCTATCTCCAGTATTTGAGTAAAGCCTCAAAGTCCATTTATACCAAGTTTTCCTTAACACCCCTTCCTCTATTTCTCTCACATTTCCTCTCACACATAAATCCTATTCACATTCTATAAGCTGAATACTGATATACTATCAAAATGCAGCCTACATTTATCTAGAAAAAAGTATAAACATTTCCAGTGTGTGTACTTAAGATGCATTTGCTTGCCAAATGGCTTTGTCTCCTTCCTTGGTTATTGTCAGAAGGAAGCATTTTGATTCAAATGACTGAATTCCTCAAGCTCAGGTACTGCTGATAATAGGATTTATGACAAGCTAAAAAAAGCAAAAAGTGATCAGAGAACCTTTTTTAAATGCCATCACACTGCTGATTGAAGGTATGACTTAGAGGCCAGATGTAAAACTAAACACATGAGGGCATGTAGGAGATTGCCTGGACAGCTATGCTCCCATACACATGCCAAACTCCTGCTGATTTAAAAGCAAATCTGAGAGCACAATTTGGAGAGAAATATTAAAGATTTAAGTATCACCAATTCTTCAAATAAATGCACTTTTTTTTTTTCAGTGGAGGGCTATTTCTTTTTTTTCTCTAGCATATGTTCTATTGAGTAACAAAGCAAAGCAAAACGAAGTGAGCAAGCAAATGGCAACCAACCCTTTATTCTTCACATTGTTCCTAGCACTGTGCCTCTCACTAACTAGCTCGTACTTGCAGCCTCCGCTCTGTTTACTATTGGCTGCTTTGTTTCTGTGGAAGCACTTCGATACATACCACATAGAAGAAAAAGAGGAAAAGTAAATTCCAAACTGCAAGAATCCACTGCAGAGCATATCTAATGGCCATCTGCACACATGCTTAAAGAAAGCAGAAAAGCACACAACTGAAAGACACTTTCCTCGATCTTTCCCCCTCTCTGCCATGTGTCATTTACGCATATGAATCCAATGCATCTCAGAGATGATTATCTGGCAGTGTCCTACTAATCTGCTCATCAGTTACAGGACAGACAGGCACATTTTAAGCATATCAGTTCCTCTGTGATTCTGAGCTAAACTGAAGCCATGAGAGATGGAAGACAAATACATTAAGCCAAGGCAATCCTAAAAGATGATAAAAGCTTTAAGCGATCCAGGAGAGCCAGAGCCCAAACGAGTGAACTTTAAAACAGCCTACGTTAAAATAATGAAATGTCTCCATTAAGTATTTTCTTATTTTAATTTTTTTCTGTATTGATACACAACATGAACACATTCAGTATGTTTAACACAACAGTACAGATGGAAAGAATAACAACTGAAACTAATTCATTTTGATTTCTGCTTTACAAATAAGAGAAAGACTTGGTCTTCTCTGAAAGATTTATGAGGCTTCCCACCATAAAGGAGCCTGGATTACAGCTATGCTTACTTTATAAAATGAAATTCTGCCATTATAGGCAAGAGTTCATGGCTGTAATTATTTCAATGCACTTCCCAGTCAATGTGTCTTACACAGCTGAGCCAAACCCCCTCTTACATATGCAGGTCATTTCATAAGAAGTCTAAGAGCTTCAACAACTTTGTGTGACCTTGCATTGAATAACACTGGAAAATTGATTTGGCTCTAGTAATAAAAGACCGTCTGCATTATCTGCATTCTAATTATAATTAATATAACCAGGATAACTGCTGTATTATTTACGATTAGAGCTATAGTGAGCACAGTGTAATAATAATCTGCTACATAATTTTTTATTGATCTGATGGCTTTATTGCAGAAAAAACAAAATGCTACACTGCTGTACTACTAAAATTGCCTTTCTAGACATGTCTGTTTAGAGGAAGAATGTTCATTTAACATTTCTTTTATCTCATCAAATTCCCATAGATTTTAATATCAGAGAGAGTATGATCCTTGCTTGCATGCTTGCTCTTCTTTTTTTTTTTTTCTTTGCAAAAGGAAGAAAAACTAGACTGATTAACGTGTCCATATTTTCCATTGTTCATTTCCCGGGAATCATTCATTCCTTGCAATTCTTTAGCAATTGTAACACATTTTTCTAACAGAATTGGACTGTACCCCAAGAATGCAGAGCTCTCCATTTCAACAGAAAACTTACCATTCTACACAAAAAAAAAAAAAAAAGTTTAAAAATAATTCAAAGTTGACTGAATTAATTTAACCTTTTCTGAAAATACTAAGCCATCACTTAGAAGGTTAAATCACTGTGCAATGATCTCACATTTGAACTCCTTTTCCTAAATTCTGATGAAATGGAAATGAAGGTCTTAATTTGGCAAAAGCAGTTGTAAACCAGAGTTTTGTTTTGGCAAAAACTAAATATGCAGTGGGAAAGCTCAAGGCAGCATTTGTAGGAATGCAGTAAAATATCTGAAAATGAACACATTTTGCAATTTCAATGTAAAACTTAGAAACTGCATGGGAAAAAATAAAAGAAAATGCTTTCTAGAAAACAATTCCAAATTGCCCTATACTCTCTTAATGCCAAAATAAAATTTCCTGTAAAGTTTGTTCTACTCATAATACATCACTATGCTTATTTTCTGATTTTCACTTGATTCCAAGTAAAATAATGAATGTGCATAGATGAACTTAATACTAGACTTCAGAGTTAATATTTACAAGTATAAATCTTGAGAGTTTATTCTTAGAACATGTTTCCAGCTGCATCAAGACAATATCAGAAATTAATTACAATGTAAGATAGAACAAATACTTAGATATTTATAGGAAATTTATAGATATTCATGATTACATATTATTTTATTAATAATAGGTGTGCTGATGTTATCATCTATGAAAGAAAGATGAATTCTCACTTTCTTATTCTTTCCCTGCATGTTTTCATCTCCTCAGTCTATGCTTCTGGGTGATGTTTTCATTTGTCTGTAATAGCTTCCACACTTCTTTATAAAACTGACTGCATTTAAGCTCTGCTGATTCCTACCTAATTATGTTATCTTAATATATTATTTTATTGTAACTTCTAGAAAGAAAAAACAAACAAAATTCTTGCAGTTGCACAGGTATTTAGCTCTAATTTGTACTGCTCTCAAGAGTTATCAATTTAAACGCAGTGATTTGCCATTGAAACACAGGCTTGAAATAATTTGAAATAGCTCCCATTACTAAATCACACAATCATCCCACTAGCACAAGGTTTAAACAGAACTTATTTTCCTCCCTAGGATCATCTGTGACTTCTCTGTTCAGTTGTCCTCGGATTTTTTTGCTCTTCTAATTGCTCCATCTCCAATAAGTCGCCAACTCCCAAGTCTCCCTCCCACAGCATGATGTGCAGAAACAGTATTTTCCTTTCCACCAGGATGGTTTAGACAGCCTCCTTTTAGAACAAGCACATCAAGGAGTGTCACCCAGACGTTTACAGGTGTGGATGTGTCTGTCATCCCTGGGTACAAATCATTTACATGCGAAAGAAAGAAAAACTACTCAACTCGTTATTATTTTTAAAAAATAACTTTGGGATTGAGATCTCTGTAAATTGTTGGTCTGTATGTCTGCATGAAGGCTGGAGATCTGTTCTTCACCAAAATACTCTGTCTGAGTGCAACTGAAGGAAATATATAGGTGGTCTATAGAGTGCTTCATTTTTCTGCACCAGGATATCCTGTGATGCTCTGCTTTACTCCATTTTCCTTAGAAGACAAACAAGCATTTATACTTCTGTGAGAGGGACACAGATGTCCAGTACGGCGGTTCTTGGAAAATTGTTCCCTGATCTTATGCCAGTTTCAGCTGTAAAACTATGACATGTACAAATGGGATGGTGAGAAGGCTTGAAGTCAGAATCACATCTAGAGACTTGAAATAGTCTGCCTGATGAGCTTAATCCCAGTTCCACTGATGCCAAATTAGATTTCCCTTCACCAGGCTTTGGCTAGATCTGCTCAGAGATGTCCATTCAGGCTGAGCACTGACTTCAACGAATTTGGATGGATGCAGAAATGGATGGATCTTGACATCTGGAATTATTCCAGACAACCTGCTACAGTATCTACTTTTATTATATGCTAATCTACCTTCACCATTTTGGGGGATTGTATGAATACTTCATTCACTGAGAGCATTTGGGTTTTTCTTTGCTTGAAACAGCTTTGTAAAGAAGGCAAGAAGAGTATCTTATGCCTATTTTTCTTATATCCAAAACTGTCTTATGTCTGCAGGATGGAGAAATGCCAAAATTCCTTCTTTCAGCTGACTGCTGTGGGATTTGCTTTGAAATCTTCCTAAAGACTTTTTTTGTTATTATGTAATACCAAAAAATGAATTAGTGAACTACTCATTTTTATTATGTGTGGTTGTGGTCTATTATAAATATATAAATAGATGCTGGACTTTTCATGACACCTCAATTCTTTCTGTGTGCAGTGGTTCCATTTATAAGAAGTAGCAGTTGTGTAAACTCACCCTGGCTTTGAAAGTCCAGCTGGGTTCTTTCTATATCACTCATCACTGAGTATGATGTTTCTGAGCACCAAATTTGGTCTTTTTCTAATGGCAGCTCTCAAAGGTATTCAACGCCCTCAGTAGGTTTCTACTGATAGAGAACCACTTAGAATTTATTAAATTGTTCTGAGAAGAAAACATATGAGTAAAATCCAACTGACTCTTTCTTTTCTGACATGCCATCAGAAAAGAGGGAGTAAACTTTTTTCCCCAGCAAAGCCTACAGATTTAATTCTGCATGCAGAGAATAAGCAGATTATTGAGATTATTGACCAGATAGGTATTGTTAAAACTGTTCTTCTGAGCAGAGCTATATATTAAATATGTGAGAGCCTCACAAACCATGTATTATCCTTAAATATGTCAAATGAAGAACAAATACATTATTTGGGTTACAGGAGGCCCACTTAATTAAAGTTTCTCAACAGAATTTTCTTACATTTCTGCCCATTTCTTAAGCATTACCTCTGAGGTTATAGCTTTACATACATAAAGAAAAAATTTGGGTTATGCTAGAAACATTTTGGAAATTTTGAAATCATGGTAGAAATTCAGTAAATTGTAAGGTTATCAACAGTAAAAAAATCCTACCTCTCTTCGTAACAAATCTGCAAAGAGATTCAATCGATAACTTAAGTGAAACTGGTTAAACTCCTCACAGTTTAATCACAGTGAACAGTGATGATTTTGTTTGACTATAGAGAAAGTATTAGAACAGAAAGATGAAGAGATAATGGGAAAAAAATAATGTTAAGAATATTCAGAAAGCATGTATGGTAATGGTATATTTTTCAAACCATTTATCTCAGAAAACCAAATAGGTTTAGTTTATGTTTTTTTAGCCACAAGCATTTTGTTCTCAAAACGGGGCTACAAAGTTTGCTAAGGTCTTACGAAATATGAGTCTCATTTCTCCCCATTGTTTCAGCCCATGCAGAAGCCATTTTTCAGCCCATCCAAAAGGATGCCATTTTCAGGACATAGCAGGGATATAGTCTATGTCTTACAACAGAGATAGATGGCAAATCCTTCAAAATATACATTGTTCTTAAGAAAGTGTGAGAGTGCAGCCCCATCCTTCCAAGACCTCCCACCTCAGTTTTTACTTGAAATCTCTGTATCATTGGATGTTATTTCTCAGAATATCCCCTTCCATTAAAGAAGAGGTAGCTCCGTGTTTTACTACACCAAATATGGAGGCTGCAAAAATAAAAATTGCTGTGATGTTTCCCTGTAAATGTAGCCTACAGAAAAAGTGTTTCTGGACAAACAGCAGTAGCAAGGTAAAAACACCTGTCTCCTTCACCCCTTCCCTTAGTCGATGGCTGAACTTCAAAGTCTACTTTTGGACTATTTAAAATGCTAGTATGAATAATAACAGGGAATTACTTTTTTACACCAAACTACACAAGGAAATTAAATTTAAAAAACCCCTATGCTAATGCACTGTGTAAAGGTTGCAGTTACAAATCACAGATCTGTTCATGGATATTTCATGAGCAGAAAAAAGGCTAAATTTGTCAGATAAATTATTCATTGTGAATTATTTGCTCAGCTCTACACTTTGCATGTGCACTGTATTTATAAATTTAACAGGGATTCTGGTGGTACCTCAGAAAACAGCACAGTGCAAATTCTGCATATTCTGATGCAATTTCCAATTTCTCTCACTGTATATGTTCTGTGGGTGAAATTCAACCCTCCCACACAATAGCTCGTTACCGAGGCTTTCCACACCATTATGAAACCCACCCCCAGCTCTCCTCCCGAAAGCAGGCTGGACTACAGCCACAGCCACCTTCCCTCCCCTGGGGTGGGTGTGGGAGCCAGAGGCCAAAGGAGGGGCTTCTGGTGAGTCTGTAAAAAGGTGTGAGGCTAAACTTGATTCTGGAGCTTGCTTGGGGAATGGGAAGGCAGCCCATGAGATGTGTGCAAGGCTGGCCTGGCTGGCTGCCCTTCTGCCCCACAGCCTTCCCAAAAGGCGTGCAAACACCTTACTTGGCAGCAAAGCACTCCACAACTACTGCTTGTTTAAACTCATGCCAGCCTTGGTATCCAGCACATTTTACAAAAAAGTCACTGTGTTAAGTCCTCTTGATTCTGATGAGGCAAAATGAGAGATGGTAAGATGGCAGAAGAAACCTGAAAACACTCACTGCACAGCACAGTGTCTCCTCCAGCAAATGACTCTGGAGAGAGGAGGAAAACATCTCCAAACACCAGTAAAAGTGCAAGATGACAAAATAAGCAAACAAGCAAACACTTTCAGTCACATACCAGGTCAAATCTCTTAAATATCTTAAGAGAAAACAAGTGGAAGAGTATTGGTTTGTAGGTGAAAATTAAAATAAGCTCTAACACATAATTGTATATGATTGGCAAGAGCAGAATCTTTCATGAAGGGCAGACAGTGCCTTTAGAGAGAGATAAACACTTTTTGCTTTAGCAGGGATGCAGAGCCAGAGCAGGGAGATGATCTGGCAGTATATTGACTGCATGCTTTTATCCTTTCGTCTGCTTAAGTTCTAGGAGAAGTAACTTGAACAGGACTACAGTTTAATACACTGAGGCTTACACAGAAGGTATTATTTTCTCTTTGACAGGGTCCAGTGCTATTTTTACGCTGTTTGATAGAGAGCTGCTGTTAGGCCTCAGGGAAGGAATAGTGATTCTTTAAGTAGGGCTTTGCCTAACAGCAGCTTCCTCCCTCCTGCCACTTCTCCAACATAGGAAATGCCCGGCTCTCCTTTTACTTTAAAAAATACATGTCATTAACTATCTCTTTGGTAATCTGCCTAACAAACCCTGGTTTGTTTGTGCAGGACGCCTAACTCCAACACCAGCCACTCTGTTTATTAGTCCCTTCCTCCCCACTCCAGTGCCCAGCCTCCCTGCCTCCTCAATCACATGTGTTGTTTCTCATTTAAATGAACAGTTGGATTCTTTTATTTCTTACAAGTGCTGGATTCGCCTTATCGCCCTCATTCCTTTGGGGGTTGCCAATTGGTTTTATCCACGGATGTATCATTTCTCATGCTTCCCTTTTTTCTTACAAAGAGAAAGAACCACTTCGTCAACAAGCCTCTCTGGAGTGGAAGATTAAAAACCTAGACATCACCTACCTTGCAGCGCTACTCCCAACTGGGTTGTGTAAAACTCAATTAAACTTGTCCCCATTGAATACTGCATTACAGTACATTAAACAGAAAATTCTTCAAGCGTGATGACAAAGCTTGAAACCTTGCCTCAAAGCTGTTCCTTGTAGCTTTCTTTAACATTTCAGTCTTTATGGTGCAAGTCTCCCGTTGACACAACTTTAGTCCAGCTATGAAAAATCACAGAGCCCCACAGGGATTAAAAGAGAAAGAGGAGGAGGGGGAAATAAAAGGGGGAAAAAAAAGAGAAAACCCTGTCAAAGCTGGTCTTGGCACTTTCCTTAGTGTATCTATTGAAACTATATCACCAGCAGACTAGAACCTGAGAAGTATTAGAGAGACCTATGAACAACCTGACAGTGTAGAATAAGACTGCGCTCAGTCTCTTTGGTTGCCTTTCTGTATTTCCTTTTCTCCAAGAGAAACAGGTCTTCACAATCTCCTCCAATTAAAAAATTTACATAATGCCCTAAGACTGGACCAAAATTTGAATTAAGGAAGGGTACAATTCTGAAAAAATTATTTCAAGCCAAGAGTTACAACCTTCTCCCAAATCCAAGTGTCAGTACTTTCTGAGGAAGTGTGAATTAAGGTCCAAATTCAAAGCCGTATGTCCCTGTGATGCAAATGAAATACCAAAAAATTGCTGCTAGCATTTCAAGTTCTAGATTCTTCTCCTTATGAAAGGATGGTAACAAGTTCACCACAAATTTGTTTCTACTACTAAGAAGTACTGTGACCTCAGTAGAAACAATTTGTGGTAAACTAAGAACTAGAAAGTTTTCAAATTCTAAGGAATTACTCTAAGGAGCTCACCAAGCAGTGAGTTGTCCATGGGATAAGTAAGTAAAAATGTTATATTAAAATTTCCCAAAGCCAGAGTTATCTATGCTGAAACAGGAAAAATAAAAAAAAGAAGGAGCAGATCAAATGAATTAAAAAATATTCCCACTTTTCTCACATAAACCTAATGAAATATAGCCATGTTACATGTCAGCACCTTTGACTCCAAGTACATATATAGAGATATCAAGACTCACTGACTGACTAGTTACATTTCAACAATCCATCAATATCCTTCCAAATAATTCTTTATATTCCTGACCTTATAGTGATAGATGTAAATAGACATGTTAAGCATCCAAATCCTTCCTAAATAACAAGGCTTGAAATGTTTGCTTCTTACCTCCTGCCTTAAAAGCATGCATACTGATACTGCACATCTTACAGAGCATTTAAAAAACACTTACAGTGAAGAAAAATATTCCTGCATTTCAGTCACAAATGCTGTAAATCATGCACTCACTATTTGGGCTGCTCAGACATGAATAGTGTATAATTGTTTTTCTTTCGTGCGAACTATTGCTTCAGTTTATGCTAAATATTCTGGGCAGATAATACAAAAGGATTTTGAAGATGCCACATGATATGCAGGCTATCACTCTGCAAAACTTACTTAGCAGTCCAGCTACGTGTAGTTAACTTCTAGATTATCACACACAGACTGCTATATAAGCTCTGAAAAAGGCAGAATGATGCATACCATTTTAAAAAGGGAACAAAGGCAAATGTAGTTAAGCAAGCCACATATCAAAATGCTGGGAATTCAGTTACTTCTCGCAGTTCCTTTTCATTGCTTGAACTCTACATGAAGCCCTGTGTGCCTTCTCTCCTGTGTTTAAATTCACCAAAAAGCCCTTACTGCTGAGACAATATTTAGGACCTACGAGGAAGGGATGTCAAGGGACTTGTAGGTCCCTCCTGATTACTCACCCTGACTAGTGACAATTTTTTTCCATCTCTGGAGGGCAGAGTTCAGTATTTTTGGGTGCATACAATTTATGGTACATTATGCATGATAAGAAAGAACCACTCAGAGATGGGGTTCATTCTTCCTCAGACATTTCCTCTATGCACCTTAATTTCTGCAGAGTCAGAAAATAAGGAAAGAAATTAGAACAATGAATTAGGAAAATTATGGGATGGGTCTTTACTCCACTATGTCCATTTTGTAAAAGTAGATGCCAATGAAGGTAACTGACTGTGATGCAAAAAACAAGAAAAAAAAGACAATGTACCAACCAAAGGCTATATACTGAAAATATTTTAAACATACCGAAACATTAACAGCTGTTCCCTGTGTTAAGGACATAGCCTAACTGGTTCAGTGCTATGAAAGAAGTCTATTTTCCATAGAAAGAATATTTATGTCAGGATAAAGCAAAATAATGTAGCAACTCTACAAGAATATTGAGTTTAAAACTCAAAGTTGTCTTTAACAATATCATAGGAAAGTAAGATTGTTTCCCAAGTAAAACTAATCTTTTTTCTCAGAGTTTTTTTCTTTTTCTGTCCTCTACTTACAGTATTATTCTACACAAGTCTTTCACTTAGCAAATATTAACCCATTTTCATGAGACTTACCACATGACAATAAATAACAGGGAGAGGAATGGTGTAAAATTTTTGTTATTGTGTTTAGTTGGGCTTGTGCATCCACTAGTTAATTCTGGGGGGCTACCTCAGCAAATTAATTCATTGAAACATGAATCAGAGGCAACCTTTTACCAGGATCTGACAAGTTGTTTATATGAAAGGGATATAGTTTGATAAATCAGGTGTTTGATTTGTGCCATAGAGCTAAAATCTGTTGGGGCCATTTCCAAAAGACAAAATAGTTTCAGATTTACTGTTAAAAATTTCAGGATCTCCCTTTTTCCCCAGTATTCAACATTATTAACAATAACAACTAACTAATTAACTAACAATATTAGTGACTGGAGTCTGCAAACTTCAAATGCAAATTGACTCAACTTTTCTCCAGAAAGAAAGAAGGTGAAGAAACTAAGGAAAAACAAAGAATGCTTCTGGATATTAATGGCAGACTGCCACGCCAAAGTGCTCAAAGAAAACCTCTGCTAATCAGCTTCTATTGATTCCTCTGTAACATCAACGTCCCAGAGATGACATATGGGACGTGATCCAGCCATACAAGACTAACACACAAAAATAGCAGTCCTGAACTTAAGAATTTTCCTCAATACCTTCATCTTGAAGACCAACTCTTAGATCTCCCATGTATCAGTTTAACAGCTGAAAAGAATCCCATTTAAGAAAATGCTTTTAAGGAAAGTACTGCCCAATGGGTGCTTTTGGAGATGTCTCTGACTCAGGAACTGAATTCTCTCTTTACAATTAGTCCTTTGAGTATTTGACTATTCAAATGTTTAGACTTTGCAATAATTAGGAACACACTAGCACTAGAATCATGCTTCACTTTCCTGAATGTGTTCATATGTTCTTAAAGAGAAGAAGGTCATGTATCAGCTCATCACTTTTTTGGAATCTTCCAGCTGAATATATTATAGAGCTTTTTTAGGTGTAACTGATCCAAAATTAATTTTTTCTTGCTTAACATCACTCTTTAAAAAAGGAGAGAAATGGCATTTTGAAAGAACAAGTTTTACGATGCTGCGGATAATTTTTTAAAGGTATCAAAAGGTTCAAGCTGCTCAATGTCCAAAGTTAATCCACTTATGTCCTAGATTATAAAATTAAGATCAAACCAATGAAAGAGAATGCAGAATATAATTTCTTTTACATAAATTTCTGTAGGAAAAAGGAAGAACAAATAAATAATGAATTTTAGGAAGTGTATCAAAAATACAGAGCAGTGCCACATCTACATAAAGCTGAAGATCATATTGTGGCAAGCTAGAAAACTCTCGTGCTTCACTTGTTATGGTACACTGGATAAAACTGAGAAATAGCTGGCATGTACAAACCCAGCATTCTCTCAGCTCATTGCAGAGCTTCTGACATTTAGGGATTTACACAGAAAGTATATGGAAAGAGAAAGAACCATATTTAAAGAGTCAGTCTCAGCAGATCTTTTGAGAGAGTGCAAAGGACCAGAAGTGGCTTCCATGGAAAAAACAAAACCAGTTAATTCCTTAAACCACTATTAAAATTTCAAGTTTTCCCCCTAACTTAGCTAGTTAAACCCAAATAAAATCCGTTATACTTTGCATGACAAACAGTAAATTGCTCCTGGACCACTGGTCTACGAAAGACTCGGGATGGGGTTCTGAACCTACAGCCAATGCTTGTTTAACCCTAATTAATTTCTACTTTAGGAGGGAATGAAAGATAAAAGTCTCAAAGTCATACTTCAGACTACACTTTCCACCAAAGTAAGCCACTGAAAAATATCATTGTTTGTGATTTTATACTTCATTTGCTCCAATGATAAATATAATTTAATTGAACCTTAATCACAGAACAGGCTTAGCCTTAGCAATCTGTCAGTCTTATTTAAAATTTTCATTTAATTGTAACTTGAAAATGCATTTAAACCTCACATAATTTAAATCCATTAAAATGCACGTGCAGTCACCATAAAAGCGAGCCTGTTCACATTTAAAAGAACAGATTATTAATAGAAGATGCATAGTGATCAGTTGATGCCACCCTTCTCATTTCCTAGTGTAAAACATTTCCTTTTCATCTCATACTTTAAGTTCAATTGCCCATCTTATCATGTCAGCAAATGTTTTGTCTGGCCAAAGACAACGCTATCTCCCCTACATCTCAGATGCTTCCATTCCTATGTCTGAGCATTTGTTTCAGCTAAAGATCAACAATAGTTTTCAATTTAAGTTAGCACGGCTTCACCAAGCCCAAGTCTTGCCTGACCTACCCAGTGACCTTCTGTGATGGAGTGACTGCATCAGTGGACAAGGGAAGAGCTCCAGATGTCATTTGTCTGGACTTTGTAAAGTCTCTGACATGGTCCCCCACAACATCCCATTCTCTAAACTGGAGAGAGATGGATTTGATGGATGGACTTCTAGATGGGTAAGAATATGGTTGGACAGTCACATCCAGAGGGCAGTGGTCAATATCTCAGAGACTTGATGGACATCAGTGACAAATGGTGTCTCTCAGGAGTCAGTATTGGGACCAGTGTTATTTAATATCTTCATTAATGACACAGCAAAGGGATTGCATGCACTCTCAGCAGATTTGCAGATGACACCAAGCTGGCAGGTCACCTGGGGGTGACACACCTGAAGGATGGGATCCATCCAAAGGGACCTGGACAAGATTGAGAAGTGGCCCGTGGGAGTCTCATGAGGTTCAACAAGGTCAAATACAAGGTGCTGCATCTGGTCAGAGTAACCCCTGGGATCAACACAGGCTGGGGATGAACAGACTGAGAGCAGCCCTGCTGAGAAGGACTTGGGGTGCTGGCAGATGAGAGGCTGGAAAAGATCCGGCAATGTGCACTTGCAGCCCAGAAAGCCAAACATGTCCTGGGGAGCATCAAAAGCAGTGTGGGCAGAATGTCAAAGGAGATGATTCTGCCCCTTTACTCTTCTCTGGTGAGACCCCACCCAGAGTGCTGCATCCAGGTCTGGGGGCTCCAGAACAGAAAGGACATTGACCTGTTGGAAGAAATTCAGAGGAGACCACCAAGATTAGAGGGATGGAGCACCTCTCTTATGAGGAAAGGCTGAGAGAATTCAATTTGTTCTGGAGAAGAGATTAGGTTCACTCCTTCAGGGTGACCTAATTGTGGCCTTCCAGTACATGAAGAGAGCCTAAAAGGAAGATGGAGAAGGACTTTTGACAAAGCATGTAGTGACAGGCAAAGGGGAATGGCTTCAAACTGAAAGAGAGTAGGTTTAGACTAGATATTAGGAAAGAATTCTTTACTGTGAGGGTGGTGAGACACTGGAACAGGTTGCCCAGAGAAGTTGTGGATGCCCCATCCCTGCAAATATTTAAGGCAAGGCTGGATGGAGCTCTGAGCAACCTGGTCCAGTGAAAGGTGTCCCTGTCCACAGCAGGATGGTTAGAACTAAATGATGTTTAAGATCCTTCCAACCCAGGTCATTCCATGGTTCTATGATTCATATTAGTCAATTCCTGTTAACCCAATGATTCTCAGTTTTCTCAAAAAAAGCTTTCATTTGTTCAGACCTTGAATAATTAGTGCACTGTCCTTATATGCTTCTAGTAGATTATTTTTATATATTCAATTGTAAAAGGAAAATTTCAACTTGTGTATGTGTCTACACCATCACTGTTTCAAACAAGAATTCTTCATTCACCAAAGTAAAGTTACAGAGCTCTGTATGTATTGCAGGGCTCTGACTGTGCATCTTGATTTTTTAAATAAAACGTTACAATGGTTATTTAATCCACCTGACAAGTCTGAATAAATGTCTCTTCTAGTGTTTCTAATACAATCTAACTTTTCAACATTCTTTCTACATTGCTTTGCACTCCCTAAATTGCATATTTTTCTCTGTGTTGTCTTCTACTTTCACCATTTTATTGCAAAACTAACACTCCTCTGTAATTTATAAAGCTAATAGCAGTAATTTTCTTAAGCCCTAACAATGTTAGCTAGGACTTATTCTGTCTTCTGAAGTCTTTTCCAAATAATATTTCCTCCTAATAACTACTACCCTGTGATAGTATAATTGTTTAGAATAGATGGAGCCACCCATGCAGAAGTATATATTGCAGCTATAGGAAGAGATTTCAGAACCTTCTGCATCTTGAGTTAAATACAGCCTGAGGTCTTTAACTGAGGCCTGAAGTTTTGGTTTCTGTTTATATATCTATGTATATGAATGTATGCAAGTATCTATGCCTACATACCATGATATTATCATAGGAAATTGTCTTACAGGCAATTTCTGCTCCAGAAACAAGCCTTGGTTCTGCATGCCACCGACCAATTCAATCATGTGCATCACCACTCAGCTACAGAACATCTCTAGTAAATCTGCTTCAACATCACAACTTGCTTCAAATATCACAATTTGAACACACTGTAGCATGGATTTTTGGTTGCCAGTATCACATTGCCCCATATGCCCTGACAGAATGAAACTGAAATAAGAAATAAAAAACCAAACCTGAAACAGCAATTTTTTTTTCCATGTTTTTTCTAACATGGAAAGAATTTACGTTTTAAAAGAGCTGCTAAGTTCCCTCCGTGCCTGCAGTAACAAAACTCATTTCTTAGATATTAAAAACACATTGAAGCCGGTTTCAACTTCTCCATACCTTCTTTACTTTTCTTCAGAGAAGACTAAAGCAGTGGGAAGACTGAGGGGTGCCCCAGCCCTGATGAGAAGAAGGGCAGCTGTAGGCTCTAGGAACCTCCTGCCTCAAGTGCAAGGAGAACTGCAATGAGGGACTCCTGTATTTTCTGCCATGCTGGAGTTCTTTCCATAACCTTCACTCTCCCTTCTCCCCTCCTCACTATACACACTTCATAACCTGCCTCAAAGAACAGGGTGCAATTGCCATTGCATTAGGAAAAATAGATGTGGTCTGCAGTGCTGGCCTCAGCACCACGGTGTCCTGCTGTGAAGTCCTGCTCCTTCTGGCCTCCGCCTACACTAGTGAGCAGTGCTGGAATACCACGGGAGAAGGAGAGAAATGCTGACATCGATCTTTGGATCAGAGAGTACACACATTGATCCCTAGGATCAATAGAGAGGTCAGGATTCAATCACACATGATCTCTAGCTACAGCTCTTAAGCAATTCCTGAAAGACAGTGGAGGGAGATGTATGTACAGATGACTAAGGGTTACATCTTGATCCCATTTTCTGTTTAAGGAAACCTACACTCCAGAAGAGCTTTTTTTTCAATTGCTTTTGGCTCTGAATCCATTTTCCTGAGCATAAAACAAATCTCAGTGTCCTAGTATTGCAACATGAGCTATCCATTTCCTTTAACATATACAATGGTTTTAGACTTCTCTAATGTCAGGAAGCCTCCTTAAGCTCCTAAATTAACAATGGAAACAAAAATGAGCACAAATTGCTTTTAAAAGCAACACAGAGTCTAAGTATCATCAATAAATAAATTAGTCAGGATCCAAAATATGTCTAGGGAGTCTGAGAAGAGAGAACTGCTGGCTCTGCCATCGCCTGTGCAGGCAAGCACCGCAATCGCCTGCTGGAGTGTCCAGAGTAATAGGAAAAGGAGCTTAGGGACCTAATAATAAATCACTGACTTGCGGGTCAATTAAGTGGCCAAGAAACACTTGAATTCCACCCATAATAATGGCCTTGCTTGTAAGCTGCTAAAGACAAAACACATCCAACATGATTTTAACACTGCATTCCAGGTAGCCCAGCTCCACTACCAACTTGGACATCAACGGCTGCCCATCACACAGGTTTTGCTGGGAGCTTGGCACCTTCAGTGCTATAGAAGGATCTTCTCTGAGTTATAAGCACCAGGCTTAATCCATTTGGAGATAGGGGACATAGAATTCTCACACCTCAGTGTCCCTTATACACGCAACCACCTTGAATGGGGGAAGAATAAATTTCAACATTTTTCAGCTTTTGCTTTTACATGGCACACCATTAGTTTTTCTTGTATCACAAATACACAGTAGAAGTATTTAAGAGGAAACACTATAAAACAGGCTGCAGATGAATCCAGCCCTGTTTCCTCCCATACAGACATTTTATACTCAGCACCAATGGAGCTGCCTGAAAAGAATGACCCAGGTTTGATATTAGGCTTCTAGGTCACGGTTTCACCTTGACAACAGCTCTTTCATTTCAAGCAGTAACATTTGCCAGGATCCCTAAGGTGTTTTCATTTTTGTCAGGAAGTGTAGGGGGGAAAAAGTATGAAAAAATGATAAATCTTAATTCACAAGCTACAGGACTATCTCTGTGTCTCCAGCACAAAACTTCAAATCCAATCCAGGACCTGGATGTGTATTAGGAGGCTGCAGATTTAAACCTTGTCCACCATGATCAAACTGGATTTATGGAGCATCATAACTCTCCAGACACCATCCAGCAGCTTATTAATTTAATAGACTCCTGTCCATTCCATGATGTTCCTGCCCTGACAGTCTCTCAAGATAAGGTGAAAGCCTTTTGACAGGACAGAGTGCATATATATTTTCTTCTGTTTTCTTGTGGATGGGGCTGTCGACAACTTGAAATGTGTGGCTCAGCAAATTTGGGGGCTTTTTTTCTTCCCTCTTGCTTTGTAGGGAAGATGACAGAGGTAATGGTACTGTGAGCCCCAGAGGTCACAAGGTTATTGCAGTCCTCAATAGTTACTCAGCATAATGGATAAAAAAAAAATTAATTAAAAATAAAACACATTTAGCCTATATATCATGTCCTGAAAATAATGACAACATTTTTCTTAAAAAATTTCTAAATGACTGATTCTACTGCAATTGACTTAGAAAAATACATACATTGAAAAAAACAAAAATCTCTGCATTCTGTTTGCATTTATTGTTGCCAGTGGTCTCAGTGTATGAAGCAATATTTCTTTTTATATGATCACAGTGTGAAGTGCAAACCAGGCTTCTTTTTCGTCCTGAACATGCTCTCATAGGTGAGTTTTGGACTCAGTTTACAGCTTTTTATAGCTTCGGTCTAAAATACATAATTCTGTGCAAATCACGTCAGTATTCTGCCTATTTCCTTTTCTCCTCAAATGAAAAATAATTCCAATTTCAAACTATGAAATACACTACACAATAAGTGATAACAACATAAGAAAAAAGACCCAAATCAATATACATATGAGAACAACCCACACCATTTGGCTGCTATGTAAATGCAATGCACTAATAACAAACAAAAGCATTTTCATATTATAAGTGGAAATTTAGTTGTACTCCTGTATTTCTTGTCATCTTCCCTTTATTATCTATATGCTTATAATTTAAAGGGCACTATTATATGCATACCCATAAAGATGCATAAAACAACTTTCTTATTGTTGATAATTAACACAATATACAAGGCCCTGACCTCTAACTCCCTAAAGCAGAAAATCCCACACTGGATCTATTTACAAAGGTAAAAAATTAAAATAAGGAAAAAGTACAGTCCTGCTCTGTGAGTTCTTTGAAGCTGAATAGTGTCTGAATTAAGTACACAACACTGTGACTGCTACCAACAAGCCATAAGAACCACTAGTGATGGAGGCAAAATATTTTCTCCTTCCGTGTCCAGCAAGGAAATCATCAGGACTGATTTGCAATGGTTTCACTCACAACAATGCCATTTGGCTTCCCGCCTTCTCAACATCCCTACAAAGCCAAAAAGGGAGCCTGACATCTACTTGCTTACCAATCATGTCCTTATGTCTGTATCCACAACATTTTCTTCCAATGACTGTGAATGCAGATATATTATTCTATGTAAGCATTATGCACGTAATTATACTTCTCTTGAGAAATACTTTGCAATTTTTCAGTATTGTGTAAAAAGAAATCCGAAACAAGCTCTTCCATGGACCTTTGATATTAGGGTGTTACATGTATTCTGTTAAAACTCAGATTTTTTTTGTCACTGTATACAAAGAAAGAACAAAAACATTTAGCATCACCGAAGGCTTCAGCACATTGTGTAGATAATGAAGGCATCCAGTAGGACAGCAGATACTGCAGTTTTCTGACTGTCCATGTGGAACAGACTTAGTAAATTTACTCAATTTGCTTTTAATAGTATGTGGAAAAAAGCCCCTTCCAATCTAAAATATATGCCCCAAGTTAACCTCTGGCCTACCAAACAACTTGTTCTCTGACCCAAACCAAATTATACTCATATTCTAATGCAGCAGTGTTTAAACTTCTTATGATGTTTGACCTCTGTCTCATTAGGGTCCCTGATGCTGTATGTCTGTGGTGCAACGTACCATTACATTGCCTGAAGTTGCCGAGGGAAAAAAGTATTTGCTAGCTGAAAACTCTTTTGCTGGGGAAAACATGGTATCAAGGATCTCACAGAACAATCAAGAAAAAGAATACTCTGTCACCAAAGAAGAATTTAAGTACCCTTCTGTTGCAACAATTGAATTTTCCTCTATGTTAAAAATTAGAATGTTTACTTTAAATTACCAAAATTAATTACAAATTGCCTTCAATCTTTACTAGTAGTTTCATGCAACCCTTTTACAATGTTTGTATTTTCAGTATATGGCACATACATCAGCTAAATAAGCCACCCCAGTACCAGTGAAATAAGTAACCAGTTATGCATTTACTGACTTATTTTATGTGAATTATAGGGCTCAGCAGCCAGGGGAAGCCCCAGAAGGGTTGAGCACAGTCCTCTGCCTCCAGCCCCGACTTCTGCCCTGCCCTCTCCTCTGTGCTGCCTTTCCTCAAGCTTCCATTTATAAATTAGCTACATGACACAGTTTCAGTGTGGGCAGCTGTCATTTTAACTAATATCATTCTGTAAATCCACCCTAGCAGGCTTCCTCTCTACTGTGATTGGAGAATAGACTTTTTTGGGCAGCTTTCAAAAGCTGCGTCTGTTTGAGCAAGCACCCATCCCTTAGCTGTGTGGAGCAGCACTGCCCCGAAATTCCCTCCCCCCACTCCCCGTTTTTCGTTCACCAAAAGAAAATGACAATTCTCGGATCTCACCCTTAGGCAACATCCTCCCTAGCAAGAATTTTGTTATAGTCGCTCAGTGGGCACCGACTGTGATTTCACTTACAGAGAGATGGAGGCTTTTTACGGCTCTCGATATCATGTGTCCGCACCACCAGCACAATTAACGGGAGCGTCCTGTGGAATCACTTACGGAGATGTCATGCAGTGCCTGTGGAACCGCGCTGGGGCAAGGATGGGTTTTTTCTCCTCCCGCATCCTCTCAGAAATAACGAAGGGCATAAACTACGCAGTGAGGCCAGGCAGAGGAGGAAATAACATCAGTAAATCACTAATGGAAATGCAAAACCAAACACTGCCTCACACAAACTGAGATGATGGCTGGCTTAAGAAGTGTGCGAGTCACTGCCTGCAGCCACCTCCTTTTTGGCAGCCATACCCGATCCCATCCCATCATCCCGTGCACCAGCACCCATCCTTGTCCCTCCAAGGGGCAGCCTGCAAAGCGGTCGTTCCCTAAATTAGCATTTGCAGCAGGAGACGTGCCCCCTGGCTGCCACCTGGCCAGCAGCACGCTCCGTGGGACGCAACGCAACCCGACCGGCCCAGACACACGTTACACATGTTGGCTTTCCTGCACAGAGTTATCCTGTGGTGCTCTGCAATCAATTACTGTTATACCACCATCGTTAATAATTTTCTTAATGAAAATGATTCTGTTGATCTCCGTTGTATTTTAATTATCAGAGTTAAGCATAATTACACTGCAGCTCTGAGCTGGCATGTAGACTCCTTTAGGGCGCAATTTTGTTTTAACACACTGATAATGTAATTTTACATTGTGTCAGTTGTTTAGTTATTATCCAGTCGTACAATTCCGCTGTATTCCTGATAACAGATAATAACCTTAGCACCTCCTATATCCTGAAGTCATTTAAAAAGCAATATTGGAATTTCACAACTAGCTAACTTAATCGCCTTATGATTTTATAATTCCCACAGCTAAATATTTGTACAGACACCCTGTTTTAGCAATGCCACTAAACATACAGTATCCATACATTTCACATAAATGGCTTAAATAATACCTAGAAAAATGTCTGTTACATGAGCATGGCTTTTAGTCTGTGCAACTATGGCTTTTACACTGTTTCTATTCTGGTCAGTCATAATTTATTTTTTAAAATCCTTGCAGTTACAGTGAAAGATTTTCAGTAAATAAATACCCCAGCCCCCTCCTAGCTTGTGGGGAGACTCTCATCCGTGGTCTTAGAGATTTTCCAGGTCTGGTGCACAACTCTGTTAGGCAAAAATGTTTCTCAAGTACACTATGTGGCAATGACCATAACAGTTCATGCATTAATACTTCCTACCACTATAACTTGCTTGAATTATGCTGAAGCTTCTTTTTGAAAAGAACATGTATTTCTAAATAAGCTGTAATTCATAAAATCTGTCTCTCAAATCTCAGCTTCTAGGACATGTCTCAAATTACTGAACACACTTTTTGAAAGTCCATTTTGAAACATGAGAGAATTTATGATAAATATTAAAACAAAAAGAGCATTTCTTTTGAATGTAAATACAGAAGTAAAAATTTCCTTTCAAGAAAATGGAGTGGAATAATGGCATGTGCCATGTGTAGCCAGCTTCTATCAAAATTTGCAAAATGGAATAATAATTAACTATCCCTAATGAACTGTTTTTCTCTTTTCTAACTTGTCCTAGTATTGGGGAAATGCAATTTTAAAAAATACAGGTAGTGATCCTAGACTTAACTGAATAATTAGAATAGCACTTATTTCAAATACTGAGTATTTATTTCACAGCTATTCACTTTGAATGTACTCTGATGTGTGATTTTAAATAACTGGTTTCTTTATCTAAAGATATGTATAGAAGATGACTTGTGACTGCACTGTAATAACTTAGAAATATAATGCTATATGTGTACATCAGATATATATATATACATAAATTTATAGATATATAGAGATATATATACACTCACATATATATGCACACATACGCTTTGTTTGCTTGCCTAGGGAAAATATTTTATGGACAGCATTGAAGGCAAATAGGGCCAACCAGCTCAAATTCTCTTTCAACAGAACCTACATTTTAGGCTCCTGTCCTTGTGTTTATTCTGTGTGCACTATGTGGGTGACTACAGTGCTCACAGCCTCTAGTGAATTGGAAATCAGACTGACATTCCTATGTTCTCCTGAAGGATCTGGGGAAAATTCTGCTCTCAAAGATATCTCTGTAATGAGCTAAAAGGAAATATGGCATGTGCTTCTGAGTCAGCAACTGATCAACCAGTACCATGTACTGTTAGCCAATTCTAAACTTATCTTCCTCTTAGAAATGTGCCAATTTACTCCACTCATCTCATCTTGAGTTTAGTACAGAAAACAGCTCCCAGGTGACCAAATCTGCTACATGGATAATACCACACATTTGTTCAGCTAATTGCTTTCAGAAATAACAACGTATTGCTAAGCAAACTAACAAAATTATACACATGCAACTACAACATAACATCGAATTACAGCTACATGCCAGCTGACACCGTTTCATTAGAAGTAATGGCACTATAGGAGACAGAAACCTAACACAAATCAAAGCAATGCAATCTGGAATGATGAGATACAAATTGAAGGAAGAAACATTATTCTATTTATTTATTTTACCATCTTCTATTTGACATTGTTTTGTGATCCAAGCCAATTAATCTTTCTAGTACAAAAATCCCAGCAGAGCTCAAGGCAAATGTAGGTGCTTAATGACTGACAGAGCAGCCACCTCAGAGTGCAAAGAGAGGAACAGAATGCAGTGAAAGCAAAGCATATCTACAACTTCCTTCCTGCACTAGTTTAGTGAAGTAGCAGTTTTTTAACATGCATTTATCCTCAAATTTATCCTCAACCTTAATTATTATATGCATCTGTGGTAGAGACAATAGAATTCACCTTGAATACTGTTCAACTGTCTCACCCTACCTTGTTAACCAAGTACTAAAATAACTGACATGATCAGTAAAACAAAATCCATCACCTTTGAATGAAAATACTAATGTTTTGGGCTAATCAGATTGCATCAAACTGAAGCAAGTTCTTACTATTTGAAAAAAAAATCGTATTTCAGTAGATTAAATCAGACAGCACTGAAACTGTCTAATGAATTATATAATGTTTGTAAAATACTTTGATGATGAAAAGTCCAACTGGTAAATATATGCTAAGTATTAATATAATTACAGAAAGAATATAATACTTGATAAGACATCATCCTATGGGAATTTGCAGGAGCTATGTTTTGGACTGAAAGTAGTTTCCCACTACATTAAAAAGTTTTTGCAGAAAAGTTTGCCTGTGTGTATTCAATATTACGAACAGCAAACTGCAGCTCTGGGTTCATGCAAAAAGCTTCAGTGTGTTTGTTACTCAGAGCACTTTGCTGCTTTTTCCACTTGGGCTGCAATCAGCAAGCTGTGAAGGAAGGGCAGCTCAACCCTTTTTAGATCTGAGCCCAGTTCTCTAGTACTGCAGGTGTTTCAGGTTGTAGAATGAATGTGTTGACATTTTGTAATTATAATAGAAAGAATTTATAAGACCCTGGTGTGCGACTCATTTTTAACATGCAAATTCCCTGTTTTCAGCGTTTCAACTTTCAAAGGCTTGTGGCAGTTTAAAAGCAATCCTCTTATAAGTGTATAAATTGCAATGATTATAGGAACAAGTTGTAATTGTTTCTAGTAAGTTTTTAGGAGTCTTTGATGTTATGATTAGTGTTTTGTATGTTAATATATTGATATGGGTGCTTATTTGCCTGGATGCTTGTATGCTGAAATGGTCACTAGGTTGCCTCAGCAAACAAATCTTTGATCTCAGTAGGTCTGTTTGGTTAGAAATAAAACCTAAAAGAAATTAAACAAGAGCAGTACATGTTCTAAAGTAGTCACAAAGTGCTGAGATTGGTGTTTTAAATACAAGGAAGGAAAGTCATAGTTTTGCAACCTGATCTGTAGGGTGAATGCCAAACACAGCTACACTATGTTATTTTTATTCCACGTATTCAAGTGGTGTTTTGTTTATCTTTTTTTAAAATGTATTGTAATGATTCTGTAGCTGCATTTAGAAAGCTTTCACAGTGACTGACCAAATAGTGTGCATAGTCCATGGTGCTATGGACTAAACCCAAGGCTCTCTGTGTTGGTTCGAGATGCAAGACAAAGCCCTGTGCACCTTGAACCAAAGGAGCTGTTAGATGTGGTGGGTTAGATAAAGCATCTTTGGTGGGCAGCCCTGTAAGAACAAATCTGAAAATCCATGTAAGACAGAAGTGATACCCATTGCCACGAGCCAACACACTCCAGTGAAGCATCATCACATCATGCCACTATGCAGAGACTGGAATGTCAGAGGTGACAACCCTGAAATCCAGTTCCATTTATCTTGTTACCATGCCGACATAAAGTCTTTTCATAGTCTAATCAAGTTCTCATTCTCCATATAAAACTGGATTTCAGTTAGAAGTCTACAATGTAATGCAACATAGAGAAATTATATCCAGTATGCCCAATAAAATGTCAAAAAAAATTCACCTATTCAAAGTGTATAGATTTTACTGATGTTTCCCAGAGTATTGACTCTCAGAGAGAAATGGATGGTATGTTTTCTGTCAGCTGCTGTCCTTCAGTGTTTATAAAGCATTTAATAAACTACAGGCACCCTGTGGGGTTTTTATATCACTAAAAGAAAAAAAAGGCAAAACCAGAACATGGAAAAACAATAACTGACATTAAGGGCAGACATAGTATTAATTTTCCTCGTATGCAACAGGTATATGTTTATCTCAGTACCTTACAAAAGAAAGTAAAGAAGAAAAATCAGTTTGTGTTTACCTTTGCTGTACACAATGCAGTTGTTTTTGTTGTCTTCTACTCCTTGCCAAGTCACATCCAGCAGCCACTTGGGGCCAGCAGTCAGTACCATAGGGACTGAAGCCTTTGTCTTCTGTAGGAAGGATGATAACAAACAGATGCCATTTGTTCGCCTTGATTAAGAACTTGAATAATAATGGTAATAATCATTTTATTTGCAAACAACAAAATCTCCAAACCCATAAGCCATAGTCTTATTCCCCTGCCCAGGATTTTTTTCAAGAAGACACAAGCAGGAAGCTTTAGTTCTTTCATTGATTGAATGGTGAAACTATTATCAAGGATTTTTCCGAATGATATTGGATCAGATCTCCAAGATTACACAGATCTCTGGTGGCTGAGAATTATAAAGGGAATGCAGATGACTTTCACAGCAAAGAGCCAAGTGTTTAGAAGTGAACTTTAGACACATTGTACTTCATTATCAATGGGATCTCACTATTTCCTGAAACAGACAGGAAAGAATTTAAAGAATCGGTATCCATTTCAAAGATCTGTCCTGGGTAACATTTGTATTATCATAGGAAATTGTTCTGAATGGATAATGGAATTTTTCCCCTTTTGCTATGTGTTGATGTGTGATTTTACTATGTCTGAAATAATGCTAATGATTCACTGCAAAAAGACTACAAAACAAATTGTAGTAATACATTCAAAAACTCAAAAGTAAAGCAGGACATCATCACACCTGAAAGGCATGAAGGCAATTTACCATCTCCTGTCTGTATTTCAGATTCAGTAATTAGAGAATTTGGTATTTGAGGAGATAAGGCAGAGGCTTCAAATTTATTAACACTTAACTCCTTTTACTAATCAAATGGCAAAATCCTGTGGGTAATCCTGAGTTTGTCAGTATATGGCAGTTAGACTTCTGTCATAGACACTTCTTCTCTGTATCAAGAATGAAACCAAGACAGAAGTACAAAGTACAAAAGTCACAACGTAATTTTTAATTATTTTTTTCTGGGATATAATTCTGTCCGAGACATTCCAACATTTTGTAAGAGAATTTAATTATTTTTATATTCCACCAATAATTCTCTAGTTGTCTTAACCTATTTTTTATTGTGATATGCTGTATGACTGACCAAGATAAAAAAAATTTAAGATACAGAAAATCATATTTACATGGACATTCCCAATGCTTTGCCCACATTTATTATCGATAACTATCCTAGAAATGTAGTGAAGAATAAGAACATTTACCACAGTTCATATTATATTCACAAAATATACCTAAAAATATTTATTGAAAATAAGATACTGCTTAAAATATTTTAGTTATATAGGATTAAATCAATAATCTTAAAGAATATATATTTTCTATAATTACATTACTATATTAATAATGATGATAAAGACAGACATCAAATGTTGCAGGTCTTCATATTTTTGTGGGGTTTTTGTCTGTTTAGACTCCAGTACTATTTCATCAAACACACTACTTCTTACCTAATTTTCATTTTAGATTTTACATTTTTCATACAAATGCTTGTGCATAAGTCATATTTTTATATGAACTCC
Source organism: Dicrurus megarhynchus (assembly GCA_013399195.1). Taxonomy (NCBI): domain Eukaryota; kingdom Metazoa; phylum Chordata; class Aves; order Passeriformes; family Dicruridae; genus Dicrurus; species Dicrurus megarhynchus. Next base: position 2,039,446 of record VXAD01012225.1, on the reverse strand, counting down.
ATGACATTATTCATCTTCCTTGTGTATGGGAAAAAACAGATAGAAATTATGAATGAAATTAGGAAAAAGGAATGTAACATCTAGCAAAAATATAACTACCTAGTGAAAAAATACTGAAACCAGAGACGTGCAGTGTCTCAACACCTAATACGACTTTCTCTATGGGAAATTGCAGAAAGTATGTTTTGCTTATATGAAGTATTACAAGAGTCAACGCAACCGCATGCACTTGCATTCTGAATTTAAAGTCTAATTAAAAATTGACCAGTAAATAAAACAATTTTATTTTTAAAAATTTGGTTCAGTTTCTATGTAAGTTATCAAGAAACCTGATATTATCAGTTATGAAATCAATGGAAAGTATATGCAAAGGGACTCATAGAAAATAATGACATAAACTAGGCAAGGAATGAAAAAGAGCTGCAGCAGATGACATGAAAGGTAATCAAAGTATCATCTCTATCTTCTATCATAGAAAAGTCTGAATTTTACTGCAATTTACACCAAAACAGTGCTAAGGGTGCCATGGAAACAATGAAAAGTGGCTATTCCTCACATAGCTGAGAATCATACCCAAATTGAATACAAGATGTAGCAAGAATGTTAGCAACTATGGCTGCATAGCAATGATGAAGAGGAGGATCAGGACACACTCCAGTACTTGCTGCATTTCTCCAAGTGCCATTTCAGTCAAGCCTTTAACATGTTTTTGTGCTTATATGTGCTTTCAGTCTCTGGTAATCCCAAGTATAATCAAAAGACAGTGAAATATTATCCAGCTAGGAGACTTTTCCAAGTACACCAAAAATGATTAAGACATTCAAAGAAGTATTTTTTTTCCCCTAAGTTGGAGGCCAAGTTAAAAAACAGAACAAACCAAAATTCTATCTTTTAAGTGCAGAAAGGATAATCTATTTAATTTTCACAAGATCTAATTCCTATTTCTAGTTTACTTCTTTCCAGACGTCTGACATTTCATTGTGTCCCTTCCATCTCTAAGGGTATTATCTGCATTAAGGTGGTATCAAAAAGCCTCAAATAATATCAGGATCTTCTTGTGCTGGGCAATAGTTTATCTACATAGACAGGACAAATAATATGTCCTGGGAAAGGATTATACTTAACCACATACTGCTGAGGAAGAATGAGATACAGAGATACCGTTTGACTTTCTCATGGAGATTAATTTCTCCTTTAGTAAATGGCAGGCTTAGTCGCAGGCCACCGCCCCAGTTTCCTCCAGACAAGGAGAGGGGCCCAGGCCTCATCCCTTCTGAGGTGAAGCAGCAGCAGTAGCAGGTAGACTGAGCACCGGCAGTCAGCACGTGTGTCTGCTTTGCCATTCCCCATTTACAGGGCTTTTTTGGAACTTAAAGAACTCCATGGTTATCACTAAATTAGCTTCCAGGTCGGCTTGGCAGTTAAACTTGTAATCAGCTCTGCAGCTGTAAGTGGTCTCTAAGCACTAGAGATAGGCTGGAGGAGGAACAGGGTCTTTCGTCTCACAGCTCTGCTAGCCCAGAAGAACTGGTGGACACCTCAAAAGAATTTCCCATTCTCCCATAGCTCTGCTCCCAAGCTGCACAGATATGTAAATAAACTTATTTTAATATGAAAGCAAAACTTCACAAGACCCCGGCTGCTTGTAAAGCTTGGCAGCTCCACTGAGGGATACCAGCAGTGGCTTCCCTTTGATGCACCTTAGTGGCATATTGTGTGAGCTGTAAGGCAGGTCAGGACCACGGCAGCAGTTCTTGGGGTCTGGGATTTTGTGAGGTTTACATGTTCATAGGTGTTCACCACCGAGAGAGGCTTGCTCTTGTGCTTTATTACATAGTAAGAACTGAAGCAAGCCTGCTGATTCAGGAAAGGCCATTTCCTTAAAATGGTTAAAATGAAAAGACCCAAGTCCAAGATAAAAAGAAGCTATGGTTAAATCAGTCATGCCTTTATCACCTCAAGATTAGACTACTGCAATGCGCTATACCTGAGGCTACATTTTAAATCCATTTGAAAGCTGAAGCGGGTGCAGAATGCGGCAACCCACTTCTAAAGCAGGATATCGTGCTTTGAGCACGTTACACCAGTGCCTTTTAATTTGCACTAAGTGTCTGTGGAATTTAAGGCACTGGGACCTGTCTGTTTGAGATACCTAATTGAGACCTGCCAGGTCCTTTGTCTCAACTGCACGACCACAGCTAAGAACAACCAAGGAACATGAAAAAGGGCTTCCTTGGCTTGACACCGAAGAAACTCTTGGCAGGGCAACATGTTCTTCATGACAGCTCTTTACCTTTGGGATATCATCCTACTTGAAGTAAAGCATGTTCATGCTCTGACTGTCAGAGACTTCTATGAAAATCATCCTGTAATTCATAGGATGTACTTGTCATATGGCAAAATTTACTTGGTCATTCCCAAAACAGTGGTGGTAGGTGTTACCTACTTTACACTGTTTTGTTCTGTTTTTTTTTTTTTTTAAGTGCTAGTAGGAATATCTCTAGCTTAAGAAATGTACTTTTTTACACACACACAATAAAAAAAGCTTTCTTGACACAGGAGCAACAGTATCGCAGCTTCTTACAAATAAGACTTCAAAAACCAAACATAATTTCATTTCTCCCTCCGAAAGACTGGCTACACATTACTCAAAAGCTTACAAAACTACTTCTCCCTACTGCCTAAGTATAATCATAGGGATCTGCTAACGCATGTCAGGAAGATGGGGCCATACAGTAATAACCTCACATTTTTTAAACGAGGGCACATTAGAGACCTACAGTTTTGTTGACTGCTCTACACTAGGTAACTGTAGATTCTACACTTGAGCAATGTTTCCCTAAAAATGCAATTTCTGCTAATGTTTTCATGCCATAACTAGACAAATTTGACAAGGACAAGCAGGGTCAAATCTGTGATCTCTCAGGGAACAATTAGAATTAGCTAATGAGTACAAAAGAGGTCAGGCAGACATCCACTTCTCACTAACCTTTGAAGAAACTGGACAAACAAGGGAGGCAACCCTCAATAAATGTTTATATTCAGTCAAGAGGTTAATGGAGATAAAAATAGCCATCACAGCAGGCCGAAAATAGTTTTGCACTCTTGTTAAATGGAATCAGTGCTGACAAGTAACATTAGATGGACTCTTCCCTGCAAAGATTTCTAACATATGATGTGTGTGGCCTGACAGAAACTTGAGGAAACCCCCATGCTGAAGAAAAATACGGCATGATCAAGTTGTTTGAATCTATGAAATTCTGATGTCAAATGCCTGATCAGTGCTAGCTGTTTCTTAAGAAGCTGTGCTGAAGCAACAGTTACTGAGCTACTGAGCTCATGTTCAGTACGTCACTGTGACACGACCATTCTGTCCCAGGCATGGTACTCCAAGAAATGCTCAACACTATTCAAGGAGATGTATTGATACTCAAAGGCTTTGTTTCTTACTGTATTTTGGTTCCTGCAAACAGATTTTCTTTCTAAATCTTCCAAAGAGCCTGAGTTCCCACAAAACATACAGAGTATTACCAGAATGTCTTCATGCCCTTGGAGAAAGTTCCAATGCCTGCTGGGCAGAGTTAGTTTATACAGTCAATTAAAACCAAGAGTGTACTGGGACAAGAGCTGTAAACATATCTCAGGTGCCTTCATATATGAGTCTGGGCTAGCAAAACACCGGTTAATACACTGACGGAGGTTTCTACTTTGAAATTCAATTTAAATTCAATTGGATCATCACAGGGTTGACATGCTGAAGCTGCAGAACATCCCCTCTTGAGAGGTTGAGTTCAACTTTGATGATCACCATACTCAATTCAACAAACTCTGTAAGCTCATCAAATCAATTCAGTAGGGAAGGGCTCCTAACGGTCATTCTGGACAGAGCAGTAACAGATATTTGTATAGGTCTCAGACTATCGCTAATTAGTTAATATTTACGATGTTTTTTGAATAATAAGAGTGGTAACTCCATTTTATCACCTCTCACACTGACTGTCCCAATGCATTTCTTTACCTTGTAACTGATTACAAATTCATAAAGCTCTAAGACAATCCCATCCCAACAGCCCAATGGACAGACACAGACCTGCATTTTGTTGTTGATTTGTATGCAATCAGCTTTCAACTTCTGTAGCTTCCCTGAAAACTCTTATCTTTTTTCCAAGAAGGATTCAGTCTTGGAAGAATATTTATCTCAAGGGTTTTTCTGGAAAACCTGCCAGTCAAGGCCCGTGGCAGCACTTCACAGTGCCACAGCTTTCTTTGCTAGACGTGCTGAGGCAACTCCTGTCCACTAACACTGGAGATGTCAGGAGGTTTTCAGTGCTGTGCTTCCATGCCAATGAAAACATCACCAATTAAAGCAAAGACATGACAGTCTCCAGCTGTAAACACACACTCTGGAATCTTTCAATTGCATGAGCATTTCAGCTTTCACAGTCTTCACTATGCCTGTACGGGAGACTTTGAAACTTGAACTAAATGCAAAAGAAATTTTGCAATCCTTAGTCCTTGTGGTTGAAAAAAAAACCCCAAACCCAAAAACTTTGAAAAACTGATACCAACATAATGTATGCAGTTAATTTCACCTAGATCTTTAGACAGCATGGCATAATTGTTTTAGTTACTCTACAATTTCATGGGATCCAGGATTTCAGAGGAATGTTCAAGCATCTGTATATCTGCCCAGACAAATTGTTACTTGTGATGGGCCATGAAACTAGTGATGAAGAAAAGAAGGATCTACTTCCCACTATTTTTTTTGGTGATAGTAAAAGAAAAATATTGGTAACAGTTGAAGAGGCTGTGGTCAAACCAAAGCCTTCAAATGTTTCAAACACAAAAAAAAGGGGGAAAAAAATGTGCACACAGATGGAATCCCAAAAGACAGCTGGGATTCCCTGCAACTGAGAAACCCTGCTGTTTACCCCAAGGGATCATCACTTGTCAAGTGACAAGACTGAACATACATTTCACCATGTATCACTATGTACACTTCATCCACAAACCTAAAGCAGACCAAAGAAATTATTCAAACAAAAAACCCCCACACCTTAGGTATGTTAATATTTTCCAACACTTGTCAGGATTTTAATATGATTTCAAAATTTTTATTACTATCAAATGTGCCTGCCTAATGCAAATCAAATGTGTGCTAAACATGGGGATCATTTAATTTTACCTAACCAGAATGCATTTTTTTCAAATCTGTAAAATAAACATAAATCATATGTCACTGTAACTTAGGTACAAAGTAATGCTGTCAAAAGCAACTTCAATTTGGTCTATTTAACTCAGGATACCCTTGGAATGCATCTTCAAACTCTTCCCCAGTTCTAAAATGGTTTAAATAAATCCATATTCTGGAACACCTGGACCCAGCTGAGTCCTGGTGATTCCTTCTGTCTGCTTCTGTGGTCCTGGAGAAGGTGACTACCAACTGACTGGAACAGGAACAGAAAAGCTGGAAAATGGACCTCTGAACACTCAGTGATCTTCCACTGCCCACATCATTCTGTCTTGATGGGCTTTCTACTCCTGTCCTTCCTTCCTCTTGAGTCTTCATCTGGCTTCACTCCACAGTTGCTCCTCCCCTGCCCTTTCCTCCCACTTCTTTTTCCCAATTTTATAAATACCTGACTATGTATAGATAACTTCCTTTCTCAAAGAGAATGGGATGGATAGGAGTGTATTTTGCCATCACTCTCTTGACTTCGCTTTCTCATTTTATTTTTCCCATTACTCTCCTTCCTGTTCATTCTGTTCTTTGGGAAAGCAGTGTATATATGTGTGTTTACACAGTGACCAGAACCAGGAAATCATATTCTTAGTCAGTGCTGTGATTAGCATAAGTGTGCCGAGGATAGTCTGAAAGTTGACAACCCTAAGTGAATCATCTCTGTTGTGGTGAGTTGATACCTGTGGGTAGCATGAGCACTGTCAGTGTGTCTTAGTGTTCAGATATCTGCCGTGGGTGTTGAACCTTTCTGCTTTACTGTAAAGTTGAATACTTTGGATAATACTATTTCAGAGATGACATGCACCTGTACCGATGAAATCACACACTATATAACTTATCTTTAGACAAGATATAATGCAGAGCTGCTTGCACACTTTCACGCTGAATTATCAGTGCATTTTTCCTACTGGGTTAACCTCACTGTTGTAAATTATTGTCTACTCTAAGAATTTCATCTCTCTTTCTACTAATGAGACCGTGTTGATATTTGCCAGTAAACACTTTCTGAATGTACTTGCTTGAATGTCACTTATTTCCCTTTTGCTAAACATTTTTCACATAAGATAGATGAATATTTCGCTCAGTATGGCTCAGCTGCAATTCTGCAAACATCGAATTTACTTTGGATAGGTTGAAGGACTAAATTGTGGGATAAACCATCAATCCCCAGTAAGCTTCTGACAATTGGTCTCTCACTTTGCGCAAATATCATTTGGGCTTGGGGCAGTTAATGTGACAATAGATATTTCAGATGATCAAGGGGACAATTACAGAGGTTTTTCTAGAAGACATGAAGGCATTTATATTGCATATGGATTAATTCTGCCTGGTCCCATGGTCTAGCTGTTTACACCAAAGCCATCCAAAATGATTGCTGTATCTGCAGCTTAGTTCAGTGTGGTACTGAATAATTTCTAGTTTAGAGCAATTTTGTAATTTTTTTTGTCTGTTATACTTTTTCTTATCCTGGAATGGATGATTTAAATTGCCTTTTCCAGAAGTCCAAATTTCATGTATCATATGTTTATTTTTATCTAAGGAATAGAAAAATGGGCAATGATAGGACAAGGGGGAATGGCTTTAAACTGAAGGAGAGTAGGTTTAGATTAGCTACAAGGAAGAAATGCTTCACTATGACAGTGGTAAGGCAGTGGCACAAATTGCTCAAAGAAGATTCCCCATATCTGGAAGTGTTCCAGGCCTGGATGGGGCATTGAGCAGCCTGGTCTAGCGGAAGGTGTCCCTGCCCCAGGCAAGGGGGTTGGAAGTGGATGATCTTTAAGGCCCCTTCCAACCCAAACCATTCTATGATTCTATGAATCCACTAAAAATACAAAAATAAAAAAGGACATGCATAAAGCCTTCTATAAATCATCCATTACACAAAACTACAGAATAGCTAGTTTTCGATTCTGCTTATTATATGTTGTTATTACTTTGTTTGGAACCGCAAACTCAGGTTGTGTATTTTACTTTATAAAAGTGAATGTTTTTGTCATGAATGGTGAATAAGTCACGCTTTAGCAGAAGTAAAAGATAGCATTTTTTTAATTTCAACTTTTTTTTATTTACCAGGACTAAAGAGGGAGAAAATAAAATGTTCTTTGTATATGCTTTCCAATATTTTAAATGTGTAAATGAGTGCAGCTGTATTAGGATTACATTTCCAATGAATATTGTGAGGTCTTTATGAAATACATATTCAATACAAAGGCATTGTAGTCAATGGTGTAGGCATGGCAGTGTAATTCTCTTGGTGATGCATTGCACAGTATTTGAACTTCAGTGGTGCACATACTGAATGCACACAAAATATTATATATAAATTCCTCTCTAATTTGAAATAGAATTGGGGAATAGAAAAGAATCTATGCCTTTCTTGAGGACTTTTAAAGATTTTTATGCATGCTTTTATTAGCTTTATATATATATATATATCTTTACTAAGAGGAAATGTGGTACATTAAAGTAAGGGTATAAATCCAACATACAATCCTCTGCCCAAGTTTTATATTTGTTAAGACAGAATAATCATTTAAGGTAGAAGTTTAAAGCATGATTCAACAACCAGAAGTCTACATCTATGACTTTGATTAATTATTTTTAGTTCAGTTGAAACATCCCAGTTTATCTCCTTTTAAGATTATCCTTGACATATTTAGAAATCCTAATGCAGATTTTATGGCCCACACCTATCCCTGATGGTGCTAATGGACTAGGCATAATGAATCATTCTAATTTGGATGAAAGGACCACACAACATTGTGGCAGTCCTTTAGAGAATTAAGGCTCAATTCTGATCTTCCAGACTTATGAATGCATTTTTGGGATTAGGCCGCGTATCTGTACATCTGTTGAGTCTCAAGGGGTGTATACTCAGCTAAGTATTCTGACCTTCCAATGTACTGTATCAAATGTGTGGCCTTGGGATATGAAAGGATTTGATTACAACTGTATTTTAACACTGATTTAATATATAATTATGGGGTAAAACCTAATTCCTCCTTACATCTTCATGTAGAAAATTCCATCACTATTAAGCAGACACTAGGATATTTTTTCCCCAGCGAGAGTGATAGTAAATGGAAGAAATTGAAACACCCACCCAGGATAATGTAAAATCAAGGACAATCTTCTTAGGGATGGCTTTAAAATCAGCTTTTTGTGTCCATAAAAAAACAAATTTAAATGATCTTCTGCAAGTGTGTTGCTAGTTGGTACACAGTTGCATTATGCACAAGACTTGACAGCTTATGTGTAAACAAACTGGAACAAGGTTCCTTTACTGATTTTCACTATAATTCTATGCTTTCTTGTTCACAGGTAATGAGGAGAGCAATTAACTTTACATACACACTACATATATATAATACTGATGGAAAAGTTTCCAAATAATTGGAATTATCTGGTTATTATCTATTCACTTATAATTTCTGTTTTTCTAGTATATCAGAGATGGAATGTTGCAAATCTTCCTTTAGCTGATTAAACTTTCATAAGATACGCTTTGTGTTTTTATGTAAAATTTAAAATTTTTTTTATTCTACTGAAAACCTCTTCTCAAATATTCTCAGTGAAAAACCCCTCAAAATATTAAAATAGACTTCAAAAGAAAATCAGTTTGATAGATTTTAACATATGACTGTGCAGTATTTTAGGGGTTTCAATTTTTCTTCCACACCATCAAATTTTGAATAGATTTAAAAAAAAATAATAGTGGTATTAAGTAACTGATTAATATGAGGATTTCATAGAAAATACTTTCCAAAATTCTGTGCTTTCTCATCAATATGATCTGTCACAGATCTGAATTACAGATTCATGGTGCTTACATTTTCTTTATCATTGCAGAAAGCTTGGACCAAGAAGATGAACTGAGCAGAGCAGCACCTTTACTTTGCAGTTACTTTCTTCCAGTTGAAGAATATGCTACACATAGTCAGGTAATTTTTTCCCCCCTGCCTTAAAAGCATGAGGATTTTATTTCACTGTTCTCACACAAAAATGACCCTAAAATGCCAATGACAGACTAAAAGTATCCTCAGTTCTTGTAGTTTGTATGACATCATTGTGTAATGCAGCTCTCATTTAAATTGTTTCAGTGTACTGATTATATGCAGCATGACTAAGAACTGCAGCTATGCAAGTTTTCATGAAAAAAAAGTTTCAAAAGAATGGGTGAAGGTCCTTCACTGGGACTGGAGATAAAGATGGAGAATCCAGCAGCAGGACTGGTGAGTACAGGGCTCTGGTTCCAGTAAGACTCAACAAACAGCTCAGATCAGAATCTAAAGTCCAGGAAAACAGCCTGTAGCTTTGAGATTAGCTTTCTCACACTATTCCTGAGTTAAGCCAGCACAAACATCATCATGAATGCATAATTATGATTACGCACTATGCTATTGCATAATAGATCTTAAAATCTGGAAACGAAGTAGTGTAGGAATGCTGTTTTCAGGCTTTTGGTTTTGAGCACAATGAAGTTAAGGGTAAAAGACTTTCCATAAGGAAAAACAGTTCCAAGAAAATGCGTTTTACTTGGAAAATTCATACAGATAGTTATGAAACATTTACTCATAAAAGCAGGGGTAAAAGGGAGATAGGGACCTGGTGCTATGTTTATAACTTGAAAATAACAATGAACAAAGCCCAAACCCCTGCTATATTTTTTAGGGAACTAAAAAAAACCCACTATCAGTGGAAATAAGTAACAATATACAAAGAAACTGGAAGCTTGGCAAGTTTACTTAAAGGATCTTTTCCTCAGAAAGAAATAAATTTGAGTTTTTGAAATTCTTTGCAGCAAGAATTTCCCTATGAACCAAAGTTCATTTTTGGGACTGATGGATATACACAGTCTGGTATCCTAAGTTTAAATGACAGTGTTGATGAAAGAGTGATGCAGCTTGCTTAAAGGGAGCCGATGGATTCATTCACTTTCATGTGTAGAAACAAAGCAGTGTGAATATGATGAATGCAGTAACTGGGTACATCTATGACTAACGACTGTTGGTATCAAACACTTGTCAGTTGCCAGTTTATCAGTGAAGCCACTTTGTGCCAGCAGTGCTGCAGCTCTGTGTTCTCTAGCAGGACACCTTGGGACCTGTAAAGACTCTGGGATCCCAAATCCAAGGAGTGGTCCTCAAGTGGGAGTGGGCTGACTTTCAAAAGTAGGGAGCATCAAAAAGAACAATACATTTGCACATAGGTTCTATATAGGGGTCAGGTTAATTTTTTTGTATGAAATGAAAACTCACAGTGGTAATAAGAGTCAAGCTGAGTACCACCACACTGCAGACTGAATTTAAGTGATTAGAAAATTATTCTACTGTTGGCTAAGACCAGTTTCTCAAAAAATTACTTTTAATTTAATTCCAAAAAGTAATTTTTTCCTTGAACGTCTTCCCTGGTTCAAAGAATACCCAATCCAATCCAATAAAATCAAATCCTTTATCCTTCCAGTAAAATTTTTGAATGAATTTTCAGATACCTGAGAAAGAAAAAAAAAAAAAAAAACCAACCCAGCTTCCAAATGTTCCTAGCATTTCAAGACACCAATGAAGCAAATAAAAGGGAAAGAAATACCCTCAGTTGTGTGTTATGGAGCCAAGAAAGCAACCTAACGCCACAAAGCACCAGAGGTAAATCAAGCTCACAAGGAGCAAAAGCTTTAGAAATTGGCAGAATCAGAGCAGACCAGGCTATCAAACCCCACAAGTTAGTACAACTTTATACCAGAATTTCTCTTCTTATCACAGAGTTAGGCATTAAAATGCCACACTACCGCAGCCACCATATCCGTTTCCAACAACTACATCATATCACTTGGCACTAAATGGCAGCAGCTGTTCAAGGCAGACTTGAACACGGCGTTCCAGCTGAGCAGGGCTTTTTCCCTGCTCCCAAGAGATATGAGCCTTCAGGTGAGGTGTGAAGCTGCCATCAGCATGGGGCATTTGTCTTGTGTGGCAGCCTCCAGGCTTCAGGGTTACTACAACCTCTGCACAGGTGCTGCTGTGGTCGCCACAAGTCTTCTCAGTTTTTAAGGGAAGGAAATGAGTAATTGCCTGATTCTCACAAGTCCAGATCCCCTTTGCACATTGAAAGGAAGTGGTCATGTCTGCAGAGCCTCTGATAGCTCCTGCTAATTCTAAGGAGGACAGCTGGATGATGGAAATCTGCCTCTTCACTCCTCCACTGTGGAGGTGACCTTTGATCAAACTTTCTTTTACGAAGCTGTGGATGATGAAAAAGTGAACACAAGCTACAACATCAAACAAAGAAGCAGTGCTCAAACTCAGGGCTGGCAGTGCCATTGCTTTACGTCCACATCAGCCACTGGAAGGAGAAAAGGGATGCTCAGGACCAAGCACTCTTGCTCCACGCAGCTCAGGCAGATCCAGCCCCTGCTCCTTGAAAGTTCAAGGGAAACTTGATTTACAGCCACACCTTGGGCGGCGGGCAAGTGCTGGGAGAGCTGAGAGAGATCTGGACAAAGAGTGATGGGAGGCAGAGGCAGGGGGCAGTGGGTTCCCTTAGTATTATAAAAATGCATCTTATTCTGTTTTTAATCAACGAACCTTATCCAGCAATCAAGGCAGATATATAATAAGCTGAGCTACTCTGTAAATCTAAACATTCCCCACAAATAGAAAAGATACAGCCTGAGCTCTCTGATTGTTACTACGGCAACTATCTAAAATGAAAATCTTGTTAACCCTTTGCATGCTGTAGCCACCCATGCATCAGTGTTAGCTGACTTCTGTGCACTTATCTCTCCTTTTTCCCCCTCAAGAAATTCATAATTGTATTGCTTCACAGTAGTTATGCTCTGGTTATCCTATTTGAGACTGAAAGAACTGTGATAGGTGGTAGTTTAATAGGTACAGCTGAGTTTTGTTACTTGCTCATTACCGGGATTATAGGTCAAAAAACAACTAAGAAAACAAAGAGAAAATCTTTAGATTGCTCCATGAGGCCTGAGATTTTGATTAAAACCTTGACAACTGGAATGGGATGTTTTCTAATAAACCACACTCCTGCCTTTTTTCTATTAGTTATGAAATGATTTGACTGCAAATAGCATATTTTTCAGAGGAATTATTTCTCTATAGTGGATTATAAGCAGGATACTTTTCAAACACTTTTTTAAAGCTTCTATTTCATAAGTACTTCACAGAAGACTTCCAGTGTTTTTAACAAAATAATATGGTAACCACAGTGCAAAGAAAATTAATGGGCAGGTATTTGACTTGAAAAATTCCTTAAATGCAAGAAAATGTAGACAAAAAGTAAACTGACTTTCTAATTTTCACAAGTCGCAGATGATACTACAATCAAATTTATACTTGTATGTACCGCAATATTCAAGACTGTTTCATTATAATATCTATTTGGCAGCATTATGATGAAGTGAAACTCTCTGCGGGTCTTACATCTTCTACAATTCATCATTGAAAACAATGGAAGCCATGGAAATTTTTCCATATTAGAAGTAAAAGCAGGACATGGTCCATAGACATCAATTCTATTGATTCCTTTACTTTGTGCCTACCATGTAATCAATAGAGACCCTTCAGTACTGGGCAGAAATAGACTATTTATGGAATTCCCACTTTGTTGTTACTGAGAGTGAAATGCTTAATTGATATTTTACAGAATTACTTCATTCACTTCAACATAGATAAGGTTAAATGATGATTACTTGGATACTTTTGCAGAACTGAACAACACATATATATTTGTAAACAACATACTTTCATTATAAAAGCAAAATTTACACATAAATGAGTCCATATAACTTGAAGTGACTCAAGTAATGTGTAAATTATCTTAAGATCTTGAATGGTGTCCACATTAAATTGAAGGTTATCCAACTTTCAATACACTAAAATAAAGATGCCATTTACAATAAAGTATTAATTAAATATCACTACTACAATACTCAGTTTTATTAAAAGAAACACTTACTAAGATTTTTAAGTTTACCTAGGATTGTTTTAAAGTTTGAGAAAAGAATTGGTTTAAAAAAGAAACTGGATTCTGTATAATAAATGTGTATGTCAGAGAATGATGCTAGAAACCTTCATATGTGCTGTTGTTATTTACAGAAATTTGAACCCATTAAAGTGGACAAGCTAACTTCTTTCTTCTTAACAAACACCTGTGTGACAAAAAAGCTCACAGACCTTGCCTGCACTATAAATAAACCGAAGAACAGATTGATGGCACTGGACAAAAACCACACTTCTTGTCTGAACCAAATTGTTTTAATTGTTTAGTACTGATAATTTAAGATTTTGGCTAAGAATGAGTGAGGTGCATAACACATGTAAAGATGGTGCTGGAATATACACAGGTAAGAAAATATTTACCAGGAGAATGACTTGAATTAGTTCCTCTGACTCAGGATGTGTTCCAATTGTATTTTTCAACTTCTGAAACACTTCCCATTTTTTTTGTAATTAATCTGATAGATAGCATTCAAAGCAACTTACCTTTTACATTTTTTTCAACATCCGTCTTTTTCATAAAGTCAAATGTACTACATTTTCTAGAGTCAACTTCCATATTTACAGGACTGTAATCATTAGATTCAGCCTAAAGGCTTTTCAAACATCAAGTCTATTTATCAGTATTGGCTTATTTTCCAGGAATATGACCAAAATAATCTAGAAATGTACTGGCTAGTCAACACACTACACATAATTCTAGGAAGGCATAACAAAATCCTAGTTTTCCACTGTTTTATTTCAAGTAAGATTTTTTTCTTTAAAAAAGCAACATCACCATTTATTTATTTATTTATTTATTTTATTTTTATTCCGTCAACTCCACCTTGTTTCCATATTACCTTTAAATTGCTGTGTTTGCCAAACTGGCCTTTTAACCAACTGACTTGAGTTCTCTGTATCTCTTACAAGGTAGGTATGGATCCCAACTCTTTTGGCTTTGCTGTAGTTGAATGTAATTATTTTGAAAGGGAAAGATTTTTTGTATGTAATTTATTTGTCCAGGTCGGTTACAGGCACTTGTCTTCTTTGGGACAAACTAAGGTCAAATGTTTTCTTCCCTGAAGAATCTTTAAAGACCTGGGGGAACTTCACCACATATTCCCCAGAGAAGTCCTGCCTTCTTGTGGGTATTTGCCCTTCTTGATCAGGCACAAAAAGAGTCATGGAGCTTACAGCAGGCAATGGGCTTTCTAAAAAAATTCAAAAGAAAGAGAGTATCATGCCCTGCACACAGTAATGGTGAGGTGGGAGATTCTGTTCTGTTACTAGAAATTGCTCAGTAAACCTCGGTAATCCAGCACACAACAATCTCATCATCTGACTGCACATCTCCATTTCTTCAAACTTAATCTAAAATATTTCCTAAAGCCTAACAAGCAAAAAATTTTGATAAAGCTATAACTAAGGCCAAATTACCACTGTGAAAAAATCAGCTAAGCAAGATATATTTCTAACAGAAGCAATGCTTCAGATGATTGTTGTATGTAATCACTTGGTAGTCTCTCATTGGTGTATAACTAATGGCAGCAGAGAAGAATCATTAAAAAAGGTGCACTGCTGGAATTTATAGATGATTCAAAGAAAACTTCATGGAAATACATTATTCAGTAACGAAAAAAGTAGTCTTTCCAATTGTGGTAAATTTTTAAGAAAGTATGATGAGTTGATTTGGGGCAAAAGACCCAAAACAAATAATGGTAATAAAATAGAGAATACAACAAAATGTTTTAAATCCTAAATAATTGTATTATGAACCCTTTAAGTGTTCTCTTTAAACTTAGCACTGGCTTAAAGTGTGCAAAATAAAATATTCAGTGTAGTTTCATGCAAATGCCAGGTTCAAGAGTAATGGTTCGCAAAGGCAATCAAATCTGGCCAGGCATATCTGTTTGGTTATGCAGCCTCATGTGTAGTTCCATAATAGACAAGCAAATAGACAACAGGTCATATTTTACTTTCAGTAACAAAGACAATATTCCCATTGATGTCAAAAGGAATCGCACCTGTGATTCAGATAACAGAATTTAAGCCAATCTTTGCAGATCATTTTTTCTTTCAGGTTTCTTGACTGTCAGAGATTTTATGATGTTAATAATTTCATTTTGAATTTAAAGAGAAAAAATGTTGCTACACTTACCTACCCCTACCCCACACACCCCGTCCCCAAACATACCAATCCTGATCCTTGAAATATTTATTTCTGCATTACTTCAGCTCAAAATACCAGAGAAGTCAGTAGGAGTTGCTGTGGGACAACCTTCAATGATTACAGGCTTTGGATATCATAAGCATTTATCTATAGGAAGAAAAAAATACCCTTTTCTATTCCATTGTACTTTATAAAAAGTTAACATTATTGCAGGTAAAACCTACCTTAATTTCCTTTACATATACCCCCAGTATTCATAGTTCACATAAATTCCAGGACTAGTAAGGAATTAATAATTCCAGTAAGAAATTCATTCAATTTCTTTTTTTTTTTTCCCTGAAAATGATTTCCATCTAAAGGAATAACAGGCAGCTTAATCAGAGCATCAAAAACCACAAAACGGACATAATAATGCTCTCCCTGATCTCAGTGACACATCATTACTCGTATCTACAAATCCATAACACATCTGTGTAATATATGAAAAGACTGTGATTGGAGGAAAATGGATAGAACCAAAGATGCAGCAACTAAATACTCAAGAAGACGACTAAAAGTTAGGATACCAAAATAATGACAGCATTAGAAGCATAATAGGGAATAATTAACTTGGAAAAGGGTTACAATACAATGTAAATAAATGCAGTGACACATGGTTCATTCTAGGAACGAGAATCTTCTGTGTATCCCGCTAAGTGAATTGTTGTATGTTCTCCAGCATCGTGCTGCAAGTGCTCCAACCAGGAGATTCAGGTATCTACATTCATACACTTTTTCCTGTCAGTTTTCTGCAGCTAAGAAAGATGATGCATTTAGAGATTATGCTCATGGGTACCTGCAGCTTCATTTTTTTCTTGAGGACATGTACTTTGCAAAAAGCTTCACTACTTCTGTCCCATTTCCTGCACCAATATCAAAAAACCTATGCATTCCAACATCCCTATAGAGTTACAGATTTAAATCCTTACTCAAGAAGCTAAAAAGGTTGCTCAGGCAAGGTACTTGTTACCATTCTGCCTTCTATACTCAGGGAACAAGAAGTCCTGCCCAATGGAATTGCAAAGGAGGGAACAAGCACAGCCCATACTCCAAAATCTATTTAAAGCTAACTATTTTTTTTTTCCTACAGTTATCTAAGCATATGCCTGTTTTAAGTACTCATGGTCAGCTAGCCTTTATCTTCGGAAATTCATGGGGTTTTATTTTACTTGCCCTAGAGTTAGATTGTGTGAAGAAGGTATTAAAAATTCCTTTTTCAGTATCAGGTCTGAAAGAAAACTCACATTACCTAAAATCAAACCAAAAATGACATAAATTTGGCAGGAACAGACTTATTTGAATATTCAAATGATTTTCTGAAGAATTCATCCATTTTAAAATCAGTTGCACAGATACACCACCAATAGAAATGACATTGAAAGCAAACATATTCTATGGAAATAAAAACTATAGAGAGTGAATAAGGGCATTACATGAGAAAAATGCTAAAATCACTCTCTGAATCACTGTTTTACTTAGTTAAAGCATTTTAAGAGCCAAGATGAAGGATCTAGATTCACTTAATAAACTGTGGCCATGGTGTCTTTTATCAGTAGTTTTTCTAGTTTTCATTAGCTCTGAAAGATTTAATACTTAATAGCTTGAATAACTATAATTTACACTAGAAGACATTCTGGTTCCTTAGTCTTTTCATACATGAGTATTTTATCTTTTAGCATACTTCATCCTACTTTCCATTATATTCTCTTATACTTTGTATAAGTATTTTACTTAGTGGTTTAGTGACTGGTAAGGAAAAAGGAGAAGGAAGATATATGAGTGGAGTCTGAAATCTCCCTCTTTCTCATTCTGAACATCGCTATTAAATTCAGAAATCATTCAACAGACATTAGCTAATCACCATTACTCTGAAGTATTAAATTATATGACAAGAGATGCACCAACTTGTATTAAGAAACATTTGACTTCAAACTACATGCTAAAATCAACAGGAATATACTATCTTAAATACTTGAGCAAAACTCAGTAAAAGATACAGTAGGCAAACATTGTAGTCAGCTCAGCAGTGATTACCAACTCATGCTCCAAATTCACTATAAAATGAAAATCAATATTTCCACAAGTTCCTGCAACATAAAAGATAACCTTCATTGATTTTTCTAGACTTAGGCCTCACTGATAAAATCTAATATAAATTTTCAACCACGAGGATTTGGATCAGAGCAGGGGTGATAAGTCCTGCACATCTCTTAAGAGGTGGAGAATTTTTTTTTTTAAAGTGCACGTTCATACTATTTATAATTTGCCCTGTGCAAGTGAAAGCCTTTTCCACCAGCGCTATCAGGGATCTCTTCTAATTTTTATTACTGTGAGGCTAAAGCCTGTTCCAGATAATTTGGAAATTTCAGGGGAATTGTGATAGGGCTGATGGTGCAGCCCTGGCTGACTTGAGAAAAGAGCTAACCCGTAATAGCCTCCATGGCCGTGCTGATTAAATGTTGCCATAGATGAAAGGCCTGCCATCGCCGCAATAAATTAACCAATCACACAAATCCCAAGTCAGTGCTAATCCTTCCTTGATACTCTGATCCTCTGATCAGCTCAAGGAGGTAAAGAAACTGGCTTGTGACGCTTGGTGCTCTAACCCCTGGATTTCATGTACACAACGAGCTAATGATATCTTGCTGACCAGTTCAATGGGATGAACTTCTCTCACAACCCTTAGGGAACACTGTGGCCTTCTTTAAAAAAAATGACAAGCACATGGCAGGTTTTGTGTTTTATTGCGACACCACGGGAAAACTAACCAGCACTTGTTAACTGTTAACCACAATAAGCATCAAACTGACGTCTGCTATAAAGCCCACTGTACTTTACAAGTGCCAGTGATGGATTAAACGGGAACTAAGATACTAAACCAAGAACAACTGTTCAAGTAATTGTGATTAAGCTATCCCCCTTTCAATAGGGAAGTCTGCTACCTTTCCTATTAGCCCAGTTTTTATCCTGTTCTTACAATTTGAGGAGGGGGAGTAGGAAGGAGGATGTGTGTCCACATATCCGAGAGTGTACAAGAGAGGAAGAGAGAGTCCCTTTACCTCTTACTCTCAATTGTACTGCCACAGCATGATTATAATCAGATTTAGACATAGACTCATTTAATCAATTAACAGAAGGCCTGAACACATGCAGCATTTTCTCATTAATTATGTGAATGCTGTCTTTCCAACACACTTTGTGAAATTGAGTCTGTGCAGCCTGTGTTAGTGTACTTCATAATTGGGGAAACTCTTTTTTTGTGGTAATTGGTTGCTAAAAGTAAGAAAGCTCTGGGGTTTGCCTCTAGGGCTTCCACACATAAAGAGTTTTGAAAGTACTTCATTATCTCTCCTGGTCAGTTCTGTGAAATTAAAACTGTTTTTCCCTTCTTCTTTGAGGAAGTGGTTTGAAAGCAGGGTTCCTAGAAAATGTCTGTGCATATGTGCAGTGTGCGTATGGGCATGTGTGTCTGTGCTCATGCAAACATCCACACATACATGGAAAATCACACAACCCTGGCTTGTGTTAGAGACTGCCACCGCTGAAGTCAACACAAACATGAAACACACAGGATTTGACCACTACTATTTACTGAGGCGTGATACGTCTCCAGATATAAGTGGGTTTCCTAACTTTTTCAACAGTGATTTATTTTTCCAAACTTACACAATGAAAATCAATCATACTTGAGGGATTTGCTAAGTTCATAAGTTTTGGGATGGTGTCCAATTGGTCAGACTAGATACAGTTTATAGAATACGTATGCTATTTGGAAGGGCCATAGCTAACTAAGTCACTATACTTTATTGCCTGTCTTTGCCTGCTTCATACATCTTTTTGTATATATACATCTCTTAAGGATATACATACATGTGCATGCACACGTGGCCTCTGCTGCTGCTACCACAAGCCTCCCTGTGACTTTCCCAGCTAACCTCTTCACACTGCTGGGCTCACAATAGTTAGTCCTAGACCAAGCCTCATGGGAATTAATTAGTGAGAATAAGACAAGAAGACAGCACTCTCTGCAAGCCATTGTGGGCCAGCATTTCCCAGTAACATAGCTATCTTTGGCAAAAACTGTTTTCCAAGAACAGCAGATGTTAGAGCAGTCCAGAAAGGTACTTAAAGTACATTTTATTCAATAGAACCACAGGGGTTGGAAGAAATTAAATGGGGCTCTTCTGTCAAATTTAATCCCTTTGATTTTACCTCTGATGCTTCATATTGGCTAATATGTATCTACTTTAATGCTGCACTTAGCCAAGTTAACTATACTGCACAGTTAATATTTTAACTTTTACTGGCTCTCAGAGCAATACAAAAGATCATACTTTATGATAAATCATTAAAATAATATGCTAAAAAAATAATACCTTGTGGAAGTGGTTTTAACATATGCAGAAATTCTCAGACTTGATAGCCCATGGTAAAGTTTAAAGTAAAATAATTTAATGAAGACAAAAGCAAGACTAGTTATTTATGAGCATTTTTAGCTTATGGAAGTCGTCTTCAGAAAGACCTATACATGCTTTCAGTTTAAATCCCTTCCTTCACAATGTAAATGTTTTATATTTTCACAATAGCATTATGCTAAGAAAAAACCCATTCTATCCTTGCTAAGTGAGGGACTTCTCTAAGGACAGATACATCCTCTGACAACTAAAGCAATGGCCTTGGACATATTTGATCCTCATTCTCTCCACACCACTAGACTTCACAAAATAACTCTGAACATAACCTTTTAGTTAAGCAAAGTTGCACCAGGTTTTCACATAAAGATCTTCATTTCTGCCTGCACAAGTGAAAATGAGAAAATATACACATTCATTGGTGATTGCTCTTATGAAGCTTCAGGCCCACAGATTGGGTCCACACTCTGAAAACTTCACTCACTAGCTAACAAAAACTCTATCTCCTGCTTTTCTGCAAATACCATGGATAGACTAGATTACAGTATCTTTAGAGAAGCTAAAATAGCATTCAGAGGGGACATTTATGGTGCTGCATTCATCTTTTCTCACAGAATCCTAAAACTCACTGTACAGCAGGCACAGAATCCATTGCAATCAAATCACTAAAGAAGGTAGTAGGAAAGAGAGCTTGTTCAATTTTACTGGTAACAGAGAAGGTGGACTTCGTCCAAAGATTAATTATTTTATATTTCTGCTGGAACTTTTCTGTTACTAGTACCAAAAAACCCAAAACAAACAACAAAAACCCACCATCTTTGTATTTTAAATAATCTTCAATATATGCCATTGTATACTCTTATTATGGAAACTGAAAAATTAAAAGACACATAGATTGACTTAACGTATATTTGGGTATATAAAAATAGTCCTTCTCTTCAGGTGACAATTTCACTTGACTACATTGTCTCTTTTGTCTGAATAATGGTCCCAAGCAAGTAGATCAATGAGTCACACGGAAAACCAACTCACTTCCATTTCCTCCATTTCTATTCTGTCCTTGTTTTGATAACTCCTCACTCACTGGGTGCGTGACTTTAAATGTTTTAAATTGTGGTTTCAAATGTGCTAATGTAAATTCCAAATCACTGGCATCTGCAGAGAGGGACGGGAAGTTCATCCCCAGTGTCGGTGCTGTTTTAAGTGCAGAATCATGGTGGTATTTTAAGGTCAGCACTATGCTCAGGGAGACTTTACAAAGAAAGTGGGTTACTTAGGTAACTGTGTAATGCACCTACACATGACCAGCTCACTTGGCAGAATTACCACTGAATAACAAGGGTAGGAATGCAAAAATAAAAATGTGCAAGAAGAACAGATTTAAAAGAAATAACTCACACATTTTCATCTGCAGGCTGTAGGATCTTCTTACCGGATTCTTTGTCAAAGAACAAAGTAATGAAATTTTAAAGTTTTTACTACAATAACCTTGGATCTCCCAGGGAATATTCAGTGAAATATGAGAGAGGTTTTAATACCTGGAAGCACAGCTGCCTTATAGTGAGGTCAATTTAGGAGCACTGTTGAGACTCTAGGCCATAATGACTCCATATGGAGCTGGACAGTAGCTAAGGTAATAAACTTTCACAGTGTGATTTCTTTGCTGAGTGCAATACTCACATAATTCAGCAGTTACTCATCTTTCATTCAACGGAGAGGGCTTTTTTTCCCCCTTTATTTAAGAGCCACATGTGCTCATTCTTTCCTCCCCATCACAGAAGGTTTACATATCCGAAGAAAACATTAACTGAATTCCCAATTAAAAACCCAGAATTTTATGACTGTCTGAATGCCGTAGAAAAGGGAAATTCCTCGGTCCTTGACCCCTACACAAAGATGTTTCCGTTTGTCTTAGACACTGGTGTTAAATGGATATTGGCCTTAGCTTCTGGAGTAATAAGACACTAAATGCATTTGAGGACACAGAAATAAGAAATTGGGGACAGCTGCGGACAGCAGATTTGGGACACTGGTATCATGTATGTAACAAATCTTTATTAATAAGTACATTAAATCCCATATTTTTCATTTATAACTGCTGCATAATTTCCTGTTAACACTTCATGTAAATTCCAGATAAGGTAATAATTTTTTTTCAGAATTCTATTTCTGTTTCATTATATGTTCTACACTCTGCCCCACAGGTCAGTCGCATGATTGAAGTTTTATGCCTCATTAAAATTCCCCTAGTTAAAACATGGAGACAGAATTTTGGTAATTCCTTTCTCCACAACTACAATTAACCATTCCGCTGGATTCCTGTATTACTGCAATCCAAGTTTAAAAATTACTGTATGGTGAGATGGTCAAGGGGTCTAAATGTCCTAAACATAAGGCTCTTATCTTTCTTTGCTCCAATGGCTGAAAAACCCTGCACCACCACCTCCCAGTACAGTATTTCTAGCTAGCAGCTGCTATCAGAAACCTAAATAACAAAAATATGCAAACTTGCACACTAATTCCCTTTGGAGATAGATCTTGGCTGCAGCCCTGTCATAAATCAGAGAATTTCGATATGAAATGAGGCAAGCAGCTCTAATCATTTCTGCATTTCAAATTGGATCACTGGCTCAATCACTGGGCTTTTTTAAACTGCTTGCCTAAGAGCAAATGTGAGGCGGGAGATAATTCTGAAGAAATCTCTTCTTTTGTGGCCGTAGAACTCTTTTAACTGTTTCAAGACTGAAGGCCACATTTCAGTGATAATAACATATATCTGCTGCGAGAGATATGGATCCTTAAAGACATCTTCCGTCTCTTTCAACTCATAGAATTCCATCAATATCTGCATATATTATATATATTAATATATGTGCATGTGCATATGGGTGTTGTGTGCATAAAAAGAGAGGGAGAGAAAAGAAGAGAGAAACATCTGACATGTAGCCTCAGTATATTTCCCTTTAGAATTTTCTCTTCTGACCTACTCGGTGTGGGTTTGAATTGCTGCAACGACTGCATAGTTAACTTTGTACACATATACCCAGGCACTTCGGAAATTTATTTAACAATGAAAGCAAAACTGAAAAGTAACCCTCACCTGCCCAGGTTTTGGCTCAGAAATAAATCAAAATATAAAATCAAGGTAAACAGAGATCTTTGATAATTGTGTATGACCTCCAAAGGCCTCCTCCTTACCCATCAAAGTCCTGAAATTCTCCTTTATTACACTATTGATTTTCTATTTTCATGCCTTATCTAAACCCTGAAAACAATATATCACAAAAATTACCCTTACAGTCAATTACTGTGCAAGCAGCATCCTCTTGACTCACTGTTTTTATGCCCAGAGTATCCACTCTTTTTCAACCAAACAGTACTACTTGCTTGTTACAGTTTCAGTGTCCTCACCACAGTGCTTTGAAATTGAATTTAACTCTATTATCAGCAGGCTTTTGTAATCTCATGTAAGCCTAATAGTGATCAGATGGAATTTTACAGCTAAGCTCCCTGCATTTTGAGGACTAATTTAAAATATTTATATTTTTCTTTTTTGTTTTAGACAGCTAAAAAAATCACCTAACCAGGTTTTATTGTCTCCTATTTTCACCTTCTAGCACCTCATACTCTATTTCCTTTCTGGATACATCATTTTTGATACTTAATTTTCTGTTAATAAAATTTAGTAAACTGCTTCATTCAACACTGATCCAGATTTTTGATGATTGTAGTATCACTGCACAGTGCTAGTGGTGCAGTCATAAAACAAGTCACACTGTTTTGAATTACCGCATCTAAGTATGAAAATGTGCTGGTAGGTAAGAGCATCCCCAAACTCTACACTGCCACCCATGCTTGATTCTGTCAAGGTTTAAAAATATGCAATGTTTATATATATATATATATATATATATATATGTACTTTTTTACTTTTTTCAGACACCTTGACAGCTGCAAGGGCTGTATTACCGGTGTTCTATTCTTCTGCAATGCACACATAAAAAGGAAATCTAAAGAACTCCTGTCAGGATTGTCTGGGAATACGCTGAGGAGCCCAGCTCACCAACAAACACATCCTTGCATCCAATGGAACATAATACTGAAATCTGGAGCTAGCACATCCATGGAGTTCAAATGATGCTTCGGGATCTACCGTAGTTCACTCCTCTTGATGACAGATTTGTCTTACATGAGTAAGCCTCAGAATTCATTTCCCCTTTGCCTGAATGGTTGGAAGAAGGATAAACCCAAAAGTGATCCAAGATGTCCAGAAACCCAAGCCTTTAAGCACAGTGGCATTGGCTGGGACCTATCCATCACCAGTGCTCAGCAGCTGTGTACAGCCTGCAGGACCTGCAAAATCTGGCCACGAAGCAGCACACTGAAAACCAAAGCCCAGTAACACCAACAACCAGACTGAGGGTAGGCTTTTACTCTTCTATTCAAAACAATACATTCAATGTTAATACATCAAGCCTCATGGGGTCTTGCCCGTTAAGTTTGAGGATTTGAATCTCATGAATGCGGAATCTGCATTGTTCTCAGCAGAGGTCACTTTGCTGCGCATGTAGGAACACGCGGGTTGCTTCAACAGCTTACAAGTGTAACAGAATTGTCAAACTCATTTTGAGCTCACCTCTGTTTCTTCTGTGTCTCAGGGCATGCAATCCCAAATCCTCGTGGTTCAGTGGGGAGTTACAAGCCATACACGGATGCTGTTTCAGGAGCAGAGGGGTTGGCGTTACTTCTCTGACTTGTCTAACTATCACCGATAAGAACTTACAATGACCTATCTTATTCCTCCTATCCCCTTGATATTTTTCTGCTCGAAAAGGATGCAAACTTCATAGCAGCCCACATTATAGGAAAGCAGCCCTATATCAGGTCTGAAATTACTCTCCAAAGTACAACATGCATCATGATTTAAGTGATTAAGGAGGTGCCAGCAAAGTTCGATTGAGCAATCATTAGTCTTTTAATGTATGTTATCCTACTTTCCCCTCTCTCTGCCTTGGTTTAAAAAGGCCTCATGATTAATGTCACCTTTCTTCTAAAAATGTGCAAACAAACAGTTCACCATAAAGTTTTGATTTTAGGTTAATTTTCTGATAGTATCTCTTTGTTTACATTTAAAATCAGTGTCCACTGGAAAAAAAAAATTCAATCTAGACCACATTGAAATGTTTAAATGTGACCTCAGGCTGCTTCTAGAGAACACTAAATGAAGGTAAATTGTAACAATTTTTTAAAAAATCTGTTTTCATACAGATGTTTCTCATAACGACTGGCTGTGGCATGGCTGTAGACAGGTGTGCAGAGCCGCAGTATGCCACCAAGTTACACATTTTTTCTCTAGGGATAAACACTATTTTTTGCTGGTTATCTCACTGCTGTTGTTGTTGTTGTTATTTTCCTTGTCAGCACAGCAGAGTGAAATAGCTTCTTTGAGCCAAGGTGCATAGCATCTTCTCAATTATTAAAATTCAGTGCAATGTTACTAAAATCCTAATAGTTATAATATAATGAAGCACTTCAAGCTCCACAGTCCTAAAAAGTATTAATCCAGTAACATGATAGTAGAGGAGTTCAGGTGAAAAACAGATCTTCATGGTATGTCACAGAAATGACCTCCTGCACCCACAGCCCTTTTGACACTTACAGGAAGGGTTTTCTTCAGGCATGGGACCCCAAAGCATTTTGAAGGAAATTTCTCACTTGGTGGAAAATTCAGGCTTTTTATATCCCCCTTCTTTTCTCCTCCCTGTCTTCACCTTTCTAATTTACATATTCAGAGTAGAGAAAAAAGTTACAAAAGATACAAAGACCGGATATGAAAAAATAAGAGCCACATATTTTGGTGATAAGTCTTCTATTCTGATTGTATTCAGTACACTGATGGTATTCAGTGCATTCATAACTTCGTATGAAAACCAGTGGGATTCCAGAAAGTTCCATGTGTCTTTTGCTGCTGAGATATTGAATATAGAGGAACTGTATGGAGAACTAAATACAATATGGACAAATTAAAAAAAAAAAAACCCACAAAGAATTATTAAAAAGTCAGTATCTACAGAATGTAAGGATTTCATAGCAATGTTATGTCAGTACTGTCTCACTTTACGCAATATTTTTCATCTTTAGAGTACATATTTTACTATGTCACTATTTAGATCCCCAAATATAATAGCATGTTTTACTAATTGCTGCATTAAGAGTTTTAACTTTCACAAGTCCTGAATGTTTTAAACTTTAATTACACACAATTAATATCAAATAGAGTTGTATTTCATCATTGACACCTTTATGAGGGTTGCAAGCATCTCACTTATTGCTCTGTGCTCCACCTTTCAGGGCTTCAGGCACCATTTCCATCTCTTTACACTCACTATTAAAGGTACAGCTAGACAGATCAGCAGTTCCTCTGCTCATCACAGACAGGATAGCCATGATCTCACTTTGTACTTCAGAGAACTTGTTGAACAGTTGTTCTTAGATCATCTACATCTTCTCTTTTGAGGGTTTGGGGGGGTTTTGTGTTTGTTTTTTTGTTTGTTTGTGGTGTTTTTAACCTGATAAGCTGCAAAACTCCTTTAAGATGAACTCCCCCTTTCAGAATGAAATGTGTCTGAAATTCTAAACCTCAAAATTGAAACACTTCTCCAATTCATTTACAAAAATGAGTATAAAATGAAGGCAAGAAGGTGTGTCACAGTCTCAAGGAAACCAGAGTCATCCCAGCATTGCCTACAAATTCCTAGACAGGCATGGATAGTGAGATGGCCATCTCTGCCTGAGGTCTTTCCCCAAAACGTGTCTTAAACAACACTGTTTCCCAGCCCACAGCTCAGTTAAACTGTGGCAACAGGACATTTACTTTTCAATAATGACAGATGCCTAAGGAGTGATCCAAATGCAAAGGACTAAAGTGTACTACTCAAAGTAAATGTATTAAAAATAAAGTATATGAAAGGTTGAAAGAATGATTCCAGCCTCTTAATTTCAATTGAGGCTGAACAACAATAACTTTACATTTTCCCGCAGCCTTATTCAGTCAGCCAAAAATGTAGCTAAAAGCTTCTGAAGTAAGGAGATTCAATTAAAACAAGCACCTTTTTTTCCAGTTCAGATCAAAGGTGATATATTTCTTTTAATGTGCTCTTTTGAATGGTGAGAAAGAGAATACTACTTTATGTTACAAACCAATTTTTTACCCATTCTTCTTTCCATCTCTGCTTCATTTTACACAGGAAGCTTTTCTCCTTACAATTCAGTGCAACATGTGTAAACATGGATTATACCACATCAGAAACCAAGTTAGCTATCTCAAGAGAATTTGTATCTCTGCTGTGTGTAAGTAAGCAGATTAATTCCTAGATCAGGCATTACCTAATGCATTTTCAATTCAATTTCTTCTTTTCTTTCTGCACACAAGATCAGGGAAGTGGGATTATTTTACTAATTTAACTAATATTTTGCATGTTTTTCTCTGTTATCTTTCTTTCCTCTAAAATTTTTTGTTAGCTCTTAGTGAGTGATTTAGTATGAGCAAGGATGTGTAAAGACAAGAGACTGTAGCCCTCAACACCTTACAGAGAAATAAATGACACGGCAGTGACAAACTTTTCCTCCCACTGCACTACCGGGAATAAGGAATTCTCACATTTTTCAAACCCTGATCTACAGCAGCACAACCTGCCTGGGGTAAGCTCAGTTTTTGTAAGAAGTTTGGGAGAAGATTATTTATTCATTAACATTTATGCTGCTTTTATGGAAAATCTCACAAGTAAATAATGAGCCAGTCTGGTTTTATTACAGCAGTGCCTGCTACCACTGTTTGAGGTAAGGGTCTGTCAACATATCACAAAAGCATGGGATTTACTGTGTAAGATCAGTCCACTGGTCCATCAAGCCTGCTAGCATGCCTCTGGTAGTACCCAAGTCTGATGCTTAAGCAGAAGATGGCACAGTAAGCCCTTAATACACCTGACTAATTGTGTGTAATGTTAAATTTGGGCAGGGACAGAAGCAAGAGATTCCTTCTTGCTCTCTGCTGTGCTCACTTAATGGCCTAAGAGAGAAACCAATTATGTCCCTGTAACCAGCAAAGTAACAGACAGATATGTGAAAAGTATATGGATCCTTTTCAAGTCAGTCCTACAACTAGCCTCAGGAATGGGAATGCTATCCTGAACAGGGAAACTCATCATATATTTCTATTTTACACAAAATTACCATTCAATCTTTTTTTTTTTTTTTTTAATTTCCTTAAAATCAGTTCTAAATGCTACTTCCAAGTAATTAAATTACCTGTTTGGGGTGGAGCTTGAAATTAAGGAAGGGCAAGTCCTTGAACATTAAAAAAACCCCTTGAAGATGAGTAAGAAAAAGGACAGAGAAATTAGAGAAAGGAGAAGGAAACACAGCTGAAAGAGTGAACAAGGACAGATTGAAAAGTGAGGAGAACGGCGAAGGGGCAAGTACCAGAAACATAAATAAGAGATATATATCAGGAGATAGGGGACAGGAAAGCAAAGAGCTAAGGGAAACCATGTAGCTGCAAATGATGCTGAGGGGAGAGATCTGGTAGGGTGTGGACAGAGTAACAAGACAAAGGCAATCAAAGCCACTGACAGAACTTCGCATTTCCACAATGCTCCAGATTCTCTCTTCTTTAAGACCCTCAAGTTCTGCATTCCAGGTGATCTTACCATAATATGAACAAGATGTCAAATAGAGGTGAATGCATGAAGACATGGAACAGCAAAAACTGTCAAACACATTGGTTAATAACCACCCAAATAGGCCAATAAGGAAACAAACAAACATGAAAGTACTATCAATGGCTGACATTGATGAAGATCTCAAGGCATTTGGAGACTTTCTGACCTGAGCTAAAGACTGCAAGGACTTTTATACCTCTTGTGATACATGTTATAGCTGGTATTTCTCCTGCAGAACAGGAGAAACCAGAACTCATTTTTGTATCTGCACAAATGCAGCAATAATCTATAGTGCATGCCTTACACAGCTTTAAGGTGATCCTGTACATATTCTCAAACTCCCCCTGCCACAGAACAACCCCACCCAAACCCAACCAAACAATCAAAAAGGAAGCAGGGATTTTTTTTCTAAAATGAGTAATTTTTTTTCTCCCAAGACATTTCTGAAATTAGTTATTTTAGTTGTCACCCCTTTCAGAGAATGATGTTCATATCTAAAGTTAAAATTAATACAAATGACTGAAGAGGCACAGCCTCATTACAAAGGATTTATACACAAACCCTCTTATCAATACCAACCTCCTAGTTCTTAGACTCCTAAAGACAGAAATATGGAGCTACAAATAACATTCATTTCCCAATTACTATGCCAACCAGCTCTTTTATTATAGACTGTATTTGCATTTGACTGACTGGCCTATTGGAAACATAGTGCTGCTACACCATCATCAAGCATTTTCTCTTTTTCAAAGACATAATCCAGACTATGCACACCAGTGCGCTATCTATAGGTTTAATCATTCCTTTACATTATAAGGGATCCTACTCTTTGCAAATCTGGATTTTTTTACATACCTTCATGTTCGAATTTTAACGCATCAGTTATGAAATGATGGGAATTTGTTGCAGAGTAATTGTTTCTTGACTTATGTATGAGCCTACTGATTTTATTTTTCATAGGTGATACATTTGAGAATGTATTCAAAGAAGCATTGTTTTGTATTTGCATTTTCTTTACAGTTAAAATCTGCATGTAATATACATAAAAAGTTTAGTCTTCTTTTATATCATGAATTGTCTATGAATAGATGGATTCCTAGATGTCTACTTTTTAGTAACAATTTTTTCATAAAAAGTATAAAAATTAGTTCAGTTCTCAGGGTGCTAATGTACAACTCTTTGGGTGCCTGCTCATCATTCCGGGGAATAATCTTGTAACACAGGTGTTTGTCTAACCTGTAGGAAACCTGAAACCTCCAGTATTCTGTCAAACAGGTCTGTTAATTTCTTTGTGCCTTGATCTTCCACTAGAAAATGTTTCCTGTTCTTTGACTGTAAGTTCTTTCAGGAAGAGATTTCCTCTTTTTTGCCATCTTGGTTCAGGTGTTGTAATAACAGCAGGATTATCTGTTTTGTGACATTTAATAGGCTAGTCTGGATATCAAAAACTTCTTGGGGCAGAACATGCAAATCAAAAAAATAAAGTAATAACAATTAAAATAAGAGAATTCGAATAAATAGTCAAAAATACTGTGGTCCATTATTTATGCAGGTATAATTGATTCTAATTTTCTCTTATTGCTCCTTAATCTAATTGTTTGGAGTCAAATTTAAAGTGAACTGACTGCACTGTCATACAAGTTGAACAAAAGGTCTTACCCTTGCTGCATGTGGCCAATGCTGGGAACTAAGGAATGGAGTAAGTGAAATATTTTGCTATTATAAAAGTAAAATATGGTTCTTCATCATTCTTTATATAGGAAGAAAGAAGAGATATTGATGGAAAAAATCCACCTTGCTTCTTCAGATACATCCAATCGTCTTAATTATATTCCTATTTTATACATACCTAGGAGTAAGGCAGAAAACTGCAGTGCTCTGCTTTGCATTGTGTTTAAAAGTAAACTCATCACAGTTTCAGAAGAAGAAAAAAAGTCGCCTCTCCTGCCCCACTGAAACATTTGGGGTTCTACACCTAGCACGCCATGGCCAAAAATACATCACAAAGACTTCTGAAATAAAAACAGGCAAGTGAAAAGTGTTGCTATTCCGTGAATGTGAAAATATTTCAGAATTAAAACAACAAAGAAATAAACAATGAGGAGAATTGTTCAAAAAGTCAACACTTTAAAGAGGTCAATGTTTAAATATTAACACTTCAAAATTCTACCAGTACACTGTTTTTCAGTAACATCCATGAAAAATTGTTGTCACTGGTCTGTTGAATGCCATATTGTGGAAATGCACTGGTGGAAAAACACCCATTTTTGTATACAAATACTGCAAGGATGTATCAGACTTTTGCTATGAACACAGATTAAAATAAAGTTGGGTAAATGGAAAAAAAATCTTAAGAAAATTCTGCCCTGCACTGTGACACAGATGTCTAAAATCTTGACATATTTCAAATTTCTTTCAAAGATACATTCTTCCTGTTTTTCTCAGGGATAATTTAAAAATGGCTCTGCTCCTCTCTCTGCTTGTTGCAACTAAAATTAAAAGTAAAATGAAATCTACACCTTTATTATTCATATTGTATCCAAAAGTATGCACTATTCAATGAAAACAAGAAATGCCTCACTTTTATGGGCAAAACACCACTCAAATATCCTTATATACATCTTACAGGGGAAATTTTTCATCTATATAAATCCACCTTGATGACTTTTTAATTTCAATTTACAGTGCTTTCATATATGATATTAAAACAGTACGCAGTGGCATTTAATTGAAAGGCAATATGATGATAGTGAGTTCAGTCATGCTTTTACTGTTAACACTGCTGCAATGATTTATTCATTTGTCATTCCACTTACTTTTGTGTTTGAACAAACATAAATTAAAGTTACACCTCTTCATAACTACCAGTTGGCACATATGTGATACTGGTAATGACATATATGTAATAATTAGCAGAGATCATGATACTATATATGTTCTATCCCAAATTAAAAACTTTCTGACTTTGTCTAGTGGAAACTATCACTCCTGTCATGTGCACATTCCTCTCTTTCAGAAAGCACCATCATAAATTTAGTCACTGGTGTGTCAAATGTGAGGGACTGTAATCAAGTAGAGAACTGCAAAGGAAATCCAAGTCAAACCACAAGAAGTTAGAGGTTATGGTCAGACACAGTCAGTGAGGAGTGACATTACTGAAATGGAAATGGTTGGTAAACAATGCCCAGGTCTTAGCACATCCCTAATTTTAGCATTTTATCTAAATAAAGAGATGGGCATTCAAACAGACCTCAATTTCAGGAAACGTGGAAATTTCCAATCTTTTTTTTTTTTTTAATTCTACACTGGAATGATTTAACAGATCCATTAAAGCATCACTTGGAACCTTCCTCCCTACAGCAGTCAAGTGGTCAGGACACGTGCCCTGCACTGGAAGCTATGCATGAGGCCCTTTGATGCCAACCTTAGGCACAGGACTAGTGTCACTCACATTTTGCAGTCCTGTGATCAAAACAACGGGTCATTCACTACTCACTTTTCATTTTTAATCTGTTCTGTTGTACTTTTTTATTTACTGGAGAGCAAAAATCAATGGTTTGCCAGAAAAGGGCACTGTAGGTCTCATATATCCCATGCAATACCCTCAGGGCTCTGCTTTGGTTTCTTTGACTAAATCTTGAAAAATCTTACAATAAGAGTAACCGTATTTTTCAGCAAAACAGCATTACGGTGTTTTGTGTCTTCTGATTATTCTCTCCACCAGTAACCATAACCAGCTGACACTAGTGCCAAATTTGTTACAGAGAGATTAATGTTGGCAGCACAGGAGTTTCTGAGCTTTTTAAAATAAATTTGGCACCAAGCTCTAAAAGGGTTCATCATCACTGATCTAGATTACATCCTTCTTTATCAGAAAATAAGTTCCAAAATTCCTATCTAAGTAAATACTCCTGATTTATTTGTATTTTCATCCACTAGATTAATGCTTATAGAAGAATTCTCTGAAATCATCTGCAAACTCACTGCATTTTTCATTCCATATCTCTAAAAAACTAACGTCTGCTGCTTGAGTGTGACACAACTCTTACTACACTAATCTTAATTATTGCCATTTTAGCTTTTGGCTTCCACACTCACTTGTTGCCATTGCATTCACGTCTGGTCTAAAACCAGGACCTAAGCTAGCTGAGGCTAGCAGCTATCTTTTTAATATCAGGTCCAGAGTCTAGTAAAAAGGAGCATTAGCTCCCGATTCGAACCTCAACATGCTGCAGTACTACAGATGTTAAATATCATAATAATGATTGTATCTTCCTCACACAGTGATTATTAGCAAAGCTGTACAGCTTTCAAAGAGCCCTTGTTTTTACTTTTCACCAGCAGCTGAAGCAAGGAACACATTTCCATTACAAGATGAAGCTGTACAACCTCATCCAACAAATGATCTCACTGTGACCCTCACACTAAGTTTGCTATTAAGCAAAAACAGGCACATTTTCAAATATTGATTTCAACTAATGTCTGATCCTAACAGGCACGATCTTATCGGGCCCCCACTATAATAGAAGGAGTGTCAGAGTTAAACAGAATAGGTTCAGATAAGATCACAATCTTCCTCACCATGATGTGATGCTATCACTGAGTGAGTATAGTATTTGAAGTAATTATCATTAAAAGATATTGGCAACAAGAAGAGTGGTCACTGCTAAGATCTAAACAAATTTGTGCGTGATTAAAAAAAACAAGTTTTATCTGAATAGTGGGTCAGGATATGTTACGTGTCCCAAGAGACTTTGCTGCCTTTATTTTTTTTCACTGAAATGATAGATATTGAATTAAGAGAGAAATATTAAGGAACAACATTGCTACCTTAGTTTGTTCTGTACCTTCTGTTTTGTGGCAAACTGCCACTTCAGTCTTCCTGCTGCTTTCCTGATGCTTTCCTACTTAGACCAGACATCCCATGCCACGTTGTGTTGACAGACCCTGGTGCCAGGGCTTGGCTCAAGAGCCATGGCCACAGCTGATTTCACAGCGCCCCTCCTTCTTAGCAGAGAGTGGAGCAGCAAGGAACTGTCTGACAGGAGGTGTTGGAAGCAAAGGCTCATCCTGCTAGACTTTGAGCCCTACAGCTGCTTCCTCACTTGAACTATTCCTTGCAGGAATTTGGGCAACCCCGCAGTGGGCTAGCCTAGAGGACTGGTCTCTAACGTAAGCGTGGGCTGTGGCAAAAGCCACAAGAGACTTACAAGGTTGACAGACATCTGGCTTAGTCTGATTTTTGCTTCACCATTTGTTCAGATTGTGGTAGGGTTTCTGCATCCTCAGAAAGAAGGTGGTACTGTAAAAGGGAATACCTCCTTTGATGTGGCAAATTCTATGTGAAACTCTTAAGTCTTTCTCCTCTGAAGCTGTTAGCATGTAAGGCCAAAACAGCATAGAATGAAAATAATAA
Organism: Dicrurus megarhynchus; assembly: GCA_013399195.1. Taxonomy (NCBI): domain Eukaryota; kingdom Metazoa; phylum Chordata; class Aves; order Passeriformes; family Dicruridae; genus Dicrurus; species Dicrurus megarhynchus. The sequence continues at coordinate 2,005,450 of VXAD01012225.1, read as the reverse complement.
TTTATAGCCCTGGAAAAAATTTTATCAACCTAGGAAAACTGAAAACACCAATATAAAAAATAAAAAATCAGTTGATAGTTATATGTGTACTTATTATAATGAAACAGCAGAAGCATAGCTAAACTTTCACAGACCCAAGCATATAAAAATAATACTCGAGAAAAGGGTGCAAATCTAAAATCCCCTTAACTATTCACCATTATCAATAATTAGCTGTTGTGCAGCACGTAGAATTAAAAAGGCGTAATCAGAATTCCAAGAAGCAATGTTCTCTATGTCTATTGTGTCAACAATATTGAATTCTAATACACTATTTTTCACCCTTACAGACACTAGCTAATTAAGTCAATTTAAAAAACATTTCTGAATTAATAGTGTACTTGCCAAGATTGCACAAACATTGGTCTTCTACACAGAAACCTACAGGCAGCTTTTCTACTTATCTTCATGTATTTGTCTCCTCAAATGTGTGATTAACTCCAGAGCACTGAAATCTTTTTGATAATCACTGAAGATGAATGTATCAGGACAATCAGCAGCATATGGAACACAGAATGCTGCCAGATGTTAACACACTAAAATAAAGCAGAACCATCCAAGTACTCTGTATCTTGTCTAAAAATAATATACTCATTGACCTTAACCCTATCAAACCAGTCCCATCTTCAAGGTCAAATAAATAACAAGTATTTATCTTCTATGGAGAGGTTTACAAGCTGTACTTGCAGCATTCAGTGTTGGAAACTGCTAAGCATACCTCAGCCCTACTGCTTTGAACGGAAGTTTGGGGTGCTTATGCTCAGTGATAGGCAAAATCAAGTCCTAAGTGCACTATTAATCACTGATGGAAATTTGTGATCATTGTGCATTCCTTTTCATTGCTTTGTATTTTTTTGAAGACTACACATGGAAACAGAAAACCAGCTGGATTAAAAAATACAGACCTATAACTGTGATCTCTAACACATACTTCATTTGGAAGAGACTTGTCCATGCTCTGTGTTGCCTTGAAAGAATAACTTCAACCATCTTTGCAATCCCAATACAGATTGAAAGTGGGAATATCAAGGCAATGTGCTACTGTAGCTCTCGTGAGGCTGAATGCCAGGCTGCAGTGGGTCATGGCAGTAAATTCCACCCCATGAATCTCTTTACTTCCCCATGCCTTGCAATTATCCCAAAGGAGATGCTGTAAGTGCAAGATGCTCTGCTCAACAGCATGGCAAAGAAGCACAGAAAACAATGAGAACGTCATGACTGTATTACTGAAGAGCTCACCAGACCTCTCAGTCATGGTAGTAATAGTGAACAAACAGATGGTCAAGTATCTTTGGTATGACTGACAAGATAATGCTTATTAAAGGTCAGAAAGGCCATTTAGTCCCAAGCATGCCATTAGCCAGAGGAAGCTAATAGGTGCTACTACAAAGCCACTTAAAGCCCGCAACAAGTGCTAACAATTTGGCTTGGGAGAGGGAATGCGAGGAATGTTAAGGAGTCACAACCACATCAAGTGGTCTCACATTTGTGAGGTCAAGTTTCAAAACATCTATATTATTGTTATTTTCCACTGCTGAATGTGGCGGGGTGGGGGGAAGTGGTTTCAAAAGTAATCAGTGTATGTGCAGTCATTTGCTGCACACAGGTATCATTTCTGTATGCATTTAAGAGATTTACTAGCACAGAAGCACAAAATGAGCTCTGAGGATGCTGGTGATGCCAAGAGCCTCCTTGCAAATGTTTCCATCTCCAACCCATCATGTACTCTCTGTTTTTCAGCCTGTCTAATCAGCGCTCTGGTACCGGACAGTGGATGACTGACTATAAAAATCAAGATTCAGGTTAGTCCCTGAGGCATGTTGTACCGTCAGATCAAAGTGCACACACTCGGCATCCTGAAAGTGCAATACTATTACTCTCACCCTGCAAATGTGTGGCACAAAAACCGGGGACAATGATCCTTAGAAACCTGGGACAATGATCCTTACATATTCCTTAAAAAAAGAAGTACAGAAAACTTAGAAACAACGTCCTAAGTAAAACTGAAAGTAATGTTTTGAAAAAGCTAACTGACTTGGCTATAATTCTAACTTTAGTTAGCAAGAAACTGGAGTGGGAAGGGAGAACATTCAGAAGAAAAAAACCTGCAAGCAATTGAGAAGGGACATGCCAAAGAAATATAGCAGCTTACTTCCTTATCTCTCAGCTAGGCCTTGTTATATTCCAATTAGATTTTGAAACCAGTATCCTATACTGGTGTGACCAACTGTCTAGCTTCCTGTAATGTCCCATCTGCCATCTTCTTCAAAAAAACAGTGTCTCATTCTGCTCCTTTTAAAGCCAGTCTTGAAAGATTTTAGCTACCTGCAGGCATTTCTGGGCAGCCAAACAAGTGAAGTTAGCTGCAGACATTTCTCAGCATCAGGCTGCCAAAAGCCACAGGGTCCTCTGCTCCCCTTCCTTCCCCCACGCCACGGCTCAGCTGCACCTACACCACTCCTGCTGTCTTGGTCCAGCCCATTCTGAAACACTCCAGCCACAGATTTACTGCAACCTCCTGCATCTCCTCCAGCTTTTCACTCTCACTAACATTAGGAAGCTCTTGTATCTCAACTAAATCTCCCTTGCTGATACCTTGCTGAGTCTGGAAGGTTCACCTAATGCAATCCTTCATGTCATTCCACGGCTTGTGATCCAGGTGGATCCAAGAAGCAAGGGAAATCCTCCACCACAGATGCATACAGGATTAAGATGGTGTTTTGACTTGGAGGAGGTGGATTGACCAGACTGAGAAACAGAAGTAAGGTAAAATATTGGATCCCAAAAGAGAAGATTATGATCTGGAATTTAACAAATATAAACAACAAAATCCAATATTTAATGTAACAAATGCAACTGCATCCAAGAGGAAGAAACAGCGTAAAAGCAGAGCAGTAAGACTAAGGTCCTCTATACTATAAGGTCCACTGCAGAATTAAAAAATAGCAATAGTAGAACCAGGCCGGCTTAAACACAAGCAGAAAAGCAGGAACTAAGATATTTTGGATCTACTATTGTTTTCTGCTTTATTGCTCTCTTTCCTTTATGCTAATTTGCCCCAGTTTTCTTCCAAAAGTGAGGACAACAGCTTGCAGGAGGTGGAGAGAGGGAAGAATCCTTCCTCACCTCCCCAGCTTTGAGGCACACCTCCCTCAGCTCCCCTAAACTTGTCTTTAATGTCCTCGCACATGGCAGGAGTTCCAGTTTCTTGTTTAAAAAAAGTGGCCACTCATCCCCCAGATCAGAGACTGTCATGTGGAAAAGAAAGCTTCAAAGAAAAAGAAACATTTTGGGAAATGTGAGATGCTTTTAAATAAATACATAAATAATAATTACTAACACATATAAAGCTTTTATTAAAAATAGTATCTTCTATGCATTTCGGATATCAAATCAAATGTCAAAAACAAGATATAAAAGCTAATCTGTGACAGGAAGAATTTTAAATTACAAGACATTCTCAGAGGGAGAATAATCTACATAAACTGTGATGATGTCTCATACGTTATGTAGTTTTTCCTAAATGTATCAGTAGTTTTCAGTGCTATCCTTCCCTTACAGTACAGAAAGGACAGTATTTTGTCTATGCAAAACTCAATTATTTCCTAAATATGTTAAAAGAGCTAAAAAAAGTATATTTAATGATTCAAAAGTTGTGAAGCATTTTGTAAACACATTAAAATGCATTAGTAAAAAGAAAGGGGGCAAAAGTTTATTTATTAATATTTAGCTATTTAAGATGGGATATGATTATTACAGAATCATTTAGGTTGGAAAAGACCTCTGAGATCATCAAGTCTAATCAAGTCCCTTCCCTGATCACCACCTTGTCAACTAGACCATGGCACTAAGTGCCACGTCCAGTCATTTCTTGACCACCTCCAGGGATGGTGACTCCACCACCTCCCTGGGCAGCCCATTCCAATGCTTAACAATCCTTTCCATGAAGAAATTCCTCCCAATGCCCAGCCTGAACCTCCCCTGGTGCATCTTGAGGACATTTCCTCTTGTCCTGACACTGGTCACCTGGGAGAAGAGGCCAACCCCCACCTTGCTACACCCAACGAAACAACATAAATATGAAACAATATAAAATCCAACGAGGCTATGGGTATAATTCACCATATATGGAATATCAGGACACACAAATAAACCTATAAAGAAATAACACCATCAGGTAGTGCACCAGCTGTGCAGTCCCTGCTGCAGCTTTCCCCTGCTCCAGGTGGTCTGGGGATGGTAGGGAAGGTAAGGACAGCAAGCAGTGGTGCCTCCCATGGTCTTTGCTCTGGAGCTCTGATGGCTGGAGCTGATTGTCCTTTGAGCTTCCCTGGAGATTGAGGAGCCACCATTGGATTAGACTGATGAACTTGTTCTCCAGGCTTGATAAATGAGGCTCAGGACATTTACAAGCTTCACTCAGCACTGAGTTTCTCAGGCCAAGCTCTGAATTTCGTTGCCCATATTTTGGTGGTGCAAAGTAGATTTGTTGCATCTGGAAAAGGACTCCTTTTGCTACTGGCCATGGGATACTTCAACATCATTAGAAAAGGAGTTGCAGCTGAATGGTGCGGAAAGTTCAGCAAAATTAAAGTATTTAAAATAAAACAGATTTTTAGGACCTAGTAACAGTCAATACCTCCTTCTGATTAGAATATGGTAATTATATATATATATGTATATATATATATATACACACATATAATAGAACATGTTATTTTTATATACTCACAATCACATTGTGTGTGTATATATATACATATGTACATATATATAGTTACTATATATTTTTTTACATATTTATGTTTAAATATCCGTTTTTTATATATTTATGTATTCACACATACTGTACTAAAAATACTTACTAGAAATATTGAGAGGGTTTTTTCTATTCAAAACATTCAAACCCACACTTTCACAGAACACAGTTAATTTGGCTGGCAATGAAACAGCCAGAAATAACTTTAATTTCCATCCTTCTTGAAAATTTATAGGCTACTTCTCTCAAGCATATTCAGACAGAAAAGGAACTGATCTTTTGAATTTTGATCATTCCATCACACTGTATGAAAGTGATCAGCAAGCAGCAACTGTGTTAACTGAAACCACAGGTCCATTCCTTTACTTGAAGTTATTTATTTATTTATTTATTTATTTATTTAAATGAAGATAGACAATAAAATATCGTTATTGCTATTATGATATGGTATCTTGCTTGTTTTACTAACAAACAAATTTTGACACCAAGATTTTCCCTAGAGCACGCTTTTATTCCAAACAACTGCCCCCTATAGCATCCACAAGTCCTGTGGAAAGCATCTGTTGATGTTTTCATAATCTTATGCATTTGTATGTCCAGACAGCACATCTTGACAACATACTGAGTGCAACACAAGTGCGACCACAGTTCCGCAGGCAACAGCATCGCAGTGCTTTTTTCCACTACCAGTGTACCCTGAGGCTAACACCCTTGGGCAAGTACAGCTTTATGTGTAGTAGGCAAAAAAGTACCTGTGGCTTCCAGGACATTTTATTTTCAAACGGTCGAAGAGAGAGCACAAGCCTCCTCGTCTTTCAGTTCTGTGCCCATTGTAACTACCAAATTCTTGTCTTAACAATGCAAACATCTTCATAGACACAAACACCTTCATACACTTATGTGCCACTAAAATGATGGAGCTAGAATTTCCTATGCTTGTTCTATGAATGTGAAACTACTGAAAAAAGTGTCAACATTTTAGGGACTGAATTTTATTCCAGAATAAAAAAAGATACTCTTAACATTTAGTGAGAAGATGACTTCCAAAACTGCTGAATATTTAAATCTAGCATTTTATATCTGCCTAGTTTATAATAGGTATGTTTCATAAATAAGAAGAAGTATCATTATAAAAAGCATGAATTGAAAAATCTTCCTCAGAGGACAACATTTAATCTTAAACACAGTTATAGAACTTGTGCCTCTTAGGTATTCTAGCGCAGTGAGCTACATGAATGACTTTAAATGGAGATAAATAAATTATTTCTCTTACATGAAGTTTTTAAATAAAACTACATCCTGTTCTAAAATTTGTGATAAATTTAGCAAAATCTACAATTGCAAAATAAGCATCTGTGTCTTAAAGCCTGTGGTACAGTGAAGATTAGACTAGGTAGAAGATTACTAAGATTCGACAGTGTAGTAGCACAAGAATGTGTTGCTACTGAAGTTTACTGCAGTGATTCTCTAATTAAACAGCTTTTCCTCTCTCTCTTTTCTCCACATCCTAAAATGCAAGAGCCTGGCACTCGGAGATAGCATCTCCCTTTACTGCTGTCTGGGAGGCCCTGGACCAAATTTTCTTGCCTTTTTTTCTGTCCCAGGCTCTTGATTTTGCCTCTTCTATTCTGCAGAACCGTCCCCTTGCTCTGCTCTCAGCAGCTGTCTGGCAGTGTGCCCCAGGGTACATTCCCACTCCCAGAAGGACCCCCTACTGAAATGAAGCTTGCCAAAATAGGACAGATAGTTCATTGAGTTTTCTCCCAGGGAACTCAGTTAGTTTAATGGGAATGATTGGTAAAGTATACTACTTAATTACAACAGTAATAGAATAAATTCTGCTTAATGGTGATGCTCACAGCAAGCACCAAGTAACTGGATTATTTTTAAAAACCTTTCAAAATTACCAGTGATAGTTTTAAAGAAGTGTTAAAGTTCTTCTGTTTTGATAAACAGGTGTCAAAATGAACCATGGGTACGTGTAGTCTCAAAAAAAGGGCTATAGTTAAGGAAACAAGGTTAAAAAACAAGAGCAATTTTGCGTAAAAATTCCCTGTTGACATTCTGGAAATAACCAAATCATAAAAGGAAAAAAAAAAAAAAAAAAGAATGTAATGTCAAGCCTGTCTTATTTGTATGTTCTTTAAATATTTAATAAGTTAACATTAAGGCTATGGTATGGTATGCAGTACTAATACCAGTGTACTAACAGCATTTAAAAAGAAATGTACGATTAAGGTTCTCCTTTAATGTACCATGTTGCTTCATCACCTATTTGATATCTGGAAAATACCTCTGCAAGTTGGAAAAAAATGCTTTTGGATTTTTCCAAAACAGCGTGTTTATTCAGCTCCTTAAAACATCTTCCTATCATATTATTAGCATGGTTTAAATTTGTGTTGATGTAAATAAAAGAACAGAAATAACTTCTTAAAAAAAAAAAAAAGAAAAGAAGCATCTAAACTACAATTCCGCACCAAAGTTTTTTAAAAAGGTTCTTTTGTCATTGCATTCTCCTGAACTGCATGTCTATATAAATGGGAGAGCACTTGGTAAAAGGTGAAGTAATGTGAGGTGATGTGTTCTCAAAGATCATTGTGGATAGCCATGTGGACATCTTGGCATAGCTCAAGTTTTTAAAATATTTCAGTTTGTTGGAAGTTGCCTTAAGTTGTGCCAGAGGAGGTTTACACTAGGTATGAGGGAAAGTTTCTTCACTTTGGCAGGCATTGGAACAGGCTGCCCAGAGAAGTGGTGGAATCACTGTCCCTGAGGTGTTCAAAAGACATCTGAATGTGTTACATGGGGACGCTATTCAGCGGTGAGTATAGTGCTGCTGGGTTTACAGTTGGACTTGATGATCTTAGAGGTGTTTTCCAACCTTAGTGATTCTATGGTTCTAAGCAGCCAATCCCAGCACATCAGCACGTAGCTGTCGGGTGACATCAAGTGCTGTCCTAAGTGCCACAATAATAAAGTCTGCTCATGCTTGGGACAGAAGAAAGTGATCTTAAACTAATTCCAATTATGAAAAGCCTGACAGTAACAGTAGTAAAAATGAGAAAGAAATGTTTCTTGTCACTTGACATACTTAAAAGTATAAAAGTAGTATAACAAAGATTAGAATCAAGGCTCATTATTCAGGACACTATTTTTGGTAAATAAATATAAAAATGGCTCTCTGCTATTAAGAGTCAAATTCTCCATCTGCAGTTAAATATCTAAAGATAAAATCTACCTTATCCCTTTCTATGTTTGAATAAGAGAAACAGAAACTACAGGCTGGCTACAGCCTGACTATGTACAGACTACTGCCTCTCTGTAGCCATGCAGCACCTCCAACAAAAGTTCCCAGAAAACCCTCATGTTGCAACTCTGAAGATTAAAAGTCACTGCCCACTAGAGACATGAGGTTTCTGACCTAAAGTGACCAGCCACAGATTAGCGAGTGAATAACTTTACTGCATTTTGAACCTTGGCTCCTCAGCCCCTCACACGCTACCCAGTCAAACAGTTCTAGAAGCGTATCTTCCAGAGGTGTCTCTTTGGTGTTGAACCTCACAGATCCCATTAAAGGGTCCCTGCTGTGTCCCACTGCTTGCCTGGCCCAGCCCTGCACATTCTCCTCCTGTGGATTCTCTTCACAGCCACACTGAATCCTCTTTTCCTTATCAGGCTCACACAGGCCTGCCCCGCATGTTCTTCCCTGCAACAAGGAGATGACAATGGCGGGCTGGATACAGCTGATCATTGTTTTGCTTCACAAAACCCTGCCATGGGCACAGATTAACACCAAAAACTAGATGGCAGCAGCCAAGGGAAAAGGCCTCTTGGAATGCCTCCACACTACTGCCGAAGCGACCACTGTTCGACATCCGTCGTGGGCTACGTGGTTCAGTGCTGCTTTTGTTTCCAAGGGCCTCATTCCCATCAAGCTGTCTCCTCAAACAGGGAAAATATTTACAGCTGGAAAAAGCAAGTGAACAGCTTTTTCTTAACTAGGCTGCTAGTGCCTTGAATTTAGATCTGCTTGCACACAGCAGCTCCTCTTTCAGTGGTCAGTCTGGAGAAGTTTTCTGCACTTTTCACCTGCATGGCATTTGTGCAAACCCACTTTCTTGTTAAAGACAGGAATCACAAACTAGGAGTCTGATAATTCGAAATATATTTCTATCTACTTGTGGGTACCCATGAACTACAGAATTTTCTGAAATGCAGCAAGACACAAATTTGGAGCCTTCCTGGTCAAATTGTGTTGTCTTCCCTTCTGCAGCTGAGTTCTCACCAGCTGAAGACAGCCAGTACTATTGTTCAACATCTTCACAGGTCTGTTTGTCTAAACAGCAAGATTATATTAAACCTCAAACAGAATCTGGAAACATATAGACATGTACATTCTAGGCTTGAAAAGATATTCCTATGCATTTAATTTTCTTGGGACTATCCAACTATTATGGAACAGTGGATGGAAAGTGAAAGTAGTGGAAGGAAATGGAAGGCAATAACCTCTATACCCAACTGTGCTGACAGATACATACTATGCATGCAGCTGAGAGCAGAGGAATTTCAGCAGTTTGGCAAAATTACAGGAATAAAAGTAAACAGGAGATCTATCACTCTAAATATAAGTATCTAAATAGGTATCTACAAATATTTAAGAATGATCTAAGAAGTTCTTAAGGTCAAATTGAAATAAAACTTAAATGCCTAGACAGGTTTTAAGATCTGAGACTCACTTGCTAAAAACAGTGTCTTAAAGTTTTCTGCTGGCTGCATGCAGATTGTTTCATCAACAGTAACAGTAATAATAGCATACATTATTTCATAATGTAATTGTATGTAATTCACAAGTATTGGCTAAACTCCTAGATGAGAAAAATTAAGAACTTTATTAATCATTGAGCTATTTCAAGTCTACCTTTAGTCTGAGTATTCTTCAGTCCTGATGTGGACCTTGCTCTACCATATTTCCCAACAGTGCTGCAACACTGTTGATGATACCAACACCTGCTATTCCTATTGCAATTGTGAACAGCATTAAAGTAATTTTTGTTCAAGGTACCCAACCTTCCACTACTCCGAGACGTGTACTGCTAACATACTTCAAGACAGAAACTTGAAAGATCTAAAATGTAATTGACATCTGGCATGGTGACTCAATTAAGTACCATACTGAATTAATTAACTTGCTCCATCTCATGAGCCAACAGCAGCAAGACTGTATTCAGCAACACCGCACTGCTGGAAACAAGAAGCACTTCAACAGGATATTACATGTACAGGCTGTATTCAGTGCAGAGTGCAAGAGGAGTAAGTAATCTCTAACTGTTACAGCTTGAATGAATCCTGTGAGGCACTGTCACATTGCTAACACTAAACAGTAGTCAGGTGAGATACCTGCAGTCAACCACAAACGTATTTCCCAATAAAGATAGCAGCTGCAAAAATTATGATATTTACTCACCTGAGGGTCCCTGAATTTTTCTTTTCTTTCCTCTCTATACAAAAAAATCCCCATTAAAACTCTTTTCCAAAAATCTGATGTTTATAGCAGTGCAATGTTTAAGGTTCTCATTCAGAAAAAAACTGAACCTCTTTACAGCTGCTCATGTGAAAGTTTGATTGAATTCTAGAGATGTAAGGCTCTACCCAAACGAGCTTTCCAAAACAGATATAAATAACCTAAGTAAAGAATCCCAACTCCGCTGATGAACAACTGCGAACACGTACAATAGTGAGATAAGTAATCAAATGTGTCAAAAAATCATAAAAAACCCCAGAATCATTCCTAGGGAAAAAAAAAAAATAAATAAAAGAAAACCACGTGGAAGCTGATGCTGAGGTTTTGTTGCTTTAACAGCAAATTAAAGTTGCATCAAAAGATTTACATTTCTTCACACAGAAATTTAAAGTAACAAATGTAGGGTTACAGGAAACATCTGATATTTGGAAAAAAGAAAAAAATACTTAGAATAACAGGATAATTCAGGTTGGAAGAGATCTCTGGAGGTCATCCAGTCCAAAGTCCTGTTCAAAGCATGGCAAACTTCAAAGTCAGATCCAACTTCGAAGTTAAATCAGATTGCTCAAGATGACACTTAGTTCAGTTTTGACTTTTTTAAAGGAGAGAGTTGCTCAGGGGACAAAACAATATTTCTGAGGACTAAAATTCTGTTTACAGGAACTTTTTCAGATTTCCAAATGTGTTTATATTTGTAGGCAGAACAAAAGTAAAATCTTTCATGTGTTAGTAAAAATAGACTTTATGATTTTTATTTTGACAATAAACAAAGCATCTTTCCAGTTTAGTGAGAAAAAAGTCCTGAAGGTTTTCATCACAAAGATCTATGAACTACATTGAAAAAGCTGTTCCATCCCATTACAATCAACAAATTAAAAGTCAGTTCTGCACACTGCTCAATTACCAGTTCATTAAAACCCAACTATCTTAGCTAAATGTTTTTGATACAGCAAAAGTCGTATTTGCCCAAATTTAAAAAGTAATAACAGACCTCAAAACATGCCTGTACTATCAAAGGAGATGCAAGGTCCTGCTAGGCTTGTGGTTAATCTATGGCTCCATCAAAAAAACCCCAAAGATACAATATGATTGGCTGCCTACATGTTGCAAATGCATCCTAAGAATATCTGGTAAAGATTAACTTTGTAGTGAAGGGACAATCAATATCATTATCATCCCATAAACATTATCTGCATGTTGTATATGCCTGATAAAGTGGTACAAGTGGACAGAATCAAGCTAGCATTTCTCTAAAGTATGGATTGTGGACTGCCTGAGCTACAACAGGACTAAGGTTCCTGTTACATGAAAGCTGATGAAAGTAGTTACAGTGGAATTTAGAAAATTATTTGAATTACAGGTGCTTGTCACATATGACCTTTTATGAAAAGTATTTTGAGAATGATGATAGGCCAATAATAAAATAGATGAAGAAATAAAAATTAAATGGATAGAGAAAATGGAGACGACTGTTCAAATTTTTCAGTTTTTTCTTTCTAACAATAAGGTGCTTTGATTGTGCAGTACTTTCAAAAATCTATTCTTTATTCAGGTGCCTGAATGTGAAATCTGATCTGGGTTGGGAATACTGAACTCTCGGAAATTTAGACAAAGTTTCCATGCTGCTTTCTGTAACATTTCTCAGCACCATTTGCTTAATAAATTATGCTAAAGAATACAGAATATTAAGATTTTGAATGTCTACTATGTCTATACAATACTATACTACACTATACTACACTATACTACACTACACTACACTATACTATACTATACTATACTATACTACACTACACTACACTACACTACACTACTTACCTATAACAGAATAATGCTTCACTCAAATTTTAATATGCACATTTACAGAAAGTAACGTGCATCCTATCCAGCAACCCTTAGAAAGAGAGCTCCATTATATAGGCATAGGTTCTCCAGGGAGGAGTTGAAGACAATCAATTTCCCCCCTTTTCTCCCATGTCCACATAACCCCTCTCTCACTCTGCCCCAGGTGATACATCAGCAACTCAGTGCTCGCTCTCTTCAGGTCCTCCAAGAGCAGGATGATACCAGTGCTGGTGAACACTGGGAAGCTCATCTCCTCCATTCACAGCACAGATGTGTGCACCCCAAACGCCTGTAATCCCCTCCTGTGAAACCGTTCCACGCATCTTTATGCTAAATACATTCAATGCGAAGTCTGTAATAGCAAACAGTGATCCAGCTGCAGATAATGGTTCTTCAGAAGCATCCCACAGGGCAATGCATGTTCCAAGACTGTATAAACCCTTCTAGAGATATTAGTTGTTTCCTTCCTGATATTTTCAGAAAATTAATCTGAACTATACACAAATAATATTGAAGCTCAGAATTAAAACCAACACAAACAAAGATGAAAAGAAGACCTAGAAATGACATGATTTTCAGTGCACTGAACTGAGATCAGCAAAGCACTACTTTTAAGTAAAATGGTCCACATATTTTCTGCAATCAGAATAAAAAACGAGGCTAATTGAGAATATATTATATAACAGGTGTCTTTCGATGCTTTAAAAAAAAAAGTTAATTTGATGGAAGATTTTGCTATGTTAAGCTATATTATGGCAATTTTAATTAATTTTATACTAAAATCATGTATTTATTTATTTTTGATACCTTTCTTTAATATAAATTAAGTATTCACCAATTAATACTACGAAAAATTCAAAAGGCCACTAAAAAAATCAGATATTACTACCGAAACACAACACCTTGGTGCAGCAAACAAGGAAGTGACATTTCCCTTCAGTAGCAGAACAAGTTAAACACTATTAACCTGTGCTCCAAATAACTTCATGTGGATGGTTGCCATAGATGAACAAACTGGAAAAGAGCCAAATACCACTGTCCGTTAAGCTAACAATGCCTGTTTTCAAATGCTCCGTCTGAGGAGCAATTCAGGCTATTCCCGGAAGAATGACAGACAATATAACAAAGCGAAGCGTCGCGGAGCATCCACATACCAAGGTGTTATTATTCAGATCCATCTTGCCAGTGAAAGGCCCCCATGTTGTTCCAACCGGAAGCTGCTGCCGGCTCTGAATCTTGCGCTCCCCGTCTTTCTGGACCACCTCCAACTCTCCTGCAAACAAAGAAAACAAGCAGTGTTGAGAGTACTTTCACTCATGCCTTGACAACAACCACCTCTGCCTTTGTGTTGGTTTTATACGCACAATGTTCTGAGGACCAATATAATGAGAATTAATTATGCTTGTCTGAAAAACAACTGATCTTGTCATCCTGCAAAAGAAAAACAAACCCTTTTCCCTTATAATTATATTCAAATTTGGTTTAGAAAATCCCATTCCTTTCTTGCATCTTTTCACACACGTTAGAGTTTGAAAGCAATTTTATTTAGAACAGCGTTCCATAAAAGTTCTTAAGAAGCACTGAGGAGGGGGGGAAATGACAGCTGAAAAGAGAGTGCAGTAGCAGCCACACCTGGTGCATTAACCTCCTTGATGAATTCTGCTGCACAAGATCACATTTTGAAGCATGCAGCAACTAAAAATTTGAGAGATACACCATATAGCCACAAAAAATTCACAGTATTTCCAAGATACTACTAAAAGCATTTACTGCAATTACAAAAAGGATTTTGAACTGAGATTTTACAGGCAGTAACATTTCAGAATTAAACAAAAAGTAATTTTAATTGTTAGCTTAATGTTATAAGGCAAAATAAGTGAAATCAATGGGGAGGCTGTATAATGATTTTTTTTTTAGTGCATAATGATTTTTACTGCATGATAATTTTTATTTTCTTAAAAATAAACTTTATTTTTGAAAGCAAATACTTCAAAATTAACACTTAAAAGAGAAATTTTTGCTTTAGCTCACCTTAAATTTTCTGGATTTTCCAGTAAAGAGAAAGAATAACACAGAATTTATCATTCCCATGGAGGGAAAAATAAAATTCAGTCACCACCTTTACCTCCCCATATTTTTTTCACTTCATTTCAAGATTAAAAAAATAGCCCGGACAACTCTTTTTTGAAAGCAGTCTAAGCCTATTTTTTGTGAACAAATGTTTCATTTAAAAATACAGCAACATTTATATTTATGTACACAATTTCTAACACTATTTTCTAAATAAATTCTGGTTTCAGGCTTTCATAGGGATAGGATGGAACAAGGACAGGCTGATCTGTGCTTTTCCTGTTAGATGTTTGACTGCTTTTTTCCATGCTCTTGCACTTCCAAGCTTTGCCCTTCCTGAAGGTAGGCAAAAAATCTGTTGTTCTCAGGAGCAGCAGAGAGGAGAGCTCACCTCAACTTTGCTGTAGCCATGATTTTTCATGATCTGTTTTCCATGCTAAAGCCCCTTCCTCCCTTTCCATACCAAACAGATGCAACAGTGATTCCTGTCTTTTGCATCAGCACGTCTCAACAACTCCAGCCCAAATAAGGATGGTGCTTTTCCACAAACAGAGCAAAGTCCAACTGTGCAAGGAGTCAAATCGTCCCAGATTTAGAACTGGTGATTGTTGTGAAATGAACCTTGGGCTCAAGGAAGTGAGTAACTCCTCCTGCCTCACAGGCAGCCTCCACAGATATCCCAGAGCTAAACATTCCCATGGCTGCCTGGATTTACATTGCAGTCAGGCTGCAAAGCTTTTCCTTGTCCACAGGGGTTAATCTTGACCATCTTCCAAAAAGAAGACTTGGCTCCAGCTTCCATTTTCAAGCACAGACATCTAAATTTCACCTCTGAGTGTTGCAGATTACAAAACTACTCTACGTAAAATCGTGCATCAGATCCTTCCTGCAAACTGGAACAAATCTAGGAAATAGAGCTGTATCGGTTTACAAAAGCTTCTCCGTATGTGGGTGAGTCCTCATCGTGACAGTGCTATGACATTTTAAAAGGCAGTATGTGAGCAGGAAAGCTTATGGATTAATTATATCTAATTTACACATGCGACATATATGTGTCCAAACAGGAAAAAAGAAACCAAACCCAAACAACATAAAAGCATTTTTTCCTTCTCACAGTCACATTGTTACAAATTGTATTAGCTTTTAAAATCTCTTTATATGTTAATTATGGAAGAGAGAAATTGCAATGTAACATGTTTATCACTTAGCCATACTGCAGCATTTTCTCTCTACACAGAGATGAAAACTGCAGCATTTGCTTGCTTTTACACACTAAAAAACAGCCATGTCTATGGACATGTCACATTTAACTGATACCAGAGGAATCATGAGAATCTTTGAAAACCCTTTTAAAAAATAATTCAGCCTCCCTTTCTGCCACTGACATTTTTCATTTGAAAAGGGTTCAGGCACAGTCAAACAGTGACTCCTTATCTGTACCTGTGGATTTACAAGCAGGCCTGTCTTTTAATGGATTAAGAACGACAAACTTAGGGCAGATCAACCAGTGATATCCAAAAAGCTACCAAAGTTTTAAGGTACACATCATTACACATTATATTTTAAATAAAATTAATAACATGAATCTTACGCCTGATAAATAGTTCTGATTTGAGGCAAGCATAAGAACAAGCTTTTTTTTTTTTCAAATATAATTCTTTCCTTCTGTTGATAATTAAATAAGTTACTATGGATTCTCTCTCTTATTCACTTTTTTTACAGTTCCAAGCTGTAGTTCAGACAATACTTCAATATATATGAATACTCTGAAATGTACTGCAGATGGGATAACATCACACTGAATTGTACTGAAACTGTTGTGTTTCCATCCCCTCAGAACACCATGAAAGAGTAGTAGATTGCAGACAGGGTAACAAAATGTTTTGCTGCAAAACCTTTCTGTTTCTCTTCATTACAGTTCTCCAAAAAAGATACATTTCTCTCATCACCATGACCAGCAGCCATTTTAATACCATGGGTGAATGTCAGAGTTGGGAAGGACAATCTGTTTGCATGTTTTGGCAAAACGAGATAATCTGGCTATGCTTATACAAGGTGTAGCACATTAAAATTTAGTCCTTAGTGAAGATTTTTTTTTCAGCTAAAAATCTTTGGTTTTATAGACAAAAAAATTAACACTGCCTGCAACTTTTCTGCATTTATTTACAACATTTTTCTCCTCTGAAATTTCCTATTTGATGAATGGTACCACAATTGCAGCACACAGGGGCTCAGTCTCCCAATTGATGTAACTGAGGCTGTCCCCTGCTTACTGCTGACTTACCACAGGGATGGTAGTTTAAGTGCCATACCTGTGGCCCTAAGCAATGTGTAACTGCAAGGCTGTTTGCTGGAAAATGAGAACCTCACCCTGTGACTCTTAATTAAAAGGGTTAGAAAAATATGTCAGCAAGACAAGATTTTCCCCTTCAGCCTCGGAGGAAGTTCAGATGTAAATCTGAAGTGCTCTCCACAGCTACCATCCCCTGCACAACTGTTCAGGATCTTCACAGATTACATCAGAAGGAAGAGGATCTAAGACTTTATTTCTGTATCACCACTCACAATAAGAAGTGTAAAGACTCAGCTGGTACTGACTCTTCACACATACTTGTCCATGGAAATTCCAACATGTGGGGAGAAAAAGAAAAGAAAGGATGAAAAACTGCTGCAGCTTCCTTTAATCCATGCTCAAGCCCAAAGGAAGCAGAAAAATTTGTGCCAAACACTCTTAGGCACTTCCAGTAATCAGCAATGGCAACAGACCACCTCAGTACTGAATATAACGTTCCTTCACATAACAGCAAATTATAACAGAACTCCTTCCTACCCCTGGAATAAAATATGTGACGTAGTCATAACTGCCACGCAAAGTAAAGAAGCAGTTTTACTCTTTTCATCCTAGACTTGTCAGCTCTCCTATTGAAAAGGACAGCAAGAAGCATAACAGAAGCAGCACTAAGAAACACGAGCAGAGAGGAAGTGATGCTCTGCTTTTAGTTTTTGTGAGTAAGGTAAAAAAATGACTAAAGAGACACTCCATTTAGTGACACTTACTTGCCCTTTCCTTGCTACGGAGCAAGTGGGGTTTGTTTTTTTTCAGCTTCTTCTTCAGGAACACACTTATTTCCAGCTTGCTGAGTAAGTTTATACAAAATATTTGAGACACATAGTATGGGCTAATCAATTTTGGTAAAAGATAATGCTGTTAGTGCTGTGGGCTGTTTCTCTTATCTTGTTGATGTAGCATACTTTTAAAGTCTGTGATTACTCAAAGACTTATGATAGCTGCACTGCAAAAGAAGCCTCAAGTCATGACTCACTAGTACAGCTACAAAACATCCCATGGCTTTTAAGATATTAGGCCACCTTGGTGGATGGAAAACCAGAATGAAAGGACTCGATTTAGGATTCTTTTCATACATGCACATATTGTTCCAGGCATGCCACACAGGGCTTTCATAAAACAGAAGGTAGGGAGGTCAGTTTAGCTTTGTATTCTTTTACACCACAATCAGGATTATTTAAAAAAACCTCTCCACAAAACATAGAGTATACAGGAATCCAACAAGAGCTTTTGGCCCTTAACAGGATTTGACCACAGTTTGACTACCAGAAAAATTCAACTATACATAGTATTTCTGAAACAAAACAATACTGGCTTTCATCCATCTACCTACATTCTGTAGTAAGAAACAAAGGAGCATGTATCTGAAGGTGAATAATGAACAGCTTTTGTGGGACGCAAAGAGAACTACTTCATTCAGAAACAACTGTATCCAGATTCATATGCATTTAACACTTCTAAGCAAGTCACTGATAGCTTTGGGCAATAGTTTTTTTGGTTTTTTAAAATTGAAAATAGCTTTCTAACTGGAGTCAGTTCAAAACAATGAGTAAACCCTTCCTCTGCTATAATTAGAGACTGGTTATTTGACATCATGAGGCTCTACCAATTTCCACAAGCAAATGGCTCCTTCTTTGCATATTTCCAGTCCACAGCCACCTGGCTCTCTAATGAGCATTTTTGCATGGCAGAGCAATTGTGTATGTTGTAATTTCAAACAAGGACTGCTCTGAAGTCAGAGCAAGCAAGTTAAACACACTCTCAGAAGTTCTTAACTGCTGCCCAGTCCAGAACCCAGTATCTGCCTGCCATCCTATATGCACAGGAAGAATCTGCAATTAATATTTGGCTGGTGATTGCTTCCATTATAACAAACTAATATGTCTATGTCTGCGCACAGTAATTCACTGATAGTGGAGAACTATCCCATTTCCACTTCTGTGATTCTTAATAAGGTAGTTCCAATATTCAGTGCTCACATACTTGTTTGGCAGACATAAACTGCATTATTGAGATACTTCCTGTAAATTCTCCTCCCTCAATTTTCAAGTCTGAGACATAACACACACTAAACTACAGTTTTGAACATAAACTTGAAATACGACGTTCTCTATTCAAGTACTCCAGTCAAACCCTGATAAATCAGGCTGGCCATGCAGTGATCTTATCCCTTCTGACTCTTTAATAAATCGAACCTTGTAAGTTCACGCTGTTGGAAGTTGTCACTAAATGAAATTGTGACCTTATCCGATGCGTGAACTTATCCTGCTGACAACTACATTTATTGTACGGATAAGCATAAGGGAAAAAAAAGAGGCTTTCGATAATTGTGATCTTACCCATATGCAACTCTAACAGATGGGATCTTTTTGATGTTCCATTTAATGATTTGTCTATGATGAGCTTCTACTCAGAGAAAAAATAAATGTTCTTCATAGGTAAGTGGTAGGGGGACTGGTAAGCAGTATGAAAAGTGCACAAAGAGGAGTGGCTGACAGCAGAGAAGCAAAAGCTATTAGCTTAACACAAAGAGCTTTGAATTAGCTGGTAATTGCACTGGAAAAGATAACATAATGGAAGTGGTAAAACAGTAACATTCCCTTTCCACAGGACTCATTCAATAGTCCAAAACCCTGAAACAAGTAACTGTGACTCTGAGGCAAAATATGCTGTGCTATGGCACCTCAGGATGAAGGAATGAATGAATGAATGAATGAATAAATCCTCTTCCAGCACTGACTAGATGTTTGCCTCTGCTATTGTGGAAGAATGCTGGGTAACAGAAAATTCATAGAATTACAGAATAGTTTGGATTGGAAGGGACCTTTAAAGGTAATCTAGTCCTACCTTCCTTCACTGTGTAGGGACATCTTCAACTAGATCAGGTCACTGAGAGCCCAGTTCACCTTGACCCTGAGTGTTACTAATGACAGGGCATCTACCACCTCTCTGAGCAACCTGTTCCAATGTCTCACCATCTTCAACTTAAAAGTCCCTGAAAATTGCAAAGCATCTTACATTACTGTGTTTGCAGAGATTTAATACATCATGCTACCTAATTCTCACAATGGACAGTACTGTACCCATTCTGCAGTCAGTGCGCTGACTCCAGAGCAAGACCTGGGCTGTGCCAGGGTACAGTCTGTTTTGCAGCACTGCAAGTCTACTGTGCCATACAAAAACTGTAGTCATCCTACTAGAAAGACACACATATGTCATAGTTTAGCATAGTTTGGGTTTTTATTTAAGGAGGGCTCCATCAGCCACGGAAGTGATTCTTTTGCAAAGAGGTGCTTACAGCTTCTTCTAGAACTGACAGAACCAATCAACTGGCTAGTTTGAATACTGGCAACTTTTTAAGCCACTTAAGAAGCTTGACACGCCTCTGTGGTCCACATTTGGAATGAACGAACCCCGGGAAAGTTTCTCTTCATATGAGACAAATTCACACTGATTCCAAGCAGTAATGGACTAAATTACAGTCAATCTTCAAAAGAAATGTTATCATTTGCTTTGCTATGAAAACAGCATTCTCAGGAGTCTTGGCAAAACCAGATGTTATTTAGGTTGTCCACAAGCAAAGGCAGACCTTCATTTCACTTCCCAAAAGATGAGGCAGGACACTGTTAGGACAAGAAAGACAGAAAGAGGAACAGATTCAGGACTGAAAGCTGAGAAAACAGCTCTGGATTGGAGTCACCCTGGAGGGAGGGTTGCTATTCTGCTGCCACTGAGGCGGTGGAGGGCTTCTAAACATAGCAGCCTTTTTTCCTTTTCTGAAGTTATTGCCACCCACCTGCAGCTCCTTCCCCCAGCCCTGATCCTTCCTGTATAGATCCCACTTAAGGAGTAGAGTTAACCAAGCCTCTTGGCCATCAGGGGCGTAGACACAAGAATAGGCCACAGGTACTTACGGCTCTAAGTCTTTGCCTATGCTCAGAAGCAGGTCTAGATAGTAAACACCATTCAGAAGAAGCTGCCACAAGCTCCTTCATTCCTAACTCAGCTGTCTAACGTTGCCCCATCTTGACAATGCTCCCACAGGGCAGCTGTGCACTCTAGGTAAGGATGACAAATGAAAAGGCTTTTCCGTTTTCTGTAACAAAAAAACTTGCTGCTCCCTACCTTTCTTTAGAGCTCTGAAAGCCAGAAGCAGACTTTCTTTATCTCTTCTACCTGCTGCTAGTACTGCAAATGGCAGAGAGTGCAGGTGCTATCCTTATCTGCAACAGTGCTGTCCTACATCAGGCAATAAAGGGAAGGAATGAATATTGTGAAANGGAACGGGATGGGGGCAGAAATAATTTAAGAAACAAAGCAAGAGAGAGGAAGTCTAGGGAAAGAGCCAATAGAAGACCAAAGTTGGGTCTGATCAGGACACAAAGACAGCAAGTGGAAAAAGAGCATCATAAGATATTCAAGAAAAAGTGGGATGCAGAAAACTTGCTAGAGTGAGAGAAGAAACATATATCTCCAAATCTGAAACACAAGAGAAGCGCATGAATTTCCATTTAGAATCAGAATGCAAACACTACTATTCTTTTTTATCCAAGGCATCTGTGTTATTTCAGTGCTTAATTTGTAAGCTAAACCACTAAAATAAAACATACTTGTTCTAGTATCTCATTGCTCAGCTGAATCCTGGCTAACCTGAACAACTGAAATGTGTCTACACTGCACCCAGTGATGTGATTTCACCTGACATGTGGTCAAACCCATTCTCTACATCCAAGTAGCCAGATCACCATGTGCACCATAAAACTTTTTGAGAAAAGGTCATTTAGTTTACACCAGGCTCCAGCTATTCCCACGACACTGACCAGGGTATGGGTACCTAAACTTCAGATTTACAACTGAAATGCAGAGCTAACTTCACTGATGCAAAGGTGCACTATGTCTTGCAGCACAAGCATACTTTTCAGAGACTACAGTTTCAAAAGAAGCGACTAACACGTAAAATTCAAAAATTCTCTATTTTTAGATGTATTTGAGATTTTTAGTGCTCTATTTGTATTCAGTTACTTACATAAAATGAATACAAAGGAAAAAAGTTACCTTCTTATAGTACCTCACACTCCTGTAATGTACAGAATTTAGTAGGAATACAGGATCACATCCCAGATCAGAAAAAGATAAACCTGTGGTGGTGAACACAATCTGCACCAATTTGAAATGACAATGCAACTTCTGCATTTGGGGGGAACTGAAAGGGAGGGCAATTCATTGAATAAATGTTAATAGCACACAAACTGAGTAGCTACTAAAGAAATGGAAATAGCAAACTAAATAATAATTTTTCACCACGTATGCCATCAAAGTAATTTTTAAGGCTTAAGATGAACTATTCCAAAAAGTACTGTTTTTTTCCCTGGAAGTCAGAAAGGAAAGAGTACTTAATGAACATGGCTGCTAGAATTTGATTAGCTTTTTATATTTTTGCACAGATCTATAGACTTTTCCTTTATTTGGACTGCTTCACTGAACTTACAGAAATGTGCTCAAAGAAAAAGAGACAGAAGCAGAAAGAAAAAGATATTTAATAAAGATACACTAGCAATGCCAAAGGTTTGTTCACTTGCTTCAGAGTCAAGTTCCACATAATATGTGGAAATACTGTGTTTATGTCAGCATCTAGTCTACAGACAGAGGCAAAATAAACACAGTCATCATGCCAAAATCCTGATCCTGCAATGAAATAAGAAGAAAAGTTCTTCAGTTTTCAAGTCTACTAACTACAACGACAATTTACCCCTCTGTTTTCTAACTCCACATCTCACACAAGAAGAAAAGAAATTTTTTGTTGTTTTTTCTCAATAGTTTTCCATCTTTGCATAGTTCAAGAGGTTTGTTACTGCCTTTATGTGTTGAGGTAAACCTGGAGTACAAGTACTTGCAAAAAATACAGAAAAAAAAAATCCCCAAAGACAACCAGTGTAGCTAAAGAGCCCTCCCTGCAGTTCTCTATGAGAGGAATACTGTAAACTGTATTCTCACATGGACAGTCGATACTGGCAAACATGATTCCCAATTATATTTTAACACTGCACAGACCCAGTAGGCTGAGCAGGTTCTTCATCCCAGCTACTTGTAGCTTGCACAGCTTTGCTCCCTTTCTCTCCATCACAAATACACAGGATACTGAAATGCCAGACTTGGCAAGAGCAGGCTGACAATATTACTGAAGAAGGTTTTCTTGATAAGATCATCATCTGTTTCTGGATACTCCTGGGTATGCTCCCTTCCTCAGCAGAGGAACAGTAGTCCCTGATAAATGTCCCTTTGTGTGCAGATTCTCCCTGATATATGCAAAAACACTTCAGTCCTGTGTCTGTCTGCTTTTTCTTTGCTTCATATAGCTGAAATACAACTGGAGGTTTATGGAGCATTGTATGTAAAAAAATAGAAAGTGGGCACAACTGGAAATACAGCTTACGTAACTCAGACTGAAGTCTTTTCTGAAATAGATGCTATTCTGCATGGGAGAAAATGAAACATTTCACCATCACCTACACCAATCTTTCCCAAGGACTTTTTGGTATCCCTTTAGCTGGAAGATGCTCACATTTTATTTTTTACAGTATTGTTTAAACAAGTATATATGATATTTATGTAAAATAAATCATAGACATTTTTATGTTTACCCAATATTTTTTGATTTCTTTTTTACTTGGAAAAATGAAAAATATCAATGCAGCCTGTGTTGCCAGTGAATGTAAAAAGCTACTGAAGTTAACTTAGTATGAAGACTGCTGTATTAATATTGATGTAATTAAATATATTACATGAGAAAAATGTTTTGAAAAGTATTCTTTTTAACTCTAAAAGCAAGGCAGTGAGATCATCTGTGACTGTATCTGTGGTGTCTTCTCAGTTTACAGTACTTATGCTTAGAGATGAAGGATCTATTTTCATCTCTCATTTGTGTAACAGCAGATAAGTTATTTGCTTTCTATCAGATATGCATACTCAGAGCTATGAAACCACTGCTTAGACACCAATTATCTGGCTAACAGTATGTGAGCCAAACTGTCCAAATCTCTTGCAAAAGAAGCAAGATGCTTTAATATGATTTTCCTATTTCCTTTCAATGTTTCCAACAAAATTCTGAGAGTACCAAGAAAAAGACAAAAATCTCAATAAAGACTCAAATTTATCAGTATTTAGTGTAACCATCCAAAAGATCTAGTTATTGTTGAGATTAGGAAAGTGAGAGGGAGACAGGGACAAAGGGAGATTGAATGCTATGCTCCACTGCATGCATGCAATATATAGTCACATCCATTATAAATACAATTTATATGAAAAGCAACATTATTATAAATAGAGATAAATGTAGTATAACTATAATGTACAATATCAAGATTCAAATTAATATTTCCTTTGCACTTGCTGAGAATGGCCATGCGTAACAGACACATGGCTCTACACTGCTCCAGCACTCATGAGCTATGTGCTTATCTACATCTTCTACGATCAAGTAGCAGCACTGACCAACACAGCTTTTTAACACCGTGCCAGACAGGCACTGACTGCTGGGTTTGGATGCGGACCAGAGTACACTTCAGTGCCTCAGCCTGGACTATCACACCGCTTTCACGTGCACCTACATCTTAGCATAGCCGAGACTTTGAAGCTGATATAGAGTGATGCTCACTTTTACAGCAGACTTGTAACTTTGAGTGAAATAAACCCCTGAACAGAGACTGAGCACAAGTCCTGTGCACTGCCTAAATCCTACTCTGAGGCTTACATAAGACTTAAGTAGAATACTGGCCTTGTGGCAGCCTTCTGTACAGGAATGATCTTGACCTTCATGTGAGTAAGTTCCAGGGGCATCATGTGTGTAAAGCATATCCCAAATTGCTTTGCCTTACCACCTTCCCTTCTACAAGCGCGGGCTTTGAACACCCCCATTGCTGCTTGGACAGTGACTGGGGAGCCTGAGGAAGAGCCATGACTGGCACATGTTCTGTGGCAGTAGGATGTAGATAGACTGTCTTCCTCCTGGACAATGACCTCCTGAGACTGACTCTTCACAGCTTAGACTTCACCTCTGCAAACAATGACTGAGAACAAGTCCACAAATTCCATGGCCTTACTGGAAATTTCAGCCTAAGTAAGAAACTCAGGGTCTCAGAGGAAGTCAGTGCTAGTGACAGGAACCCTAAATTTCCCTGAAAATGCAATCACTGCTTCTGAAAACACAATACTTAAAATAAACTCATTATTTTGAAGAAGTAGGAAAGTATTTCTGGCAAAGCATAGTCATAAAACAGGCAGTGTCAACAGTGATCAAAAGCATTAGCATTCAAAATATATCTGGGCTACAGAATTATTTTGTCGTTGAAGCATTAAAACTGCCCCTATACTATGATGTTTTAAAAATACTAATGTCAATTTATAAAAGCTTCTTATTATCCTGCAGTGGTGACTTACTGTAAGAATATAAGAAGCATAGCCCACTGTTAAATATATAGAGTTAAAATGGTTAAGTATGTATGAAATTATCGTATTGAAAAAGATGCAGTTTGAAATCTTTATTCCCCTGATAATAAAATCAGCACTTTACAAAATCACATGTAATAGCATAAAAATTCCCCTAAAAATATAGGCTCCTCTCTACCTCCCCATTAAAAAAAAATCACATGCATCAATGCAAAGAGAAAATTTCTATTTTAACTGTGACTATTACTTTGATGTACATAGATACTTTTCAACTTAACAGTTCCTTTTTGATAGGCACAGACAATTTGCTGTAAAAGGAGTCTTGGAGAAAGACAGTTTGATTCTACCAGTTTTTTTCCCCATGTCTTCATCTCAATTACCAAAGTACATTAACAGGATACATAATGCATTAGCTTAAAAGGAATAGAATATCTAGACAAACAACTCCTACTTTTAAATAACCAATGTTGCAGTTAGTGGTTTAAAAAAATCCAGCCTTTCAGCATCAGAAAAAGCTTGAACTTCCATGCAGGAGCTGGGACCACTCTTTTGCATATTTCAGTACCTCTCCATAAAAGCCAGCTTTCTACCCATCTCCTGTCCCCTGGACACTGCTTCCCTGGGCAGTTCAGCTGCCACTTGCCCTTCCCCTATGGCCCTCAGTGGCCTCAGCGTTCTTCCTCAGTACTGTGCCCTACCCAAGTTCCCAGGGACTGCCTCCAACGATGTCCAGAAGCAAATGTCAGAAAAGACATGAGCAGTAAGGCACATATGCTGTCCTCCACACAACTGATTCATAACCTTCTGTCTTCCCCCTATTGATCACAGATCATCTGCCAGTCAAGCCTAAGCTGAACTTAGAAACTTTCAAGCTACAGCAGAAGCATTAGAAATAAAGATTTAAAGAAATAAAGTCATAAAGAAATAAAAGAAAACTCCATGTTCGTAAACTTCATACTGACTTAAAGTGAATAAACATGAAAGAATTGGAGGAAATAATACTATACTTGGAGGAAAAATTCATACCATACTCTATACAAGTTTGACATTTTTTCATACTTTGTGTAAGCATTTATAAGTGTGTTAGAATTCTAAATCAGTAAGATAATTTCATTCAAAAAAAAAAAAAAGACATTTATGGCTGGGTTGTAACCTTAGCACCTTAACTTACCCTTATGTGAGAATATATGTATAAATAAACCCACACAGCTTACAAAGTCTTCCACTGTGCCAAATATAGCCATGATATGTTTTGGTACTTTCTATATGCTTATGCTGTCTTCTCCTCTTGACAACCAATAAAAAATACAGGAAATTACTTTCTTAAATAAGAGAGAGATATTCGAAAGCCAGTACCTAAGAAACTCCTATAAACAAGTAGTTCAAGCCTTTGTGAGTACTTTCTCATGCATATCACAATAACAGTTCCAAGAAACTATCAAATAAAGAAGATGCACAGACTTTTAGAGAAGGCCACTCTTGCGGCAAACATTTTAGTTATAATCTTTGAAAGATCTGGGCTTGGTAAATTGGATCTAAGCCTAACTCCTATGGGACATCCAATATCACTCATAATCTCTCTGTAACTCTGGAAGTAATAATAATTCCTTTCTCTCACTTTTTATTGACCTGTCTTTTTAAAAGAATGCAATTCAGGGGACTGTAACTGTGTTTGCATGTATAGGCATACATCTAAAAAATGTAAAACAGATACACAGGTATACATGACAGATAGATAAACAGACAGATCTGTATATACACACACATTTTTATTTATCCATAAAGTTTAGGATCTAGGACAAAAGGATCTCTGTCAGTAGAAACCAACAGTTTCTATATGATACTGTAATACACGTAGCAAAAAACCCCCATATCTTGGCATTCTGAAAGGAATGCCCTTTTCAAATATTCTGCATCTTTTTTGTCTCTCACAAGTAGCCTTGCAAGGGGGATTTGATTATTTTTCTGATATGTACTCCATACTTAAACAAAGCTCAGACCCTGTACTCTCTGAAAAACAGGAAAAGACAACCAGAGAGAAAGACACAGAGGACTGGTTTCAAATACAGTATCTGAGGTCTTTGCTTTAATTTGATTTTGGAATTTATCTAAATTCAAACATTGCATGGCTTTACTCTTGAAATTATTAAAATCAAAAAATTCAGGTAGATGAGAAAATATTTTTTTATATGTTGCTTTTTATCTCTTAGATACACTCAAAAAATAGCAAACCCTTTGAAATGCTGAGTTCAGTTGTCCAAAATATAGGTAACACAAGAAATCAAACCATTCACTCCCTTCTTACCTGCCACCAAAGCACACAAAGAACACATTTTCTAATTTATTGTCATCTTCCTAGAAATACTTACACCAATTAAAATAATTTCAATTTGAGTGGCAGCTGACTCTCAGTGCCATTCCAGGACAAAAAATATCTGTTTTTACATTCTTGGATCCAAGGAGTTTTACAATCATGCAGCATTCTTTGACGTTTTTCACAATCACCCATTTACACAACTCCTGACAACTAAACACTGGCACTGTATGCAATAAAATTGCTGTTCCTCCTTGTCATGCACAAGTGAAATAAAACCTCCAACAGCAAATCCATGTCTACACTTTTTAATGAGTATAATTATGGTAGGAAGAAGCAGGCAAATCAATGTGAAGACGCGAGCAGAAGCTTTAGGTTTGTCAGTCCTTTCCAGCGACTGTTTTTATTTTGCACATTCATAGAGTACTTAGAAGAACAAAATAATTCTGTTTGAAAGCTACAACACAGACCTCACAACTACCATTTCAACAGTACACTTCAGTATCCAGAAACCTTTAAGGATTCTCATGGAGAGACAGAGGCATCACATCTCACCTGTCCTACACCATGAGAGCTTGGTATAAATAGTGTAGAATTTAAAAGCACCGCACAATAAAGATACCAGTGTCTGACAAAACCATTATTTCACTGAGAGGTATGATACTTCCCTCCGAAAGGCAATAAAAAGTAAATTCTATGCTGCACTGTACATAAAGAACAGTTAAAATGAAAAATTTGTTGTATGACAACCCATGTTGTTAACAATATAGGCAGATCGAGATAAGTGGGTGGATTTGGATCATCATCAGAAGACACAAGGCCATATTTGCCAGTCTATTATGTCATGTTTCTTGAATTCATGATCCTAGGAGTGCAATAACTTATTATGACATGATGGAGAAGTTACATTTTATACATGCTCCAAATACCCAGGCAAGATAAATGAATTAAACTCAGCAACCATATTGTATTTTTAAAATGTTACTGGGCAATATAGCATATGGATAATTCTGAAGTCTAAAGCATATAAATCATCCGAAAATAGCACTGAAAAGTAAACTGTGATTGCCAGACAATTTACATCAAACTAATCCCTACCTTACCAAAACAGTAGGAAAATATGAGAAATATAAGACAATGATGGTAAAGAGATTTTTTATTAAGTCAATGGGGAGCACAGCACCAAAATCACACACAGTATTTCTGGAACTGATGATAGACTTGAAATCCTATCCTCTTCCAAAAATGGCTCATCCCATTTAGAGGGCTAAACCACTTTAGAAGCAATGGTTATTTACATTTCCCTTCAATCATTCCTACTCAAAACACAGGTAGATTAAAAAAAAATTGCAAAGAATAATTTTAAGAGAAAATGATGGTAAAGGTGTTAGAAGATGCCTCAATTAAAAAAAAAGATTAACTTTTACAATTTGACCAATTATTATTTTCTTTGATGCAATTGCATTTATCTTTAGTCACTGAAAATGTATACAATATTGCACATCCAAACCTATGCTTTAACAATATGCTAATTATACAGTTCAGATGATCTGGAAAGAAATCCATTTTGCACTGATGATATAAGGGAGTGACAGTACAATTTACATTAAGAAATGTTTTCTCATTTTTCTCAAAAATTGGTTTGCACTCAGCCGGAGAAATCTAAATTCGACCAACAGGCATCCCTCCCTGCTTCTCCATGGTTACAAAATAACATGACAATCTCAATGACGGAAAAGATGCACATAAGAATGGGTTACAAAAACTCCTCTGGACACAGGTACGCAGGCAGTCAATGTTTTCTTTTATAATCTGATTAAACAGACGATTATTGTATAGAACAGTATTTCAATGCTAGTAGCAGACAATTCTCAGTGACATTACTTCAAACATTTTGAATTAGGTCTTCCAAACTGCCTAAATTAGCCCCCAGGGCATCTGGCCAGTCCACATTCCTGACTTTGTGGGAAGAATTCTGGAGAGGCTAACATAAAGGTTCCCCTTTTGCATAGAGCTTTATTCACATACCTCTCTTCACTCCAACTTTAACAGTACTGTACTATGGTGTACTTTTGGCACGCATTTTCCTGCCACTTTAACACCAACCTTTATAGGCAGAGCTTGAAAGAGAGTGATTGGTTCATTGTAATTTTCATTTTAGTGTTCAAGGGACACAGACTGCATCAACTGGGAGATGGCACAGTGAGAATCCTGATTCCTGGCACACTGCTCTTCATCAGCCACAGACATCCAAGCACATGGAATTGGAGGGCTAAAAACAGTCTTGATTTATTCATTTGATTCAGAGCTATCTTGCCAGATATATTATGAAAAAATCCATACCCATAATTTATCCTCAGACTGATACATTTCATTACACTGTGGATTCATGGGGAAATACAAAAAATGAGTTTCACAAATTTTTGGGACCTTGTAGCTTTACAGATACAGCTGCACCAATGCTGGAATCTAGTCACATTTTATGTAATATTAAAACTATACCAATGCATGACAAGGATAAACTAATGCAGTGTAATGATGTGCCATAGAGAAGACTAATTAGTATTTTCTTAAGAGACAGAGCCTAAAAGAGTCTGGCACTCAAAAGTGCAGATCCAGAATTTTTCAAGATTATCAGCAACAGTGGACAGAACAACAGAGAAAAGATGAACAAGGATGGGTAATTCGAGAAAATTATTACAGACCATCACACCAACGACTTTTTGTTTAATAAAGGATGTTTATTTAAATAGTTTAGAATCAAAACTACAAAATATTTCCATCAGACAAAAGCTGTTATTTTAGAACATTTCTTCAGGCAACCATTTCTTCTTTAGAACACCATCTTCAGGTAACCATTTCCTGGCTTTTATTTGTATTATACATGTATTTCTCACAGGGAGGAATAGAACTTGAACACCAAATTAAAACCAGTGCTATTAGAAGACTTAACAGTAAGTGTGAAGACAGAAGCGTGTAAGCCTGAGGATAAAATAAATCCATCGTAATATAATTCCACAAAATAAAGATGAAGTTAATCTGAAACCTATGAAAATTAATATCAAGATTTTAATTGACCTCAGCAGGTTTCAGCTAGGCCCTGCATGTTCAACATGGTGATTCAGTGTAATTTTGTACTGTTTCTAAAGAATATTCACCCCATCACCAGTTCATTCCCCTTTCAGCAGTTTATGCATTTCCACTGAAAACTGAAGTGTCTGAAATTACTCTCTGCAGTTACTTCCTTCTCTGCACAAACATTTTCAAAGGCATTCTTGAATATGCAAAAGCAAGTTTTTACAGTTACTGTTTTTCTTTTTAAAAAAAGAAAGCCATGACAAATGTGCAACTCTGCAGTGATTTTCTCTGGAATATGTTAAGGTGATAAATTGTGGACTCTGGAAAAAAAAAAACATAGAGGAAATGAATGGCAATTTCAAACACATAAAAATTCACTACACTAGAGCATTTCAACCTTACAAAAATAAAATTTTCGAAACTATATTTTGATTTTCATATCACTGAAATTATTTCATAACTACAAAATGTTCGTCCAAATTAGGATACTATTGTAGCTTTTTAAATAAAATTTTCTGGAGAAAAGTGCTTGTTTTTTGTGCAGAAAAAGTGGTTGGTTTGTTTTCATTTTCTCCAGGAGTTCAGGATGCCAACAGCTTAACAGCTACTGACAGCTTAACAGCTCTTTCATTCTTACTCCATTCCACAAAACCTGAAAGCCACCCTCTAGAAAACAGTGAATTTGATCAGCATTTCAACCAAAACACTTCACTGTTTCAGGCTTCATAGCCTTCATAGGCAGAAAAACAGTATGATAAATTAGACTCAATATATCATGTCCCTGTTCACTTTCCTGGCACTATCTGCTTGAAGCTTAGAGAAGTCATAATCTTCCAGTTGCTGTATCATACTCCTTTTAATGATATAAAAGCATGTATAAGATGAGGGTAACTCCCCATAGTTGTCCTTGTCCCCTTGTTTCACTCTTTTTTTGTTTTGCTTTGTTTTCACAGAAGAGAATCATAAAATGTTTGCAGAAGTAGAAGAGATAATTTTTCAAAAATCGCCATTTGTAATGAAGTGCAATGTTAAAGGTGATGGGAATTACAGAGACAGCACAAACATTTGAAGTGCCCCTGTCACAGCCATTGCCTGGTGATTCAGGCATTTGACATCACATACCTGAAAGCCTCCAGCACTTGCTTCTGAAGGTGTGGCTCTTCTCTTGCACCGGGTCTGTGAAACAGAAGAAGGGAAAAAGATGAATTCCCATCCATAAGAAGGCCACATCATCTGCATTCAACCCCACAATGCTGACACTGTGCACAGACATATAGACAAATGATTACCTGATTCATGTTGTCCAGTTCCGGAAATGTAGGCTGCAGTTGCTGTGAATTTTCTACCTAATACCTCTCCTTTTGGCATTTCTGCTGCACTACTGGCATTCCCCAACAGAAGAGTATCTGAGGTGTTCCTTCAAGTGAAATTCCCTTTTGGCCTTTTATCTCATGACTGTTGGACTCTGTACAAGTAATAATATAAAAAATCTCTCACCTGCAAACGATTTACAATAACACAATCAATAGTGTATTTCCTGTGATCCACTCTACCGTGCAAGAAAGTAGAATTCAATGTGTGGAAATATTTTAAAAGAAAAAATGACAACAAATTCCAGTCATCATGGTTTTTATATGATTGCTTTCTCTCCTTCCACATATGTTTACTCTCAGCAGTTACACCAAGACCATTCAGGACTTCATTTATTCACCTACCAAAAGGCATTGCTAATAACAGAACATTTTCTAGGGTTCTGCCCAAGGGCTCTGGGGTTTAAACTACTGTGTTGGCCTTTGCTTACCAATGGAGAAATGTTGCTACCAATTATTTTATCTCACCCACCCTGCATGCCTCTTGTACATAATGATATTTTTGAGGCTTTAAATCTCTTTGCTAAAGGCACTAAATGCAGATGTGTGCTGGGCTTGAGGCTTATAACTTGTAGAAGGGAATACAAAGGCTGACTAAATGAACGCTGGTCAAAGGATTGAGTCAAATCCCTCTGAATTCACAATCTAAAGCACACTAATGGACAGAAGTTAAATGTATGGAACTTGTTAACCCACAATAGCATGTTCACATATCTGAACCCTAAACCATAATTTTTCCATACTAAGTGACTTTCATTCTCCTGTGCTGCACATATTAATTAGAGAAAATAATTATGTTGTAAATTAGCTTATCTACTTGAAAGACAATTGGGAGAAGATGGGCCAGAAGTGGGGAGAGAAGGGTTATATGCACTATTTACCCCTGCCCCCACTTCACATTTTGAATTACATATGAATAAAAGTGTGGGAGGAAAAAAAAAAGGAGCAAGTTATTGGGGGTCCCAGTAACCTTTTCCCTCTTCCCTGGGAGCGTGTGGGTGGGTGGACGAAAGCGTGTGCACATAGGCAATGCAGGAGTAAAAACTGTGTGTGTCTCCATTCCCTTCAGTGATTCCTTATCTTTTTACCTTGTCTGATGTTTTGTGTTCTATCAACCTAACACACCTCTGGTTATCAAACCTCCTTAGTGTTACAAGGAAAAAACTTTCCTTTACAAAATAAACCAAAAAGTTCATTCCCACTACACAGAGCATCAATCCTTTTTCACAAGGATCTTTTGGTTTTCTTCTTCCCTCTCATTCTTCTTAAGTCTCACTTCCTCAGACCTTTCCTTCGGTTTCCCCAATAACAGAAAACCCTAAAATTAAGCGTTATTGTAATTACCAAAACAGGACCATGGACCCCCCATTCAGTACATCAACATACTGCATACTGCATGGAAATCCAATAGAAATTCTTTTTTTGATCTTATTTTTGTTCCTTTCATCCAATGTATTATAATTTCATGCTGTAATATGTAGGTAAAATGGAATTCAGCAATCATGACCACTTGACAGCAAATAGATCAAAAAATTCTAATAAAACTGTATCCAGCTCAAGTAGCAACAAACATCATGACTGGCTCATCTCAAAATCAAATAAAAAATGCATGTTTAACTTCTCAACATATACTTTCAAAGTTCTCTAGGTGGATTATTTTACGGTTTTTTTAAGTCCACTTTCCCTTTTACAGTCATTCTTTCTATTTATCTTTGCATGACTTCTGTCTCAAAGACGTTTGCAATTCCTTCCAACTTTTTCATTCATATGTACTTTATCCCAGCCTTCTAGATGTCCTTCAATTCTGTCAATACCCATCTTGCTTGTCAGTAACACTTTTAATAAATTGTAATTTAGAGAATATTATGTATATACAGCACCAGACCACATTTTGATTGTCTGGCATCATTCACGTCTAAGCATTTAAACTGGATGCATCTGTAGAATAAAACTTTGTGTACCCGTTTATCAATATTTGACTAAAATCTAAAGATTCTGGATAACATTCTAAATAGTATATATTTCTTAATTTTCTATATTTGTTAATATTCAATCATCAATTTTATAGTGCTCTCAGAAAAAAAATTATTTTTTTCCCTTGCAATATTTGTCATCTTTCTTCCTTTCATCTCTTCATCATAAAAGTGTCCCTTGTATAGTCTGAAGCCATTGTACACATTTATAGACTACTGAAAACAAGTAATTTAAGCGCTAAACCAAATAATTTTTGTAAAACAACAAAGAAGCTATTCAAAACCTTCATATGAAAAGAAAGAAATGTTTTTTTTATAAAGAGCTCATATTTTTCATATTCTTGGGACAAACAGTAAAGTAAATTCTACTTTTAAGTCGCCATTTCGTGTTGGACTCCCAAACAAATGAGGAGTCTCTACAGTCTTCAAAAGATTAGTACAAGGATTCCTACAGCTCAGATTTCCAAATGGATACTGCTCCCAGCTATCCTGGTGAGAATATGTGCTAGACTGACCAGATCCAGGTCAGCCTGTCCCACTGATTACTCTTTTTTATGTATCTCAAGCACATGGAACAAGTAACATCACCAAACACAATCAAGCAAAGTACTGATCAACTACATCTACTCTGTGTAGGCCGACCTGTTCATGCAAAGGTGCAAAAGTACCTCTCACCTGTGGGTGACATCTGCTTTTCTCTTCTCATTTAGCTATGCACGGGTATGCTAAACCACTGTTATTCTGATATCCTGTCTATTGTATTAAAAATTTGGAGTTGTCTGCCAAAGCCTCAAACCATGTTTAACACCACTGAGCTGTCACAAGTGTGACAGTTACTTAGATTTAGTCCCTGCTTCAATTCTGGTAACAGGAACCAAAGATACTCAAGAAACTGCCTTTTAATCAGGAAATATACCACGGTGAGAGTATGGGGCTGCTACACCTACCTCGGTCTCTGAATTTTGATGCTACAGTTTTCCCATTTTGCTGCTTACAACATGCCTTCAGAAAGCACAACAAATGCTTTTGCATTTCAGACTCACATTTTTACTCTTCCAAAATGTGATTATTTTGGATTCTTGCCTCATTCCCCAGCACCTCACACTACCTAGCCTGAAGATGGCAATCAAATTTCAAAACTGTAGTATCTAAGTTGCTTTGCCCCATTTGCAGTATGTTTAAATTAATTTCAAAACTTAAAAAAATTATTTTCAAGGCAAAAATGACTTGTAGATTTGTGTCATACTGTAGCGCTGTCAGTAAACCAGTACAGTTAGGGCCAGCCTCTTGTCTTCATCTGTTACTTTTCTTTAGCTTAGCATAATGCCCTGTGTACAAAATTCCCAGCTGATCTCAGCATACATTTATAGGTTAATATATAAACCATACATTTATTGATTAATATGAGAACACACTGCCCCACTGGCCCTTGTCCTTTGAAATAAAGACTGTTTGTGCAAAGGGATGGGGGATTTCTTGGGTACGCTGAATGTTTTCACTGACCCTTCCAATGCAAAACCCAATTACTATGTAATCTCACTGTTTCAACATCAAATTTTGAACCAAGAGGTTTTCTTGAATCGCAATGTTAATAAAAGTGCAGTTTTTATAAAAATATCCTTCAGAGTTTCTAAATAGCAACAGATGGTTGTGTCTCCTCTTGAAAAATATGGAAATAATGTCATGCATCTCAGAAACAATCCATCCATGAGCTTGTGTTTCAAAAGACTATGATTAAAGACAATGTATCTTCAAACAGATTACTATGTGAGCATGAAAGAGAAGTATGTAACATCAAATGAACTTTCACTTATCCCCGATTTCACATCCACTCATCATCTATATCATAAAACATTCATATCCCTGTATTACTCCAATTTTAATTTCTTCCAAATGATGATCCAGTCAGTAGTAAACACTTCTCTGAAATATAAGAGAAGTCATAATTGGTTGAAACAGAACATTTGCATGCCGGGCACAGAACACAGTTAGACATACATAGGATTTTATCCCCATCATCATTTGATTTTGGGGTAGTTGCGCATTACTAATGTGTGGGCTTTTTACTAGAAGTCCGTTGTTGAAGGAGGCAGCCCTAAGTCCTGTAAGGAATGTCACATATCCTCTAGATGTCTCTGGAGATTAATTCTGATGACATTGTAACTCTGAGCAGGATCCACTTTAAGGAATCAATCATTATATTAACATTATAGCTATTCTTCACTATTTGCTCTGTTCAAAGAAACAAAATATCTTTGTGCCTGCAGTCTTGACTCGAGGCTACCCTCCAAATGCACACTAAACTTTATTTTCTCTTAGATGTGTTTCCATTTTGAGATTTACCTCTGCATTTTAGCAATAGTATTTACATTTGTTAACATTTCAGTTACTTATAGCAATATGCTGCAGTTCTGTAATATTCGTCGATATATCCATGTTAAAAATTGATGTG
This sequence comes from Dicrurus megarhynchus, assembly GCA_013399195.1. Taxonomy (NCBI): domain Eukaryota; kingdom Metazoa; phylum Chordata; class Aves; order Passeriformes; family Dicruridae; genus Dicrurus; species Dicrurus megarhynchus. The sequence goes on along the minus strand of VXAD01012225.1, from coordinate 1,969,237 downwards.
GGCAAAATACTGAGTGAAAGCTGCATGGCTAAACTTCCACTATAGGAATCTGGTTCACAAAGCTGCACATTTCACTACTGATTTTTTAGTATTGTTATACTAACACGTGTCAAAATGTAAATGGAAATACACGTTGGATTTACACACTTTATTTTATGATGTCTGCCGTTACAGTCATGGAAACAGAACAGTCCCCTGTGATAATAGTTTTCCATAGTTTTGTAAGTGATTGTACACCAACTTCTGCAGACGAAATACAGTCTACTACACGTAGTACCATACTGCTCCTCTGTATTAGACAAAGGCATAACATATCCAAAACCTACTGATGTTACTTCCCATTTACTTCAGCTGGCTTTGAACAGGCATTTAGGAAGCAACCCCCAAGCAGCACAGCTGTGTTTGCGCAGTCATTCCCAGCAGAGGGAATGGAACAGCACTCTGACAAAGCACAGAGATGGGCAGCTTCACAGACATACCTTGGGCATAGGGCAAATCAAAACTTCAGTGGAGTAGAACACACAGACCTGCACTTCTGTAAACTGGAAGTGCCACATAAAGACATTTGTTTGGAGGAACAAAAAATGCCATCTCTTGTCTCAAACAGCGATCTGTACTAACTAGAAGTAAGTTATCACTCAAGAGAAGTGCAACTGTTTTGCAGTGCTTTTGGTCTTCAGCAACTAGCCATCTTCATTTTTAAGTTGCTGCATTTAAAACACATCTTCAAGAACAAATGTGATCAGTGTAAAAAGACATGACAACAGAAAATTTTGTGTTGTCTTTGGCCAAGAGAGAAAAAGAGCCTGCACGGTAGTGTATAGTAGTCAGTAACTAATGTATAAGCTCCTTAAAAGCAAATTTGCTTCACTGTTAAAAGTGATTTCAGCAATCTTAGTGCTTCTCCTGAAGTATAAGCATGAAGCAAAGAAGAAATAAAAAAGACACCTTTTGATGAGAGGTTATGTAGTCTCTACAATTGAGTAAATTTAGTTGCTGTTGCAGCAGAGGAATGTGATAGGAAATTTTACAGTTGAAGGAGAAATGTCACAGTATTTTGATAAGAGAGCGATGAACTTTTTTTCCCTTGTGCCATTATCAAGGCGAAGTGAACAAAATACATCATTTATAACCCACTGCTCTACCATTATCTCCTGGTGAGACACTTGTTTTAAAACACACAAGGACCTTTTTTCTCCAAGACTAAAGCTCTCTGTGAGGCTCAGTCTTCCTTTATAACCATGAAAGAAAGTTGACACTTGTGTGGGCCAAAGTTTCCAGGCAACCACACAAGGGCACTTATACACCCTCCAGGTCACCCCTCGTTCTGAAGTACAGAGGAAGCATATGAACAGTGTATGTCCCTTTGATCACAGATACCATCTAAAACTGATGTGGAGAGAAAATCCTGCACTTTGGAAGAAAAGCACTACAGTCTCCTCAAAGCTTTTTCTTACCTAATATACACGGAAAGTAAAGGTTAGCATGGTAGTGCAGAACTGCTAAAATATTTTCCCCCTACTAGCTACAAAGTGCCACTGACTCTGTCCTGATGTTTAGTACTCTTGCCCGTGTATTCTTGCTCCCTGGTTTTGGTTTGGTTTTGGTTGGTTTTTTCATTTGTTCTGTTTTGTGGGGTTTTGTTTGGTTCTGGCTTTTTTGGGGTGTTGTTTTTTTTTTAATATTAACCTCTAACACAACAGCTCAGTTGATTTACTTTTCATTCGGCAAACCTATGCTCAAGCAGGCAATTGTGTATGAGCACCAGGGCAGTGTACTGGAGAGCACTCAATAGAGGGAACTTCCAGTAGTATTTACAGACATAGACAAAATACCACACCACTTCCATATCAATATATCAAAAATAAAAAAATTACTCTTTTATTTTATGTTGAATAAGGGAGAAAATATTTGTAGTCAAAGTCTGGTGGTAATTAGTATAACCAATGTCTGTTTAGTAGAACTAAATGTCTGTTTTAGTAGAATTAAAGGTACATGAGACCAAGTTACCACATCAAAAGATAACAGAGAAGATTTCAGGCTACAATATTCTCAAGAACTCCCTCATTAGTACTCACGTATTTTATTTGTCCTGTAGTACAAAAGTTAGATTCAGACATAAGCAGTCAATTTAACTTATTTCACGAAAACAAGTAAAAAGCTTGTTTCCAGAAATGACAGATGAATTTACCGGAGCCCTCAGGTTACTCTGCTACTCCTACATACAATGTGTTTAACAGCTAAAATGGTTTGTTTTGACTGTTAACATTAGTGTATTTGCTGAGTCAATGAGGAAAAAGACACATTATGTGAACAAAAAGAACTCTAAAAGGAAAATAAAATGAAAAGTTAATAATTTACATTGAAATGTACCACATTTAGTTCTGACAAAAAATAAGGAAACCTTGAGACAAGCCTAATTATAATAAAACTGACTGCTTCAAGATAGTTTTTAGATGCATAAACACAGAATATAAGTTTATGTAAATACTTACCAAAATACTGGAGCAGATAACAGAACCTGAATGAATTGCTACCTTAAGTTTCAGTTGCAATGTAAAAAGTGAGAAGAAAAACTATAGATTTTGAACTATTTATCAAAGTTTTCATCTAGAGACAAATCATCACAAAAAAAACATATAAAAAAACCTAAATTAAAATAAAACAGACTGCTTACTTCTATTTTCTTATTTCTTATTACTTTCTACTTAAATTAACAAGGACAGCCATGGTTCTTCAAGTTTTTCCTGATTTTCCCATTGTTTTGGAAACAAAAATCACTGAGATGAAATTTCAACCAGATCACTGCCTGGTAATGAATGCAAAATCTCAGATCATAACTCAATTATGAAATTTAAGAAAAAACTAGTAAGGTGGATATAGTAAGCTATTATAATATAAACACTTTCATTCCCCACTGCACGAAAAAGTTTAAAAATATTAATGTTAAAAGTAAGATATTTGAAATGTTTTGCTGAATTACATAGCATTTCTTTTTATGTTGTAGAAACACTGGCAGACTCATTCAAACTGACAGATGCTTGCAGCAAGAAAGAATATTTAGAAGTTAAGCCATTCAGGACTCTGAATGAATTTACCAATATATTCTTTCAAAGCTTTACTGTAAGATCTATGATTTAATTGTCACACTCCAAAGCTAGTGGGCAGGTCACTCTATTACACAGCTCTTGTATTTAACTTTGGTGGAGAGGGGTTGGTCTAAGACCAACAGAGTCTCTCAAAACAGGATGATAAGTAAATTTCACAGTTATCACAAAATAACATATGATATTAGGTGGTAGTGACATGATAACTCCACTGGAAACAATGGTAATTACATAGTAAATCGTGTCAATGATACTGCATTATCTCCTAACTGTTCAATTAACTCGTGTCACCACTGCATACTATGTTTAGAAAGTTGCTGATGCAATATTTCCGTATCATAATTGCAAAGATAGTTGGAGAAGATAGCACCCTATAATTTCAGAAAGTTTCTAATATTACTTGGTAAAACTATTTCTATTATGAAAAACAAACAAACACTGAGGTGAAAAATTATACCTAAAAACCTGGAAGATCCCTTAAATGGAAAGACCTTGCCAATACTGTCATCAAAGAAATTATTTTTTTCATCTTTCATGCAGGGAAGGAGATATTATTTCATAAATTGAATTCCAATTGTTATTCATTCACTTAAACAAATGGTAAGAGCCCTCATCATTGAAACGATTACGAATTTAATCCCTGAAAAAAAGTAACTTTTCCTGTGCTGGGCAGATAATCTGATAAATGTCGATTACATTAAGGGATTATGCTTAAATTATAAAATACCACAACTATGGGGGAAAAAACGTAGCTTTTTAACTCCCTCAATATGCTGCAGTTTCACCAGGGACACAATTGGCCTTCACATTTTCACCCTTAAAAATCAAAAGTCCAATGAGGTGACGTCCAGTCAGACATAAAATGGAATAAAATGCTGCTAGGAAACACACACGTCTATTTATGTTGTTATTGCCTTTTAATATTAAAGACTGAAGAACAGGATTGTTCTCTTTGAATGGTGACATGTTCTGTTTGTCCCTATACCACTGATTTGCAGTTCAAAAAGTTCATTCTTAAGCAATATTTTTGTGAGTACAGAATTAAATCATCAACTGGTACAAATCAGAGTTACAGCTAGATCAAAGCCAAGGCAGATGGAAGGTGTTATGCTGATTCACATCATCTTAAATTTTGCTTTGCCATAGTCCTTTCTGTGAAAAAACGGGACGATATCTGTGAGTCAATCCTTAAATACCAACCAATGCAAAGTTTTAAAAATCTCTCTCTGACAAGGATGTTTTGGGACAGAGATACCTATGAGACACGAATATTTTTGAAAATGTCCCAAAGTATCTTCATGAGAAGACCTGTGGCACTTAAAAGCTTTTGACTGCACAGCAACATTTACCTGTAACAGAAACACTGCTGAAGCCTGAAGTTGCTTTTGTTGTATTTTTCAATTTTCCTTCGTGACAATGCTATTTCATACAGCTTGTTTGGATTTAGAGCACCTCTTTCAAGGCCAGCTCCACCTACTTTTTCATCTCTGCTCATACCAGTTTTGTTGTTTTAATAACACAAAGAAATCTGCATTATTTTAGCCTGTGACTTGTTTCCAAGCAAATCAACACACATACTTTCAATTTGTTTCCAGCAAATCAACACACATACTTTCAATTTGTTATGCATGAGAGATGTGTAAAACTATAGAGATTTGGGGCTCTGGAGGACAAAATAACCAAAATATGTAAGCATTGTATCTAAATCACAACAGAAGTTAAACTCTAATTTGAACACATGGACCCTATAATGAATTCAAAAATACCAAGACTTTAAAGCTATCAGACCACATTCTGGACTTGTCCTTGGCTGTCCTAAGAATTTACGGCATAACTGTTGTCTATAGGGGCCAACCTGTGCTACAGAGGCACAACGTGCAGTTCAATGCTTCCCCTCCTCCTTCCCAGCACCCTTCTTCTTCCCTCAGTCCCTGCTTTGAGATGCAACTCATCCCCTCGGCATGGCCCTGCCCAACTGCTTCTTCGGAAGTTACAGGTGTCACATTGCAAACCAAATTATTGGTGTATACGGCAACAAAACAAAGCCTACAAAGTTCAAACTTTGCCCAAACCTCTTCAAAAACAGGGATACAAATAAGGTAAGGTAAAAATTCCTCAATACTCAATTGGTTTTGTGATAATTAGCCATTTGGATTTATTCCATCTCTGATCCTACATCCATCAAGTCACAGAATAAGAGTACAAGTACAAAAGCAAGAGAAAGAGACATCAGCAAGAGTAAACACATGAGACAAAAACAAACCCAAAAAATCCCCTCCCCAAACTCTAAATAGTTCAGTAGGTTACATTAAAAAAAAATTTGCACATATAAAAAATAAAAAAGAAAACAGTTGCATTTTCAATTTTTAACAGGAAAACAGTTCAGTGAGAGGAGTCCACATTGTTCCAAATTGGGTGACTTTGGGGGCTTTTTTTATTATACTATTATTTTTATTATATTATTTATAGCACATTTTTATTTCTCAATTTGGTAAAAATCTGCCAATATAAACACAAGACCTGAGTTCAACTTTCTGAAAGTGATCTGAATTATGAAACCACAAATCAAACAATCATAATGTAGTTTGCTCTGTTGCCAACTCTGCCAACTAGTGTAACAGATAGTAACAAAGTTGAAATTAAAAATAAGGTTGCTTTGGTTGTCTGGGTTTTTTGTTTCTTCTTTTTTGCTGTCTGGGTTTTTGGTTTTTTTATTTTTCTTTTCTTGCTTTACCGTCTTCCAGCATGCTCCACAGAACTTTTGAGAAACAAGACATTTCTTTTGAATCAGATATCCATTATCAATTTGGACAGAGACCGTCTAAACCAGTATTATCTGCAAATGATTTATGAGGGCAGGTATTTCTCTACCTGAACATTTTAGTGAAACCATAAATATCACTAGCGACAGAGATTCAAAGAAAAAGCCTTGGAAAATATTTTACATGGGAAGTTAGTTCCATCTGATGAAAAATTTAATTCACCATTTCTGTGTTTTTAAAGAGCTTTCATGTTAGCCAGGTCTATCGTTCTTTCTTGGTGATATTTTCAACATACTTACTACAAATACTTACCTGTTAATAAAATCTACTGAACTGAGCCAACTGATCAGAGGTCTTCCCACTGACATTAACTAAGAATGCATACAAGTCTGAACCATTACTCATAAGAGAAAAGTACATTCTGTATAGCACTGTAAAACCAGCATTTTAAATTGTTCATGAAGAATACCCTCAAAAACCCTTAGAGAAACAGTATCCCCTTTTCTGTTGAGTAACCTCCAACATATTGAGCATCAATAGGCGATTTACCCTTGGGAGTCATCCATCTCCTCCTCTCTAAAATGGTGTCAGTAATTCCCTCTCCTAAATGGAGAAGGTTGGTTTTGTACAACAGCTCTATGTGGAGCACCTACCTCAGGACGTACTACATATATTCAGCTTCTTCAGACTTCCTTTCCACACTCTCTTCAGACTTTGAGACTATACTGGAAGCACCATACAGAATTATTGATAAAAAAATTCAAAACCAGTTGAATGACCATTTTGATTTATATTACATTATTTTCAATTTCCATCATAGTCTACTTTGTGAAGGAGATAAAAAGAAAAAAAGGAGAAAAAAAAGCCTGTTCTCTGTGGAATTGATTTTCTAACTGTTAATTTCATCGTCTAGATGAAATTCATGTTTTTCTGAGCTTCTTTTTTACCCTTTTCTTATTTCTGTTTATTATTTCTATTCATTTATTTCTCAATTATTATTAGTTGGATCAAAAATAAGTCTCTATAAATTGAAATGGAAAGAATTCTCTTTTATAGTACTGTAAACATGTTCAGCTGAAGTAAATGTTAGTGAAAAGCATGTACCTACTAAAATTAAATTGCTAAAATAGAACTTTACACGTGTGTTTCAATACACTGCCTTCATTAGGACATTTTGATACTTATAAAAGAGTCAACTGAAATGCACATATGCTGGATCACACCCTGCATTTACTGTTCTAAGAATAATGTATGTATTAACCATGTTTTCTACCAGAAGATTTCAAAATGTTGGAAACATAAAAGTGAATTAAGCATCAGACCTTACTGACATATAATGGTAATATTAGCCTTCTTTCATGGCTAATTAAAAGAATATATCAAACCTAACCAAAAGTCTTCCAGTTTTATGAAGCTCAGGTTGGGCTTGACTTTAGAACTTCACTTCCAGTGTATTTCTAATCCATCAGTGAAGTCCTTTACCAGTGAAAACCAGGTTGTACATACCCAGAATAGGGAACTGGAAAATCAAGGTCAAATTTTAGGCATCAGGGAGCTGGCCAGTGTCATAGAGGAAACAACTTAGCATTCTTGGTTTTTATATTATGTTTTTATGCCTGAAAATTCACCTGGTTTTCACACCAACTATTTTAAAAATTGGAGAATATAATATTGTTTGCTTTGTATAATAAAAAATACAAAGCTGTAACATTTTTATGATTTCTTACTTGTATAATAAGTACTATATTTAGCTATGATAACACAATAAACATAATATTGCCCTAATAATCCAGGGAAATAACTTTCCCCATGGTGAAGACCCCATTAGGAAGACATGCAAGATCCAGACCAGATTCCCTTCCTCATATTTATTGTGTAAGGGATCATCCACGGAATCCACTCTACTGGCTGTAGAAGAGTTCATGAAAGGCAAAAGAGGAGCCCACAGGCCTTTCACACCCTTTTTCAGCTCATTGCTGAATGGTGTGTTCATCTCAGAGACTAAATCCTTCCTGTCAAAATATGAAGGGCTCTGTCAGGACTGGTAATTCAGTGCAAGGAGGAGGAGGGAGGAATTAAATGGCCGAGAATTGCTACAGTAAGGGTGTAAGGGAAAGAAGAGGCTGCCACTGCAGTGAGGCTACACAGAAATACTTAGAACATCCTGCAAACAGAAATATTGAAACACTGATGAAAAAATGCTACATTTCACTAATGTATGACTATGACATAACATAAATACCTAAAATAAAATACAAGAACTGCCAGAAAAAAATAATTCTCTAAGTATGGCTATAAATAACCATATTTACAATTGATGAGTTTTGTATGGCCCCATAAAACAGGTATTATGATACACAGAATTTTAGCAATATAGTTACTGGAGTGAATAAGAAAACCATTTTCCATCAAATTACTGCCTCCTTCTCCCTAAAAAGTATCTGACTAAAACAGAGATAATGTAAAGTTCAGCTATCAAAAATGGCTTCATTAAGAACTTTAATGAAGCACATGGGAGCCATTTATTGACTTCTCAACTATTAAGACATAGCATTATTACTGCTTTAACAGTATTTCCATTTTCATTTAGGAAATAACTAATCAAGGGATCAATGTACCAAAGACTTTATTTTCTCTCCCATGGGTCACTGAAAGTACATTTTTTAAAATGCAAAAAACGTAAAGGCAATTCCCCCCAGTGCCATATCACATAAGCAATTTAAAGAAATAACAAGGAATGCTAAAGGTCAATGGCTCCTGATCTAAGCCATGTTATAAAACAAATGAAAATTGTTCATGGTAATTCTACCTTTCTGGTGGAAGTAAGAGATCGCTTTCACATCAAAGAGGCTTACCTCCAAAGTATGCAAAGCACCTCCACCCTGACCCGCTGTCAACCTGTGAGACATTTCTATTTCTCAGCCTTACTTAGAATGCAAACTACTGTTTTCCTGGTAGTTCTCACAGCTCCACTTCCTTTGAGGTACAGATGTGTAGCCAAAGAACCCAATCAGATAACACCCATTTACATATTTATAAAGTCTCCTGTAAAATCTCGTATCAATTGTTGCCACTATATATAGCCCTTTCAAAGTATCTTGTGGGCACAAGCGCTCCACTGCACTGCTCCCTTCAGGAGTCCAGATATATCGTATAATGTGATTTCAATGTAAATGTGGCCCATCACACAATCATACCACTTCACAAACTCTTTTCTGCTGGGGTAGCTTAAATCTAAACACACTCAAGCAGCTTGCTGCACTGGAGCAAGATTTCCTCCACATAAAAAAAAAGTCAAAACCCCCAACACAACAATGCCAAGGAAAAAAAAATCTGAACATTTTCTGCAGAAAGATGGGCCGTCTCCAAATCCTTGTGCCCTATCAGACAAATTAAAGTAAATCAAGCATGAAATGAAGCAGAAGAGCCCCGAGATAAGGCTCCTTTAAGTCGTTTACAGATTAGGATAGAGAGAGGTGCATCTGGTCTCTGGCAGTGAAGGAGGCCAGTTTCTCATCTCACAATAGCAGCCTGTGTATAGGATTACCTTACCTTGTCACTGACAAGGGAAAAAGCGCCTGCAAAATGTCTCTAACTAACTTCCTAATGTTCCCAGCTAAGTTCTCTTATTAAAGTATTAACTGTTACAATGATAGAAATAAATTTTGATAAAACAAAATAAAAACAGACACCAGTCTGATTTATGAGCTGGTCAGACACTGATAAACTGGAGGCTCTGCTACCAGCAGATGAGCCTCTTCGCTTATCAGTCAGGATTTCGCTGCTAGAGACAGCAGATAACTTCCCAACTGGAATTAGGGATTCAGTGAACTGTGTGTTACTGGTCAGACTGGTGCTCCAGCAGCACCTAAAAAGGCCTCTTGTGTTATCCGATGGGATTTTGTGCGGCATGCACTGAGATGTTTCCCTGCTGGATGTGACGGCTGTGCTCAGAGGTCTGCACAGCTCATGGGTAAACTGGTGCTCCTGCAGTGGCAAACCAGCCTCCCTCCTCTTATCAGCTTCGACAAATTGCAGGCCTGCCTTCCTGCCTTCCTTCCTTAGGTAGACGTGTCTCTCCTGCAGAGCCATCATCCACTTCTGCTTCTCCTCTGCGGCCCCTGTACCGCAGAGGCCAAACCAGCGCTCCCGTGGGTGCCCGGCCCCCGCGGTGGCTGAGCTGGCCCAGGACGGCCCCGGCCAGCCCGGCAGGGCCCCTGCCCACGGCACCTTCCCTCAGAGCGCAGCAGGCCCGGAGCGCTCCAGCACGGCGCTGAGGATGGCTGCCACAGCCTTGCACAGCGACGGCAGTCCCGCAGCCTCCCCCTTTCCCTACGCTTCAAGCCCACCACACTCAGTACCTTGCAGCTGGGACAAGAACACCCTGCTTAATGACACCCTGCTGGATGCGTCCTTGGTTTTGCTGTGGTGTGCTACCCTATAAATGCATTGACTACTCTGGGTGTAAAGACACCTCCTAGCCCTTCAACAGACCAAAGTAAGGGTTTGCTACGCAGCCAGCAGTAATCAAGCATGGTTATTTATTACGAAGAAAGCAGGTAGATGCAAACTATCACATACTCATAGCTGAGAGTGTACTTCAAAAGAAGCAAAGTAACAAATCAACTTAAAATTAGTGAAATTAAAATTAGTAAAGTTAGCTTTATGATTTCCACCTTTTAGTTCTCCTTGTGAATACCAGAAAAAAAAAATGAGGTTTTTTTGACAAAAATAAGATAGCCTGGATACCAAATCAGCACTATTAAAAAGAAAAAAAAAAAATATTCACTCCTTCGAGACATTTTATATCACCTTTTCTTACACAAGGAATAAAGACATACAGGCTCTCTAAATCCAGTGCCAATGTATGTACTAGGTGCAAAGGTGAAAACAGATACTATGCTTTTTAATTTACTGCAGCTCTAGAATGAAGAAAAAATTCCCACCATTACAGTACCATAAACTAGCACAAGATCAAGATAGCACTTTTACCCTCAAAGCTCTACAGAAAAGGTGTATGTGCACCCTTACTTCCCAAACAAGAATACTTTAAAATAGACCGGGATATTTGTTACTGATATTCAAAGGCAGAAACGACCCAGAAAGCAGAGTAAAATTTTACTGAACTAATCCAGAAAGAATGTAGGGCAGGATAGCAGCAAGTATGAAATTGTCCTTCAGGCTTTAACTGTCAGACCCTAAACTGATGGTGCTTCAGGAAATCTTCCTAAATGTATGAAAAAGGAGGGCAGAAGGCACTACACTTCAGCCCAGAGCACCTTCTCCAACCAGCCCTTCGCACCACACTGAATCCCTTACATTCTTCCTGCTTTTTTGGAATATTTGTAAGACTGTCTCCAGCTCCACAGAATATTCAACCCAACTGAACTGAGGTGGGTCCTGCCCCTCCAAAGCTGCCTACACTCAGACTCCTTTGATGCAGTGACATTCCCTTACTGGCCTTGTATGCTGCATACTCTAGAAGGTTTTGAGGACTGGGGTTTTATTTTCTTTCTGAAGACTATTTCACTGCCTTTTCATTTGCCAGGCATCACTCACTGCTACAAAAATGAAAACCATGCCATATTATCACCCAAGGATCTCACAAACTAACCGTTTTACAAACAGGACAGGTGGATGAAATTATGCATGGAAACACTCCCACAGGAGGCACCTTTCATCCTTTGGAGAGACTGTCTGAACAAGGGAAATGAAATTTTTTTACTCACTAACTGTCGAGATGAATTTCAACTGGCCCCAGCACTTTCAAGCAAAACCCCTCCTTCTCAACGAGACAGATGAATTTCTGTTTATATGTCAAAAATGTCAGCTCTCATTTCACTCGTTCTTACTCACATTTTAAATATACACTACAAAACTGCATCAGTGCAGTATCTTATGCTGACACATATGATGAAACCATGATGAGAAATTATAAATGAGTGTCTTATTCTCCCTGCATTTTGTATGAATGAATAAAGCCAAAAGGCAGAAGAGCACAAGCTCTCCCTGTGAAATGAACACACCTGATTCGAGGCTGCTGCTCTTTTTGCAGGCATACACCAATGACACATGAAGGCACTGTGAACACAAATGTGATCTAGCTGTATTTTGCACTCATTTATTTACTCTAATTTTAATGTTTGCACAAATATACAAAGATTTGGGGCAAGGGAGAAACAGAATATTTATTTTTACCCCAAAATTATTCTCAGTGAAATGAGATCATAACTCTCTTCTGTGCAGAGAACTGATACATTTACACATCTGTGACCAAGTGATGATGTTTAACAAGCACTCACTGTTTGCCACTGTCAAGTAATAAACCAACTTAAATTATGCCAAAAATGAGCATGTTTGTTTTATTCTCCTATTTATTAATACTGTGAGAAGGTGACACGTTTACAAGAGATTTGTACTACTCCTATTTTTGTAGCAGACTCATAAAATTCTTAGGACAAATTTTTGCTACCTTGTTGTATCAGAAATATTCAAAACCATTTCACATTACACTAAAACTTCAAATACTTAATAGAAGAAGGGTTACTTTTTATTTAATAATATATTATATTATGTAACACAATTTTATTAAGTTTCTTTAAAAGCTGTAACTGCTGGCATTTCCAAAAGCATTTCCAAACATGACAGTCCTGAACCATACATGCAAACCAGATTCTTAGTACTATGTATGACCTAGAACAGGATATTATTACAAAAAATCATAAGGATATTAATGACTCCGTATGATCATAAGTGACAACTATATGAAAATCACTTCTTTAGTTCTAATTAGAGTGCTGATTTCTTCATATTACAGTGCTGATTAACTGCTTTCAGATTCTTTTTAAAAAAACAAAGGAACTGCAGCCATTCTAGGTTCATCAATAGTTTTGATCTTTACTAGTCAGTGTTAACAGTGTGATAAATAATAAAATGTAATACAACCCTTCTTAGGAATAAGTGCAAGATGGCACTTTAGCCTGGTGGCTCTACCAATAAAGTGAAAAGAGCATTATAGTTTTCCCATTCTTACCATGAATTAGACTATTCCTTTGACCACCGCCATCATTTTCCATTCTCAAAATACTCAAAAGCAATGAGGAAGGTTTCTGATCTGATATGCCAAAATGAACTTCCCAGATTAATGGATTCTGAAAATACAAAATGCTGCTCTATTTTCCATTTTATAAGTGTATTACCTAGCACAAAACTTCTGATGAGAGATCCTCAAAGCCATGGGGATCTGCAACACAAACATGAACTTTCTCTGACGGTCTAGTATACTAAAAACAGATGAAGACCTATGTTGGTTACCTTAGATATTAAAATGCCACCTACACTGAATTTTCTGTAACCAGTACAATCCAAGTGAGTGCTGTGCTGCAGCTGGTACCACATCCAACCACAGAGACTCCCCATTTCAACAGGCAGGTACATTTTTATAGCTGGATCAGTAAACAGTTCATAGTCAAAATGAATGAAGAGCAAGACTTCAGTTCACACTCCAGGGTCCACGAGATGCCATATGCACTTATACCCCATTAATGTACTTCAAGTAGAATTAATTTTCAATTATTTACCTCTAACAATTTAATGATTTAGCCAGTGTAACCAGAATCCATTTTAACTACATGAAACTTTTGCTATTCCTTAAAAATATCTTATTAGAGCTACAGAAAATATTCAGACACTTTATGAGAACTGAACTATTAAAAGTCATGAAAATAATTTCATTGATTTATACCATAAAGCAGATGTAGACTGACTCACATACTTCCAAGTAAAAACAACACAGTGGAAGACAATTCAAAGCACAATACATTGAGTATCTTTACAACACCTTACAACATAGTCATCTGACACATAGTGTTACGTTTTTAACAGGCTTAGGTTATGAGTTAAAACAGGATTTGATGTATTTAAAGGAGAACTGTAAAGTAGCCATGGTGTATTGAACTCTCTTTCTGTACTGCAGGTCTGATTTCACTGAAGCTTGTCCAAATAAGAGATCTTTGAAGATCACAAACTGTTACCAGCAGTTTTAGCAAACGAAGCGTGTGGAGGATGATCAAGTTTGATAGACTATGTAAGTTCATATCTTTAACTCAGCAAGACACGCAGCAACTTAAGGGAAGGCAGATTTTTTTACCAGAGGTTGTCTTTCTTAAGTTCTTGTGCCAAAGTCCCAACTGGATTTTACCGTTCCGAATGTAGATCTACTTAGCATATTCTTTGTGTGGCATAGAGGTATTTTAAAGTAGCATGAACACGAAGCATTCTAAGTCGTAGAAATAATCTAACTGGGGCATCACAGAGCTATAAGGATTAAATTAGTTTTACTAATGTCTTTCTTCTTTTTTTTCCCCTAACTTAGCCACACCTAATTACATTAAAACCATTGTTATTTAGCTAAATAACAATCCTTCCCAAGTCAATTTATCTGTTTCTTAGGAAGCATGTGTATTCTGATTACATTGCAAGTATAGACAGTCTATTGTAAAGTAGCTGAGAGAACTGATTAACAGAAAGACATAGGAAGACTGAGGTAGCTAAAATGACAGATTATTATTAACATTCAGGAATGCACACTTCTAACTGCTATTGTCCAAGATCCTCTTAAGCTGATCTAAGACATGATCATCTATCCCACTAGTGCTTCCATAGATTTTTCATAGCAGGCATACTAAAAAAAATTTTCTGTTAAAATAAAACTGATTCTACACCTTTGTAAACCCATGTTTGAAGGAATCTAGACTAAAATACTTATCATAATTAGTGTTGAAGACAGCCCATCCGCCTTGAGTTCAGGACAGAAACAGAAACAACAAGCTCCTCTCTGCCAGTGTCAGGCCTTTGTTGGATGAAGCATGTACTTTTCAGGGCAGAAGCATTAAACTCTATTTCTGTTCAAATAAAACAATACACAAACTAAATAAAATGAAGAATGAAACCCTTAAACATTCAGCTGCTTTCTCAACAGTCTCTATAATAACTCTTAAAAAGCACAATACCCAGTATTATTATGCTAAGCAGTACCTATTCATATAGCAGCATCCAGTGCTTTCCTCCATAAGCTCATGGTCTTATAAACACTTGAAAAACCCACAAATACTTGTTTTAACAGACTTACAAATATATTCAAGGGATCCTGACTGTACACACTTGCAACAGTGAAGCTTTTTCTATGGGAGGTGTCCGAAAAAATCGTCATGATGAACTATTGTTCATCAAAGAATTGTTGCCTGTTTTCACTTCAAAGACCCAAGTGTATTTCCCTCCCACCTCTTTCATGGATGTATCAGTAAAAAAGATTGTCTCATATTGCCTCTTTGCACAGATTCCATATTTAATGCCAATCAGTTTACTAATTGCTCCAAAGTAAAAATGAAACCTATATTTATAAAGGTAGATGAGGGTTCAGTTATTCCTTGCTCTCAGGGCTCTGATGCTTTAAATAGAGTAAGAAGGGGAGTGGTGGAAGACAGAAAAAATTTTCAAAAATGGTTTAGTTTGAAATACTCTAATTCCCATTAGAAGCATACAACTATTTTATCTTTCTTCTTTTGCCATTAATTACAAATAAATTCATCTTTCTCTTGTGAAGCCTGAAGTTTGTTGTTGTTGTTAGATGAGTTTCATTCAAACTCCAACAAAAAAGATGAAGCCAACATTGAAATTCATCTCACAGTCCAGAATTTACTTAACGGCCAGCCTGTGCGCTGTGATAAACGGAATGATGATCCGGCAACATGTCTTTATCCATGGTTTGCTTTAATTAACGCTGGCTTGTTTGTTGAAAAGATGATTAATATGCCAATGAAAATTGCATAATTGAATACCACAACACTGGCACAATCAGAAAGACACATGCAGTTTTTTGATTAACATTTATTATTATTATTATTATTATTGTTGTTGTTGTTGTTGTTGTGTGTTTTAATGTACTCTTCTCACTACGAAATCATGCCGTTTTTGACCGAGAGGTGAGGAAATGCCAGGTTAAATGCAAGATCTTCTGTGGGCAAGAAAAAAGATATGATGAAATTTAAGCATGAAGAAATAGTTACTTGGTTGAGCAGCCATTTTTCCAAACTCAAAATAGAAGCAAAGCCACCTCAGAAAAAGGAAATACAGAAAAAATAACAAGCCATAACGAAAGCGTAAACACAAACACCAAAACAACAAACGGCAAAGACCCCTAAGCAAAAAGTATGAAAAGTATGAAAAACAGAAACAATACATTCAGGATGACAAGAATTAGTATGTGGAAAGTGGATGAAACAATTTTTAAGGAACAGAAACTAGAAGAAACTTCTACTGGAAAAGCACCGCACTGACAAAGCACTAAGGGACTATCCCTTTCCAGAACTTCACCTGAACAATTGTACTAACTGCAATTTGTTAACATATTCATCTGGTTAATTCCATGTTATGACTGGCACAAAAGTAACAATTAAGTCCAGTGTTTATTTTATCTATACTGTTTATTTCATTGGTTTTCCTCTATTTACTTATCCTTACCATCCAACTTAAGGCAGATCTTAATGCTATTTGACACTAATTCTTACGCAAAATCTGATTTTAAGGGCCAGGACCATCTCTTCTCTTCACAAAACTAAATTCAGACTTGCATATCAATTCAATAGGCTATATAATAGTTGTGTAAATACTTTCTATTCTGGAAATAAGCTAATAGTAAAACCGACAGTTTTTGAGCTAAGGTAAGATGGAAATCTTTCCAGACTTTTCCCCCAAAATTAGCATCTACTGACTTCATACTTTCTTCAGTGCTTTAAGCAAGCACAAGAATTTTCTGATAACTGAAGTTCCATTATTTAGATTAATAAACACTTGCACAGGATAACACAAAGCAAATACTGCTGCACCTTTACTATAATCAAATAAAACAGCAAAGAAGTATTCCCACTTATTTCTTTCTACAAAAAGCAGCACAAGTATTAAGATTTCTGCAAGAATTGCTTTTCAAGGATCCTCACATTGTGCTTAGATAGATGATGGGAAAAAGGAAGGAGAAAACTCCCAAAGGAAAGGGTTGTGTGCTCCTGCTGCAACCTTTAATGACTTCTGTGTGTCTAAAGGGACCAAAGGAGGTACTGCATGCCTTCAGGAATCCCAGATAACACCCGATTCTCAGGACAACTAGTGAGAGCTCAGCTGAGTAGGTAAGACACCCT
This sequence comes from Dicrurus megarhynchus, assembly GCA_013399195.1. Lineage (NCBI taxonomy): Eukaryota > Metazoa > Chordata > Aves > Passeriformes > Dicruridae > Dicrurus > Dicrurus megarhynchus. The sequence goes on along the minus strand of VXAD01012225.1, from coordinate 1,952,173 downwards.
GGAAAAGCATGACTGTCAGTGAGAGAAGGAATCCATTCTTCCTGCTTCTTCCTCTAAAGACATCCGTTCTCCCCTATGCTCCAAGCAGAGATTCCTCAATGTTTTGCTTTGAAATTAATGTTTTTGTAGAAAAATCCTGTGTAACGTAAGCATATTGGAGACACACAAAACTCACAGGATTTCTAAGCAAGAGGCTCAGCAAGGCCTCTCCCAGCTTACCTGTGCCTTTGGGAGACACTGATTTTCCAGTCTGTAGTTCAGCTTGGGGGTTATTTAAGCTCCTGTATGCCCACTTTTGCAACTCTGTATCTGCAAAGTACTGCCAGGGCAAACAAGACGAAGGTTTTGCTTTTGAAGTGTCACAAAGGAACCACAGAAGCCACTATTGTATTTCCTCATTCAGCTGTTCTTAGGATAACTAGAAAAGGGCCTTTACCTTATGAGGTATCCTATTAATTAGGGTCAGAGAACTATATCTACTGAAAAACTGTCCAAAAGGGAAAAAAAAACAACAACTTGGAAATATTTGATTGCTGAAAAGGTACAAGCATTTTAAATGAAACCATATTAAAAATACTTGATCAAAACCCAAATATGTTAGAAAACAGAAGATCTGAAGAAAAGTTTATTCTTAAGTATAAATCTATGACAACAACCATCCTTCATCTTTCCAGGAATGTAAAATGTCTGCGGGGCATTACCTAGGAAAGAGTGAAGTGCTGGAAGTGCTGAGGCCCCCACCCTGCACAACACCTATACCAGGAGGCCCCATCCAAAGAGCTGCCAATGAAAATATGACATTGTCCACCACAAGACCCATAACCAGATCAATCTTCAGTTTCTCTGATAATCTAATCTTGCAATTTGACTGTTTTCCATACATCTTCAAGTCATTTACCTTACTTTTGAAGTAAATAAAATATTTTACCTTTTTATTTCTCAGAGTTCTTCCTAAGAACTGTAAGCCTTCTGTAGGGTTGCAAAAGAAGTAAATAGATGTGATAAGAGAGAAATATGCAAATGCATGATCAGCAAGTGTAGTAATAAACATTCCTCCGCTTAAGGAACCAGAGAGCATCAAACGAAACACGCAAACAGCAGATTTAAAATATCAAAAAAAGGTTATTTTTCTACCCAACAGCAGGGCAAGAGTGTGAAGGCCAAAGCTTTAGAAATAACAGAAATTCATACAAGTGAAGTTCATCAAGTTCATCACATGTAAATGTAAAGATACAACTACTGATCAAGGAAGATGAAGACTGCAGAATATCAGAAGACAGACAGGTATAATAGGGGCAACACCACTGTCTGAGTGCCGTGTGCTTATCACCTTTCCCAATTCAACAATTACTGGCACTGCCACAGATACAATTCTAATTAGTTCATGACTGCCCAATAGAACCATGAGATATTTCTTCTGCAAATTCAATGTACTGAACTTTTTAACATTTTCTAAAAATTTGTCTTCTACAGTCTTCATCATTCTACATCTTCTACAGTCTTCTATCATTCTTTCTCACAGATTTTTTTCAAATTTTTTTCCCAGTCTTTCTTTTCCTATTGAGACATGCAAAACCTAGAATGTAATTGGCTCCGTCTCATTGCAATGGAAGACCAAGATTTTAATTCCTTTAATTTCATTTTGGGTAATCAAAAGAAATACACTATTTTTTCCTTAGAAGTTTCAAAAACTCTTTCCCAACTCAGTTTTCCCAACTTATTCTAGTAATTTTAATCAAATAATTAATGAACTTATTAAGTAAAGACAAATAAATAAATCCTTACCAAGAACGGATCTCTTTACATCACTGCCAGATGGTGCCCTTAAAATTCAATACTTTATTATTACAGGAAAACCTTTTGTTTATGATTTTTGTGCCAGATTCACTCCAACTGCTTGTGCCCACATATACGGAAGTTTGAATTAATCAGTTAGAGAGTATGGTTTCATGAGGATGAGATGTTTTATTAAATACAGATATCAGATTTCTTCTTTACTAACATGTAATTGAGTATTTAAATATCCAATAGATATTACCTAGGGTCTCTTTACTAGAGATGTGTGTTTATAATTTATGATACTAGGTTCATCTAGAGAATAGACTGTGAACCATGAGGACATATGAATTTCTCTGACTTGAAAAGAGCTACTTTCTGAGTAACTGCTCACTAAATCAGTGAGGCACTCCCTATGCAGCCTTACTGGTTTCTGGACTTTTCATTCCAAATATTTTGTTTGCCCCCTTTCCTGGAATACAAGCTGAATGGTAGGTCAGGTTAATAAAAATAATCACTTTATTCATCTGTTCAATTATTTCCTTAAAAATTCTGATGCATATTACCATGTTTGTGAATGCTACCAATTTATAATGTTTCTCTGCACATTTTTCTTCCTTGTACAATGTTTTCTTGCATTAATCCATATGCTGTTTTTTAAAGATTTACTTTAAAAAGAAATTATTTCCTTGTCACTATAGGACTCATTCTTACAACTGTTCTAAAGAGGGCTAATGTTGTGCCAATACTTTAAAATCAAAAAAAAAAAAAAAAATGACCTGGATAACAGACCTGTCAGTCTGATATCGATACATGGCAAAGCAGTTTGAACAGATGATATAGAGCTTAATTAATAAGGAATTAAATAAAAGTAATTAAATTACTGCCAATCAACATATGCTTAGGGAAAACATCTTAAAATACTAACTTAGTGTTTTCTGTTAACTATCTGTTAAATCATATGCCACGAGTATTACATTTACTCTTCTGTAAGGAATTTGATTTAATACAACATTGCATTTTAATTAGGAGTAAGATAAAAGTAGTCAAAAAATAAAGCTTAGTAGAAATGGGACAAATGACTAATATGAACACTGCTAGTCACTGAGTGAATGTATTTCCAGTGAAGCCTGGAAAGCACTGGTTCTTGACTCTTCAGTACTTAACATAATTATGAATGACTTAGAACAAAGAATTAAGTCATTTAATGATAAAGGCTGAGGAAAAGAAAACAAATGGAAAGGACTAAATAATGAAGAAGGCTGGTACAGGACAGCATAATGAGATGGCAAATCTGGACTCACTGAATGTGTGTGGTAATAGAGAAAAACAAAGTGCCCACAGGACCAAAGAATGCTGAACATACCCACAGGGCAGGGGACTCACTTCTGAGAAGCACTGGCTACAAAAAAATATTTGGGGATTCAGGCCTGTTATCAGCTGAACAGGATTTCCCAGTTGAGCTCTGTAGCCAAAAGTGGAAAAGCAGAGTAGTGAGTGCTACTGAAGAGAAGCAATGGAAAGATACATTGTGCTGCAGTAGAAAGGTTCTATTAAGTGGGTAAGATGCCCTGGAATGCGTCTACTGTAATTATGTGGCCAGTTCTCTTGCCCTAGTTCCCAGAAATATAGCCAAAAACTTTGAGGAGATTTATTGGAAATACATTAAAATAATTAAGACTAGAAAAGATGTCATACTGTAAAAGAGCCAAGAAATTAAGTCTCCTAAGCTTATCAAAAAGAATGCTATGGTTTGACCTGGACATTCACAAACAAATTTGAAGTCCAAGTTTCCTCATAAAGAGGAAAATAAATACATGTCGGACTTCTTGATCAAGCAACCAATCATACAGCAAAAATGTGATAAGGTAACTGAAAACTCCAAGTAGGCAAATTTAATCTCAAATAGGCTGGATCAAATCAAACTACCAAAATTACAATATATTATTTATAGAAAATCTAAATTAAAAAGTTAATTTTCTCTACTCATCACTGGTAAGGCTACATCAGGAGTACTGTACCCAGTTCTGGGCTTCCCCATACAAGACAGACATGGACATACTGAAGACAGTCCATCAAACGGTTACAAAGATGATTAAGGGACTAGCACATCTCTCAAATGAGGACAAGCTAAGAGAGTTGGGACTCTTTAACATAGAGAAGAGAAAACTCAGGGAAATCTCATCCATGCATACAAGTACTTGAAGGAATGATGTAAGTAAGACGGAGCCAAGCTCTTTCCAGTGGTGCTCAGTGACAGGACTAGAAACAATAGGCCCAAATTGAAGCATAGGAGGTTCCACCTGAATGTGAGGAAACACTTTTTCACTGAAAAATGACTGAGATATTGTTCAGAGAGGTTGTGCAGTCTCTCTCCTTGGAGTTGTCCAAAATCAGTCTGGACATAATTGTGGGCAATCAGTTCTAGGTATCCCTGCTTGAGCAGGAGGGTTGGAGTAGGTGACCTCAAGAACTTTAGTCATTCTGTGACATTTGGGCTCAGCTGATACTGGTTATTAGGTCATCCTAATCCTTGAGTTTGATAAGAAGGGGAGTATGCCAGGAACTGGGTTGTTTAATATCTTAATAAATGACCAGGAGGAAAGGATGGCATGCAATGTCATCAGATTTGCAGATGGCATCAAACTGGGACGGAATCCATGCAAAGGCAGCCCTGTCCGTCACTCAGAGCTGCCTAGACAATTGGGATGAACAAGCTTACAGGAACCTCATGAAACTTGACAAGGACAAATACAATGTCCTGGGTATGAGAAGGAAGGAACTCTTGCAATACTACAGGCGCTGCCTGGCTGGTTAACAGCTCTGCTGGAAACACCTGGGGTGTTTGTTGACAGAAAGCTGAACAGGAGCCAACAGTATGCCCTGGCACCAAAGAAGGTCAACAGCTTCCTGGGCTGTATTAACAGGAGCACAGCCACAAGACCAAGGGAAGTGATTATCCTCCTCCGTTTGTTAGACCACATCTGGAATACTATATTCCAGTCTTGGGAATTCCTATGTAAGATGTTGACAAATTGAAGCAGTCAAGAAAAAGACTCTCAAAATGGTCAGGGGGCTGGAGCAGCCAGAGAGGGAACTGAACTTGCCTCCATGTTTTACTTGGTAGACTTAGTTTCAATATTAGTTTCAAATAGTCTAGGTAGAGCAAATGAGTGGTTTGACTGCTTAAAGAAACACAAACAGCTGCACATGTAGCTGTTACTAAAGCAGAATAGTCAAGTTGAAACAATACCCTTAGGAGAAGGGAGATGATGGGAAAAATATCAAACACTAACACAATACTTTCAAGTTTTCCTTGTTTTTCTTTGCAAATGCATTAGAGAGATTGAAGAATAGAGCAACCTCATTTAAGACTCCCTCAAATTTGAGCTTTTAACACACCATGAAACATTAGCTTGCTGTTTGCATCAGCCTAACGAAGAAAGTGCCTTTCTATTTAAGGCAAACCACAGAAAAAGCAAAAAAATCCTCTACTATATTTTTCCAGTCCAAGATAACCCCTATAGTAAGTGATCATAGAGCCTGTGGTTACGTGTAACAAATTTTGTGAACAAGCAGAATTGTAAGTGACTCATGGTTACTGTGCTCACATGATTTATACAACTTAATAAAAGAAGCTCCAGGAGAAAATGAGACTAATATAATCACATAGCATCCAATATATAGAAAAGTGGACTGCATTGTACATTAAATTAATGCCATGATAGAAACAATTCACGGGATGTCATTCCCTAGAGCCTCTGCCTCGGCCACTTGTCATGGCTTTTGGAAATATGTTCTCCTTCACATTTTTAAGCCCTATGGAGACAATATCATCAAAGGTTCAGCACCAAACCAATTCATTGTTTTCATCTCAGGATCTGTTCCCTGGTTATTTTAACTGAATGGGGCTCCCAGGATATAAAAGCTGTGGAAATAGCCATGCCCCATGTTCCTAACGCCTCTGTACTTCCAGTGAGGCTCACAGTGCATGACTGTTTTTGTAATAAACAACAATATCATTACAAACATTAATTACATTGCCTCAAAAGCCCCAGGGAGTCATGCATTCACAAAAAGAGTGAGACGTAAATCTGAAAAAAATAAGAAAAATGTATCTACTGTTTTATTTTCCTTTAGATATACTATGATATGAATGTGATTTCCAGAGTTTTGATAACCTACCATCCTCAAAGACTGTAACTGTAATTGCATTGCTCAATGTGTGCAGATTAAAAAAGAAATCAAGCTACAGACCCTTTAAGTTAGGTAGAAAGAACTCTGCTATCCAAATTTAGAGAAGCCTTTCCCTCTATGTAACTTACTTGGTCATGAAGCAGTTCTGTACAAAAGTAGAAGGTAAGATTTAAGACACCTTAATCCTAGAGATACTCATAACTATTTTTTTTCTGCACTGAAAGAAATCTTATGACATTTTATTGTCTGCTTCACAAATTCTCTAAAAATAACCTTCCTATAAGCTGTTCAAAAACAGTTGTTTGGCAGTGTTTCTCTTTACTCTCAGAACAAGCATGACTTTGTTGAAAGTGTTTCCTGATATTAGAGTTGGCCATTCAGCGTGCATTCAAATATATTTTATACAAAACAAAAATGTTAAATATACATTTAAATACATTAGCCAGTTTTGAAGTCTGAGGAGTAGAATTTGGCCCCAATTATCTTTTCTTGTATTTAACTAATCTTATTTCATGATCCTGTAAATTAAACAAAATAACAACATAAATATTATCAAGAAATATCAAATAGAAAACTCTACAGAAACGCTACCCTCTGACACTAGTGAGGAAGCAAGCAAATTAAGGACAGAATGTGAGCATGTATTTTATTTGAATTATGAGCAGAATTCAAAAATTAGCTGTTCAAATTGCACTTAACAGCTTACTATTGACTTGAGCTGCCTAAAAACCTGATGTCAGGTATAAGCTATACGTCCTGGTTCTGGCTGCTGTAAACTGAGAGATGTTCCATGAGGTAAAATTATCCCCTTTCTCATAGATAACTATCTTAAAATGGAGGGAGTAAAGGTGCTTATCTCACTTCATTGACTAAAGACTACCTTAAACTAACTTAGAGATTACTATATTTAGATAAGATAAAATTAAAAGGACTATCTATGCATTTCTTGTAATGCTGTTCTTACCTAGAGTTAAAAATAAGGAGAGATTTGAAGGGCAGCAAAATATACTTCAGCAGGAACGTAGGCAGCAAAATTAAAGTGAAAAAAAACCCACAAAATGTGGTCTTCATACCAGTCAGAGGCAATAGCGACTATGAACATTAAAAAAAAGCCGAGGCCCTAAATGCCTTCTTTGGTTCAGTTCTTAATTCTAAGGTGTGCCATCAGGCTTCCTCTGTCGCCAAGCTTAGCAGTAAGAGTCTACAGCATTATCTGCAGGACTGCAAGATTAAGTAAGGGAGCACTTAAACAAATTGGACATACACATACACGTCCATGGGACCAGATGGGCTGCAGCCAAGGATGATGAGGCAACTGACCACTGTCACTACAATTCCATTCTCCATATTCCAATTCCATTTCTTTGAAATGCTGTAGCACGTGTGAAGAAGGAAGTTCCCCTATGACCAGAAACAGGCAAACGTTAGACCAAGCATTAAGATAAGGAAGAGGGTTTTAAAGGGTTTTTAACCCAAACTACATCCCTGAGAATAGTATGAAGTTGACTTCAACTTCATTGACTCCTACGATGAGATGACCGACTCAGCAGGTGAGAGGGGACAGCAGTGGGTATTGCTGGACTTTAAAAAGGTTTTCCACAGAGTATTCCCACAAACATATTGCTGAAATTTGAATTTATAGATAGATTACAAAGCTGGCTGAACTACTGAATCAAAGTAATGTGAACAACAGTATGAAGTCCAGTTACTAGCAGCATCTCTCACGGGGCTATCAAGGGCTAGTGCTTTCTAACATAATTAATGGTCTGGACATTAGGAATGAATGCCCTTCAGCTTTGCAAATGATATCAAATTGGTGGGAGCAGCTGAGAATCACTGGAGGGCACAGCTGCTGCTAAGAGACCATAACAACCTGGAGAAATGGGCTGACAGAAACCAAATGAAGTTCAACGGAGGCAAATGCTGAGTCCTGTTCCTGGCACAGGTTGAGCCCCATGCAACAGTACAAGCTGGTCACTGCCCAGCTGGAAAGTAGCTTTGATAAAAAGAATCTGTGAGTAGACTATTTGGACTTGTATCCTCAGAGTGCTCTTGCAGGAGTGAAGGCCTGTTCCATCCAGGGCTGTGAACGAGTCTGTCGAGCAGGATGTACACACACATACTGGGGTAAGTCTGGTAGAGGACCACAAAACTGCCAGGGGACTGCAGCAAGAGGTGCTGGAAGATCTGGGAAGATCAGTGTTCGGACAGGAAGGCTACAGGGCTTTAACTGCTGTATGCAAACATATAATTGGAGTGTAAAAACAACACAAAGCCACTCTCCTATTGGAGATCATCAGGGACAAGGACAGAAGAAACAAACTAGCATTGAAACAAGAGAAAATTTCTACAACATATGGCAGGCAAATATTAGAACAGCTAAGCAAGGAAATCAAACACTGAGCACTGCTGAGAAAATCAGCAGATTCTCCATTTTTTATGATCTTTAAACCCTGACCAGGTAAGGCCCTGAGCAACCTAATGTAAATCAGACCAGTTTTGAGCTGGGGTTAGACTAGATGACCTCTGGAGGTACCTTCCAATCTAAATTACTGAATGATTCTAAATAGTAGTATTATTCATAGTTATTAATTAATAACTATTAATAATTGATACATTAATAATGAATGTCTTCCTGAAGGAGGGCTCTCCTGGATGAAAAAGTCTAATTACATTTAAAAAACATTATCAGTGAAAGGAAAATGTTTTGCATAGTAATCTAAATAAAAAGCACAGCCTCGCTCTTATTCGTAACTCATGTCAGTTATTCATGCTTTCTCTTTCTGATCTGTAAAACATATTTTAAATACAAATCAGAACTAAAGACAGGGTCAAGACTTAATAATTTAGTTCTTAATTGAGGTTCAGTGGAATATAGGTAACAACACTGAAGAAAAGGATGTAGAAAAATCTTACTTCGGCAGCTGCTTATCATTACATATATCTGGAAGTCTCTTTATTCTGATTCCGTAGGTGCCTAAATTCAAATGCAGTTGCATTCTTGGGTGGTAGGTGAATATCCCTCTAAATCTATCAAAATGCAAAGAGATAAAGTAAGAGGTTCTCTACCTTCAGAGCAAACCAAACATACCCGAAGAGTGCAGAGTACAGCACAGAGCACAGCTGGCACATCTGCTTTCACAACGAAACTTGTGACAGTGACCATAATTTCATAGGAACTTGGATCTAGGAATCAGGACATGTGGCTCCCATTTTGTTTTACCATTAGAAGACTCCAATCCCTTTCTTTTGCCTCCAAAACTACTTAAAAGGGAGGGAGAAATTCTCTATCCACCCTTTGTGTTAATAATAAAAACTTGTTAACCAAGAATTTATGAGGTACATAGTACCTTCACTATGATCATCACCTAAGGACAGAGAGATGGGGATTTCTGTGTGCTCCTCCAGAATTTAGCGTATTTTTGAGCCAAGAATCAGTTCATTCTAAATACAATCAATCCTGGAAGAACAGATATGAACTCAGCTCCCTATCTTTCTATCTTTCTAAGTGGGTGCCCTAATCTCAGGACTACAAAACCCAAGACTAATAAAATGGAAGAAGGGAGAAAAGGCCGTTTAATAAATAGAACAATTTATGTTCTTGAGATATGAACCAAGAGCCATGTTGTTCCATGAGGGTGGTGTGGTACTAGAACAGGTTGCCCAATGAAGCTGTGAATGACACATTCCTGGAAGTGTTCAAGGCCAGGCTGGATGGGGTTTTGAGAAATCTTGTCTGCTGGAAGGTGTCCTTGACCAGGGAAGGGGGGTTGGAAGTAGGTAATCTTTAAGGTCCCTTCCAACCCTAACCATTCCATGAATCTATTCAGTATAAAATTTTTATCTCAACTTATTCTGTTCTTTTTACTTCTTATATATTTTTCCAGCATATCCTGAGTTTTCTGATGAAGTTTCCAATAAAACATCAAACTATTAACCCAAAAAATGAATCCAACTCAAAGAAACACACAAATGGTGGACTAATAAGCTTCTCAGTTTTGGTAGCTTCTTAATGCCTGAAAATCATAGTGGGGAAAGCAAAGAGGGACAAGACATGTTGGTTTTGGACTCCAGCAATGCTGGATTACCCTGGAACTAAGACTTTGTCCTCCCCTCTTCACAGGCTGCTATTGCCTCAGTGATGCTAATCCGTAACACGACAACGCAAACCATGCACCCCTGTGTTGTAACTACGCCAGACCACTCTAAGAGAACAGATACGCTGAGTATAGCTCCAATAGCCTGTCTTCTGCAGGGCTGTAAACAACTCTTTAAATCAATAGCTGTGCCAGTGCAATACTACTGTCACCATATGCTTACAGTTTTTCCAGTCCAAGTAGGACATGTCATAAGTTTCATGCTGTATTTTCTGACAAGTTACTGTTTTATGTTAAACTTAGACTTCAAGTGACCTGACATTAACGATGTTTATCTACCACTTAGACTGCTAGATACTAAGACATGTTTCCTTCATTCCTAGATCAGCCATGCCAGCCTCGATCCCCATTCTGTCACTCTGACTGGGAGCCACCACAAGCAGCAGCACAAAGATTTTTACAGGAGGTTAGGGGGCTTGAAGCTTGTCTCCTGGTGATAAAATTAGAGAGGAGAATTAAAGTGATTACACTCTAAAAATGACTTACTAGAAGTGACAGGTTTTTTTAACCTAAATATTTTTTAAGTACCAAATTTGTCACTCCTGTAAGTTATACGCTACTAACTGTAAAATTATTTTATTGCAGCAGTAAAAGAAATGAAGTACTTTTAGCGAATGCTTTTAGATAAATCAGGAACCTTGTATTCAATTCACATTTTATTTGCTTATAGGATTCTTTTATTTTTGACTGAGCTGCTGCAGACCTCTGAATCATGAAAGGAAATTTATGTCCCCACAACATTGTCAGCCCCCAGTTAGTCCCTCCTGAGCCAAAGCAAGCCACTGAGCAAGACAAAGTGAAAAACTAGGTAGTTACAGCTGCTGAGGTGGTCTAGTGATGATTTAGATGATGTGTCCAAAGGAGAACCACAGAAAGTATAATGCCATATAAGTTGCACACTGTAGTTATTTCACACAGGTCTGAATACAGCATGTGCCAGTAGAGACAAATCCTTCCCATTGTACCTCAAGGGACTCCTCTCTAATTAGATACTTTGTTCTCTGTAAATTACACTCCACCACATTCTAGATGGCAGCCTCTTTTGTAAGATGCAGCAGCAGCAGAGTAGATTCAAAAGAACAAGAAAGGCTGAGAGACATCCACCATAAAGAGCCTTATTTTTCACCAGCTTCCGCAGACCAGAAAGTTATTTCCAGTCATCCCTTAGACCTTGCTGTGGAACCACAGGAGCATTTGCTGTTTTACATAGCACCCCAATCTCCAAATCTTCTTTTCAGTGCTTGGAAGATGGTATTTCTACTGGCAATAGGATGATAGCTTCCTCCTGAAGATCCTACACCACAACTATTTCCCCATTAATCTTCCCCTTCCACTTACAAAGACGGCTACAGTGAAGAGTCTGTTGGGAGAAAAGAGGCACCTATAGGATTTGTCTATACTACCACCTTTAGTTATCTATGTCCAAGTCATCACATGTTTAGAAATATGTATTATTTAAATGTAACCAAAATCCTAAGTCAGGACCTAAATTCAGTGTTGAGCCACAGCACCATGACTCTCATTTGTAGGTGGCAGTGAGATGTCCTGCTGCTTTGTGCATGGCTGTAAATGATCCCACATCAATTCCTCCCTAGCTCAGTGTCTGAACAAGTATCTGAGGACTAGTTATTTAAGTGAAGCTCTAAGTGAGTGAGCAAGCCATATTATTGCCTGAGTTAGGTAAGTTCAACTATAAATTAAAATTTCAGAAAACCACCTAACTTGATGTGAAAACATCATTAAACTCAAGGCGAAGACTTGGGTGGGAAGGAGGTAGTGTCCCACACAGGTTCAGTACTTCACTGAAGAGATATATCTGAGATATAGCTAGGCATGACTTTAAAATTAAATTCATAATTATAAGAAATAAACCACAGCCATTCTCTATGTTCTGCTTTTCAAACATGGGAATTTAGCACAGAAAAAAATGGAGGCTTGCTGATTTGTTTCTGTATTAAAACTGAGTCTCTATACATTGATTATTAATAAAGTACAGCATTATGAAGCTGAAATGAACTATATCTGTGCTAAGTACAGTAGGATTTCATGGTTGTCAGTATAGCCTCTGAAAACTACATCAGTCTTGAGGACTAAGTCTTCAGATATGCCTTTGTTCTTGCCTGAGCATCTGTCCTAGTTCACTTACTGAGAATTCATAAATCTAACAGGTGACCTAAAAAGAATTCTTAAAAATCATATGACAGAAAGATCAAGTGGTTGGTTGTGAATATATCTGATGATACATACACAAAACAGATATTTAGTGTTGTTTAGCAGTTACTACAAACAGGTATAAAAAAATCACAAGGTTCTGTTTTTCAATTCGTCCACTTCTGGTACATATGGAAAACATGAAAAAATCGATGCATGCTCTGTCCTTTCAATGTGCAAACATCCACATGTACATGTGACCTGAGCATCTGAAATTACTACAATTAGCACACAATAAACTGTTCAGGGGAATTTGTGAAAGTAAATTCTAGTATTTGTGCTCAGAAAGGTTTAAATTGGTGCCTGTCTTAGAAATGTAAACAAGTATTAGTTAAAAGAAAAAAAGTCTTCAAAGGAGGGACAGTGGCTGAAACTCCATCTTCAAACGATAGCTTTAAATAGTGGTTTTGAGACTGTAAAGTACATTTTGGCTTGTACTCCAATCACTTTTGTGCAATTTTGATGATAATTTATAATATAACAGGAAATCTTTAAATCTGAATGAGAGATGCTAGTTTATAACTGCATATAAAGTACCGTATAGGGCAGGACAGTACACAATGCAAGATATCCAAATAAAGATTTCAGATGTTATCAAAACCCTATAGTATCAATTTTAAAGGAAACTAACTCTTCATAAAACAGATTTCTTCCTAGCAAAATTTCAGAAACAAACTAAAACATACAGAAATCTGGAATTTATGAGCAACTGCTTTTCTCTCTGCTTTTTTTAATATGTATGATAACCTTCATACTTGAAAAGCATCAAATACAAAAAGTATTACATGTATTTATCTCTATGTTCAATGGATGGGGTACACCAGCCATAACTATCTCAAATACACTGTTTTAACTAAGGCCTAAAAATGTCTTGTTTCCTCTACTTTTTTCCTTAATAAAAGATGAATAAAGAGGAAAAAAATGAAGAAAAAAATATCAACACCAACAGCTCCTTTTCCAGGGTCTTCAGAGATGTTGAGCAGCAACTGGAATCTTTATACTGTATTTTCATACCTGGAAGTACAAATAGTGGAGGGGGAGGACATAAAGGAGGGGAAAGGTTGCCCTCTCCATCATTTATACTTTAACTTATATCTAGAACCATTCATATTGTAAGCACAATCTAAACTAAAATGTAGAAAGTTATGTTAAAATGGAGCACAATTTAGCTTTAAAACAATAATGTCAATTGGAAATAACCAGGAAATTTTTAAGTCTAATCAGGCATTTTTCCCCTCTGGTAACATAAAATGCCAGATCTTCCAATTATCCACATGTGGCTGGATATAACTGAGCTGTGCCATACTCCTACAAACACTATGCACAACACACAGCATACAACAAATTTACATGGACTCTGGAGATAAAAATCATCCAGTGAATCTCAGTTATCTGATTTCAAATTTACTGTCAAGGGGCAATAATTTGTCATTTCAGAACACAAAGTGGAACAATGGTGTTCCTTATTGCACAAAGACATCACTTTACTTTAGATTATTTCCAAATGCAGCTACCGCTTAAAGGTTTGGAGTCTGATCCTTTTTCCATAGCACAATGACAAAAAAAGCTCAGAAGCCAAGGACAGGGAAAGAGCTGATTTAGCATTTTCCCATTCTAAAATCCTCTGTGAAGGGTTTTAAAGTGCGAAGAAGAAGTGAGAATAGGTATGTAACACGCACTAGAGCTAGTTCCATTATTAACTCTTCCTCCGCAATTTCAGGAAGGGTTAGAAAGCAATAGGGAAGGCTGATGGTGAGGCAGAGGAAAAGAATTTTTTTTAAATTCTCTGTTTGGTAACCTGATACAAGAAAGAAAGAATCATACAGAACAACTCTGTCATGCCGAATAAACTAATGATGAGAGAACTTAAGACTTTACATTGATTCCCAATTTTATTATTCATTTTTGATAGCAGCAGCAGAACCCTAGACAGTGGAGGAAAAGAAAAAAAAGGAAAATAAAAAGGAAAGAAAGGATTCTGCACATTCTCTAAAGAGAGACCATGAAACTCTTCCTCAACTTAAGAAACATTGCTAATGGCTTCCTTTATCTTCCCCTCCTGCCTTCAACTATTGTCCCTAAAAGTACTGTTTCAGAAGCTCTTCCTTCTCCCTCTTCTTAGTAACACTGCACATAATTGGTCTCAAAATTAAACCGCACTACAAATTTATGTCTGGTTTTAAAAGGAAACTATTCTTTCCCATTTCCAATATAAAAAACTCATCCTGACAGTTCAGCTGTTAGCACAGGCTGACACAGTGATTTCTTCTCCAAAGCATTTATCACATCAGTTTTCTCTACACCCAAAATAATACCATAAAAATAACAGATCTGTATGTCCAAACAGCATCAACTCCTTCCTTCAAATTATCCCTTTATAAAAAGGAATTGAGAGATTCCTGTCCAGGACTTCAAGACTCCACAATCTCAGATAAATTCACACTTAAAACCCTTGTTTAATTGATGCCGGGTAGTTTTGAACTAGCATATCACCTCCTTAAAGCTCACTTATTGGAATCATCTGTTTCTATCCAGCAGTGTAACTACCGTTTTGATTAAAAACTAAGCCCTGCTCCCACAGATATGTTTAACTTTACAAACTACAACATATCAAACAGTTAGACATTTAAACAACTTTGCAGATCTTGGCCAAGATCTCTCAGCAATTAGTGCAAAATCGTTTTTTTCTTGTCTTAGATCACACTTTCGATAGAAAAGCTAAATATTTTCTACAATATTTTCTACATGATTAAACCCCACATTCTGGGAGAATGCCCCAGAAGATCATCTGACCACAGACTTCCATGTTTTCCATAGGACTTGGCCAGGAAAATAGACACAGAATCTGTATCTTTAACTTGGACATCTATGGATACTTCAAGATGCCTGCAAAGATTGTTACACTTTCAAAGAAAAGGCCATAAAACTCCTTGAAGATGGTGCCAAAAAGTCTTCATCCCTGACCCAAGGTACACAGATTATTTAAGGCCCCCTCAACAAAAACTTCTACTCAGAATTTAAGCAAGAAGCAGCTTACCTAAGTTAACAGGTTAACAAAGTCCCTAGACAAGTCTCATAAGACAGTTCATAAACCAAAACCAGTGCTATCTTTGAATTTTTAAAAAGTAATAGTTTTTGATAAAAGCTTTTACCTACAACATTTGGAAAATATTACTGCAGCTTCTTACACAGGGATTTGGGGTTTTGACATGCATCATTATTCTCTGAAATATAGAGCAGTTCATTAACACACTCTCTGATTGGCATTTAGTAGACTGGGAGTACCCAGGAAACAAAGTACTTGTATTTGTTCAAAAATAAAGCCATAAGTGAGTAAGGAAGGGAAAAGAAGGCATTGGGGAGAGAGAGGGAGGGAGAGAGATGTCCAGCAGCTGTTAATGTTTTAGGTCCATTCAGTCATGTTCATTCTCACTCACCTGCAGTCCCAGCACAGAGCATAGGGAACAAGCTAATATTGGGTGCCTCATCCCTGGAACTCTTTAAGGCCAGGCTGTATTGGGCTTTGAGCAACGTGATCTAGTGGGGAAAAAAACAAGCCCCTCCAACCCAAACCTTTCTACAATTCCATAACTTAGTTCCAGTCCATAAAGAGCCATCTCCACCCTTGTTTTTTATTACTCAGCTAATGTACCCTCTAGCTTTCTACTTAGAACTGAACATAGTCAACACACCATCACTGGAAATACACCTCAACCTCGTTAAAGTCATATATTTTCTTTTGCAGCCAACCAGACGTGATGCACTTTACAGACAGCTGCATAAAAGGAAAAGCTTTGGCTATGCCACGTTACTACACCACCAAACCATAAGTATTTAACTTTGACTTCCTTTTTTTATTAATAGAGGCATAAGCATAATCCTCCAGGCATGAATGCCAGGAAGGCAAGGCAATGAGAATAAATGTTTAATGCTGTTGAATGGGCATAGCAACTGTACTCCCTGCCTGCAGCCAAATATCGCTACTACAAAGGCATTCTTCCAGTTATCACTACTAATAGTTGTTGCTGGGCAGGTATGTATATAGGAACCATAGTCTAAAAGTGGGGGAAGGTGTGTGGGGGGAGGAAAAAAAAAAAAGACTCTAATAATTTTCTGTTACAGACCAGTTCTGCTAAAGAAATTTAATCCTTTTTCCAATATGGAAAGAAGCCAACTGTAAAGTTTACTGCAATTTCAGTAAGTGTGTGAACTCCAGTAGCATTGATTGCAATAACCTCTTCCTCCTCCCTTAAAAAAAAACCAACCCCCTCACTCAAATAGGCTACTCGGACAAATAAATCCTTCCTCTGTTTTCCCTCCCCCACTAGTTGTACCTTCAACACAGCCAGAACTTCCCCAGATCAGAGGACACTGTCAGCACAGGCTGACCAATCTCAGAGGGTTTTTTTCCTTCCTTTTTTTTTTTTTTTAAATAAGAAAAACTTACTAATAAACCTCTCAGTTTAGCACAGAGCGTCAAGAAANTTTTTTTTTTTTCCTTCAAGATACTCCGTGTTAACAGCTTGAGGGGGTTCAATCAGCACTGCTTTGATCTCGGCTGGAACTATAATTATTTAACATTGTTACAAGGATTTCTATAATCCATCCTACCATTAAATCCCTTTTACACCCTCATCTTCTGAAGGCTAATCTGCATCCGTACACTCAGTTTGTCTCTTCAGCTGGTTTCATCAGGCTCTGGCATTCTCCAACATCCAGAGTGATGGTTCTTTTTTTTCTAATGAAATAATTTTCTTTCAAATTGAAAAGCGCAAAAGGTCTTGTGCATTTGCTACCTTTTGATGAGATAGCTATATAACACCAATATAATCCATTGTTTGCTGCAAACTTCCTCCCAATTTCATCAAATTCATTTTCTCTGTGGTGTTTTCTCTGAATTGATGATACATATGTGTGTATTATATACATAGCTGAGGAAAAAAGAATAATCAAATGAACACAAGCAGATGCTCTTTGAAAATACAGCAGAGCCAAGAGCAGCAATAGTGTGCTCGTTTCTCCTGTACTGTCTTTGATAAATACCATAGGAAACACTATATCCAAACTTAGAAAGCCAGCTAAATAAATCTGGAGTGCTCAAAGGGAAAACAGAAAAATTTCATAATTATAATGCATGAAAGACACACCACATGGAAAAAGGACTTTAATAGAATCAAAGGAAATAAATGATAGAAAGAAAATGAATACAGACCAGAGTGAAAATGAAGAATATGAACAAAATCAAACCAAAAATATAAAAGGAGATGATCAGAAATTATTAATTATCAAAAGGAAACATGAACAACAAAATCCTTTCCTTTTTATTAAGGAAACAAAACTTGAAAAGGAAAACGACATTTCTTCAGCACATGTATGAGTACATTGAGGAAACTGCCTCTTTGCTGCACACGTTTTCCGTGAATTGTTTTTAAGCAGCCAAAATGTAAAGACTTTTGCTCCCCTAGGCACTGCTGGACTATCACCTTGATAGCTCCTGTGCTGTGACCGTCTGTGTGGATGAAGGAAGGGGAATACAAGTGCAGGCAGAGAGGTGGGAATGACAAATACAACAGGGAAGTATCACTGGGCCACGATCACAAGCGAGAAGCACATGCAAGCTTCGGTGCTACAGTTTTCATATGAAGTAAATGTATTCAGTTAAATAATCTCATGCCTTCTTTCTCACAACGCATAGCCATAAGGCAGATAAAAAACCAATATATGTGGACTTGTTTTATTACTACAAATATTGCATAAGGAAGGCAAAAGTTAAAGAGTAGGAAGTGTCTGCATAAAAGAAAAATTGAAGAAAAAAAGTTGATAAAAATACAAATAGGGTGTACCACAGTTAAGTAACTGGCATTGAGAAAATAAGAGCTTTAAAAGGGTATATTTTCTTTTATTCCCCTGAAGTGCCAAGTTAAGTTTTAGTTTATCAGCTGATGCTTGAAAAAATCATCAAGCAACAATCATAATTCTAAAATACTGCTTGGAGATAGCAAAGAATTAAAACAATAGGCAATAGATCAACTGATTTTCAGAAGAAGCAACTAAGAGCCACTGATGCTTCACACAGGGTATTTCAGGATACCCCTTCAGTCATACTTACAGTATTTTTCATTAAAAAAAACAAACTGTAAAAGACAAAAACCCCCCCCCCCCAACGAGTTCCTTTAAGAGAAGATTTCTCCTTAGGAACATTTTGGACATTATGTATCCTTTTCTATCCCTGGACAATATTTAAGTATCTTCTACTCTCAATTCTTTATACTGGTAAATCCCTATATACAGTTACAGCAAAATATACACAGTTATAGTAAAATCATACCACTAGAAAATTAAACAAGATTGGGACTCTTGTGCATTATGGCATCAAAAGACTGTATCCCCAGATGTAATCAGAGCCATAAAATATGATGGAGTTTTTAATATTTAAAATAAATAAGAAAGGATTGCAGAATCAAAATGAGTTTTCCATTAAAAAAATTAACATGTTATGCTAGACCTTACTATCCCATCACTGAAAATGAAGTGGCTATGAAATGAAGAGCAGCCTCAAGATTAACTCTTATTTCTCAAAGGAAAATATTTTTTTTAAGAAGCATATACAAGTCAAAACATCTTAAGCATTTTAATAAAAAAATGTTTCAAAATAGTAAGTTAGAAAACCAAGCAAATCCAGGAAAGAATGTTCTGTAATTAACAGAAACTAAAGCAGCTACAATTTGAAGTTCACTGTATTCAGAATTCTTGGTATTTCTGAAGTAATTTAGTCTACCTTTAAGACCTGTTACATTTCCAGAGGAGTAGAAAGGGGCCTTTAGTATTACTTTGATTTGCATCCTTATTAATTTATGCAGGCTAGCAGTTTGCTGAGTACATAGAAAGTACCGTGATAAAGGCAGCTCCTTCCTGGAAGAGCGTCTGAGCTAAGGCCACAGTCCTACAAACACGTTTGAGCTTAACTTAATGCATGTGGGTAGTTTTGGTTTTTAATGGCATGCTCACACACATTAAAAGTTTTTAAATACTTTGCAATATGGGAGCCTAGAAGACCGAAAGTGTTTTTCTGAAAGTAATTCTTTTTTTCTTACTACCTTTAGAGGAAAAAAAAGTAAGACTTACTAATTCTATCTTCAAATACCAGGCTAGTCTGGACAGATAGATTTATGTACGGATTTCTTGCTTCTAGGAAGTCTTTTTCATGGAGACCTAAAATATTTTCAGGTGCTCAGAAGTGTACTTGTTCTTCTCTCCCTTTAATAAGAAAGTGCACTCAGATGAACCCTCCCCTGGTGACTGTGCCTAACAGTCTTTCTCCTGAAAAGTACATTTGTGAGTCTTGTGCAAATGATATATGTATTCATACATTAACTAGCCACTAACAGACTAGGTATGTGTACTCTTCTACTTACTTCAACAGGACCAGAAATTTTAATTATATATTTGAGATCCTTAAATTTAAAGACCAAGTTTGACTACCTTGACATAAAATAATAAATGTCTGCCCTCTTGT
The DNA here is from genome assembly GCA_013399195.1 of Dicrurus megarhynchus. Lineage (NCBI taxonomy): Eukaryota > Metazoa > Chordata > Aves > Passeriformes > Dicruridae > Dicrurus > Dicrurus megarhynchus. Next base: position 1,932,316 of record VXAD01012225.1, on the reverse strand, counting down.
TAAAATTTAAGCATAAGTAATTGATGAATTTCGACATACAGTTGTCTAGCAAAATCCAACAACATTTATTACTTCATTTCTGGAGAGAAGACACTGTTAAATTTAGTGATATTTGGCAGCAAGTTACTCTACAAATAGTCCCCTGACATCCATAGGGCATCACGGAGAGTGATGAGTACTCCAGCTGAAGATGGCCATGTTGGGTTACAGCAGTCAGCTTCAGTATTTGGTATTCTTTATTTATGCATACAGACTGCTTAATACAGATAAAGCAGAGCCCTGACTGCTACTGAGCGAAATAATGTCATATTTCACAGTTATGATGTCATCAAAGGACTATATTTCATGGCTATAACATCTTCGCAAATATATACGTAAAGTGGTATCCCCAAGGATCACTCCTCACTAGGGCTGCCTGAGGTCCACCAAGGTGGACCTCCTTAAATTCCATTTAATGTACATTAACATTTGAATATCAAGGAAGTCTAAATAGCCTGAGAGTAGAAAAGGCATTCTCAGTTTCACACACTGTAACATACTTGCCATATTACATGAATTTTTCTATATATTATGTGCTATCTTCAATGCACTTTTTAAATTTTAACACACTATATTCCTTTTATGCATTCATCTGTGCATATATGCTTTATATATTATATGTAATTACAAAATTACAACTCTATGAATCTCATATAATACATAAACTATCTATGACACAGTCTCAGAATTTCAGATCTTGAAAACAGAATTTGATTACTTTATTCACTTTAAACCAGTATCATTGTAATATCAGCCTTAAGCAATATGGGCTGCTAAAATCATTTGGTTCCATTTTTCCAAAAAGGAAAACTGATAGGATTATTTTCGTGATAAATTAATTTTACCATGTAATTGCAATTATGACTTCTAATTAATGAATGGTTTCAGCCTCACTAACTAGGTCAGCATTTTTCTTTTAAAAATATATCATTTTTTCTCTTTAGATAAGCATCATGATATGTCCAAGCTTTGGGAAACACACATAGCTTTTTTATAGGGCAATGATCCTAGAAGCTGAGAAATGGTGAAACTAATGTGATGTGCTTTCTAAAAAATTCAAGCCATTTTTTGTCTCTTTTATGAGAAAAATTAAAAAGCAAGCAGATGGCAAGAGGCTTTTTAACAGGAAAGATCAGTTTCCTAGTGCTATTGGAGTATTTAATTTCTTGACTGAGCTTCCCAGTATACAGAACACGGAACAATGTGAGACCAATGAATCAGTTGAGCAACTAATCTATTACATCATGCTTGTCAATACACATATGCCATTGCAGGATATATTGACCAGAGGCAGAATCCGAGGAGATTGACTTTTCTGTAATCAGATGCATTCCTACAGAAAAGCATAAAAGAAACCTGAAGCTTACTTTGTGCATCATGTAGAACAGACTCCAACACTCCTGACTGCCCATTGCTTTGCAGGTCACGTATTTAAAGGTACCATAGCAATATACAAGGACACTTCTTCAGGGTCCCCTGAAGATGTCTTCTGGCACATTTATACCATTTTAAGCCCTACATCCCTGTCAACTACCTTATCACACCATTCTCCTATGACTCAGACACTGTGGCGTGACGACATAGAAAAAAAAACTAAGTAAGTTGCAACTATTAAAATAATGATTAGCAGGACAAGATGAGAGAAAATAATTTGCTTGGAAGATGCTCAAAATTTGATGGCTAAATTGTTACAGATATAGTAGCTAAACTAAATGATAGCTCTTATCAGAATGCAACACACCAAAATATCTGTTGTTTCATTGCAGGTTTTTTTCTTTTTCGGCTGCTAGAAATAGTCACATACTTAGAGAGCACCTCCTAAAGAAAAGTTCCATGAAAAGTTGATATCCAATACAAAACTTAGAAAAATAGTCAGTATCAAATACTGAGCAGTTCTGTAATTGGGGGGAAAGGGGTTTTTTTCTGAGAATAAGTCAATAAAAATACTAAAGTAGAAATCACTACAGTAAAAGTATTAAGTAAATAAATTTTAATATTATACATACTTTATCAGATGGCAACAAATTATATAAAGAATTTACAATGCTGCATTACACAAGCCCTGAAAATTGGACTGTGGTCAACTTAAGAAAACTCTGACTGGATGTGTATCACGAATGCTTTCCAGATAGTCTCATTTCTTTTATGAGAACTAGTATCTATTTATGTATGCAAGCCAAAGATTTATGAACTGATTAGTAATTTTGGCATCACACTATAAGTATCAAAGTTCAGATAACTTAATGAAGGGTTTTTTCCTACAATGATGTAATTTGAAATTCAGTCTCCTTTAAGAACCACCCAGCCCAAAATGCATACACAAGACACTCTGGAACAGTATGTCCCTAATGTATACATTATATTATCTTTCTAAATTATCCAAAATAGTCCATCATTGTGGGTTCATGCTGATGAAACATCTTTTAAATCAATGCAATTATACTGTCATAAAATCAGAGCAGCACAGACCTGAACAAGCCCACCCCGATTACTTTCTCTCAGTAAAATACAATTTTTACAGTCTATCCCCAATCTTTGAAATAGATCAGACAATATTGTTTTATAAAATAAATAAGGCAATGTGTAATCCTGAAATATTTACTTAAAACAAAGTTATGTAAAATACTGTCAAGTTTTCCTACCTCTAATCACCAAAGATATGTTATGAATTCAGATATGGCTGTTTGAGTTTTTCACCTTGCATACATTGCTTAAAAGTCCTGAGACACGAAGGGGAGCAAAGAGAAAGATGAAGCTATGATGGGACAATATAATTCATTTTTTCTGTAACACATCATAAAAGATGCAGTCTTTTATGCCTGGACTGGCTGCCCACACTACCAAAACAGGCATATGCAAGCATCTTCTCCATGAATATGATTTAATATGCTATAGATTAAAAACAGTTTTTGGAATCAACCCTGATAATTAAAGAGCACATTCAGAAAGCTCCAAAATCTTTGTCAGGGGTGGAAGGGGTAGGAACAAAATGTCCTCTACACAGCTATTTTAGAATGTCTAAGGTAATCAGCTGACTGCAGGAGAAACTAAGAGTTACAGCTTTCCAAACACAGGCTTTTAATCATTATTACTTCTGCCTACCCAAATATATTACCAGTTTTAACCCTGGACCATACTTCTGAATATTTGATTCCGGGGTTTCTCACAGATTCCATTACAACATGTTTAAAGAACTATGCATTCTGTAATTAGATCAAAATGAGGTCTGATGCTATTAAGACAACCATTCTTACTTTTGCCGTGTTGATGAGTAAGTGCTGAGTGATTGCATAAGAGAGTTTATTGCAGCATTTCTATATGATGACCACTACTTCACTTTACAAAGATCATTTTCACATATCATTGTCTAAAGCCTAAATCAAGGAGAGAAAATAAGATCTACTATTCAATTCATATCCTCCTTTTGAGAATGCAACAGTAAAGCATCCTAAAAATGAAATGTGGCAATTAAACCCAAACCCAAATGTGTGCTAAGCTGGTCTCACGGAGCTAAACACAGAAAGTCAAGGTCAGAACCGAGAGAGGACTTTGCCCTTAGTTCCAGTTCCATCACCACAACATCCAGTCTCCTTTTCTCGCTCTGAACCATCCTGAACTGTGTAATTTTGTGAGTAAATACAGTATCACATCACATTAAATTTTTTACTCTCAGCAAAAGTTAGTTCTTTTGAAAGGAGGTACAATGGTTCCTGGTGATATTTTTGTTGTTGTTTTATTTATGTTATTCCAGCTTTTATTTTATGATGTCTTAAGAGAGAGTACATAAAGCAGCTTTTGAGGGTTTAAAAGGACACTGTAGTTTGAAAACCAAAATATTTTCTTCAATGAACTGCTGAACACAGAATTCATCACTGAAACCTGCCAATTTAAGCAATAAAGTCACTAGCATCTCTCAGTAGGTATTTGTAGCCAACTACTGGACTACACCTTAAATGCATAAAAGAATGCTGTGTTGTGCATTTGGTTCAATGCACTAACATATCCATCCTTCAGTTGTTCGAGCCAGTGCTGCCACGCAGTATTCCAAATGCAACAATCTTAGCTAACAGGAAAAACACAACAAAGAACAAAATACTTGCAGACCAAATGCATGTCCCTTTTGATTCTCACCCAATATGCTTCCAAAACAGACACTGTTTTCCAGTCCTCTGCAATTACCAGGGTGCAATATTGCCTTTATGGCCAAACTACAGTGGAGACAGCTGAAAAGTGCAAAGCTTTCTGCCAGGCTCTGCAGGTCCCTTGGTGCATGAAACTACAAGAAACAATGTATTGTAATGCAGATGTTCATTGATTCCCTGCAGAATTTCACAGACTAGGAGTCCTTCACTGTGTGACCTACGGGGATTTGTACTTTACATAATATCCACTATATGGCATATCATGTCCAAAGTGAAGTACCTAGTGAATCTGATGATTCTTCCCTTGCACATGCCTTTCCCAGCTATCAACTTTTTTCAGAGAAGAAGTCTTTTGTGCTTGAAACATAAATGCCAATCAAAACAGAGTACATTTCAAATATGTATCACCTTTCATTCGGAGTTCAATGACTTCTACAAGTCAGGCCAATGTTCTTGCCGCATGCTGGATGTACAGAAGTACAAAAGAATTTAGGAACATACCGGATCATTTTCAAGCCTACCTAGTCTTCCTAGTTTTGACCAAGGACAGGGTTAATTTTGCACAGTCTGGAGCCGTGTGTGCATGTCCATGTTGTTATTCTATACCACGCACATCATCACTGGGGGATGGAAGTAAGGGATCCTCACTTCCAAGAGGGAGGGGTGTGGCTTGTGGTTGGAAAGAAAAGGTGGCACACGGAGGGTGTGCTGGCCATTTTCTTCTTTGTCTTGGGGTTGTGCCATGTCATGTGTAAAACACCCTCTCTTACATACACTGTTGTTATTAGGATTGTCACTGGAACTGTTCATTTTTTTATCTCATTGCTGTTTCTAGTAAATTGTTTTTACCTCAACCTGTAAGATGGTACTTCTAAACTAGGCTCATTTCTACAGAAACTGATTTTGAAATTAAATTTAAATTCATATATATATATGCTAACAATAACACAATTATATATTAATAATATTAATATATAATAATATATTATAGTATTTATAATATTATGTTAATAATATAATGATAAGGAAATGGCATTCCAATTGACAAAACAATTGGAATGCTTGACAAGAGCTCCAGTATTCAGTGATGAAGTCACTGCTTTTTGGTATTTTAGGCTGCAAGTCAAATGAGACAATACATGTCTCCAGGTTTACAGAATCCTGCAATATTTGAACCTTGCATCAAGAAAGGGATGCTACAGAAGTCACCATAGCAAGTGACATCGTAACAAGAAATACCTCTTAGTTTTCAAAATTTATTATTGCCTATTCACGTGATTTTAGAGTAATTATTTTACACCTCAATTTTCTCCTAAAACCTTGGTGACCACTATTTCTGGCTAGAGGGCAGAATTTCATTTTGTCAGACGTGACCATAAGTAACATTTCTCCCCATCTATTACACATGCTCAGTGTAGGTCATGCAACAGCCTCTTTCCTAGAAAAGTCAAAACTGCTCATGGGAAAGATGACAGCTAAGGTTTGGCTGCTACTTCCATGAGAATTCACCCAGCCACTCCCACATTCTCATCCTTCAGGCCTGTACAGGGAGCAGTCCACCAACAGGATCAACTGCCTTGAAGCCAACTTCTGTACTAGGTATGTCTGTTAGATGTACATAAAAGGTCTGTTACATGTGGCAAAGAACAGCTCTGGGCACGGAGGCCAAGTGCAGCCATGTTTGTGTGCTGGGAGACTTCCTTAGCCTTTAATCAGGTGACAGCACATAAAGTACTTCTGGAGAATGTTCCCTGCAATGCTGCAGCTTCTGTACCTTGGGATCTACTTGGGAAGAGTGTCTGCTGGCCTCAACCAAAATCATGACAGGAACCATTTTAACACATATTTACTACTCCACTTCTGTCACTACTGAATATATTAACACAGGAGTAGCATATTTTTCCTTCTGCTTCTTAGACCTGCATCTTCTCATCATGAAGCGAAGACTCTCATCATGTAAGAGGAGAGAGGTGAGACCCTGAGAAAGGTCTGCAAGAGGAAGCAGCTGCTACAGCCAACAGAATAATTCATCAATCCCAGCTGGTCACAGCAAGATTGACATCCTGGTGCTCCTATAAATGGTGCAGAGTTACACACTAAAAATTACTTTTAAATACCAGTTCTTACAATCATTTCATGATTGAAGAAACTCAGCTTTTGTTACAAGAAATGGGGCAGCAGGGCAAAGCTCAAGAGTTCCTGTTTTTAGAAGACATTTGGCAGTGAGTCTAAATTATGTATGGTGAAGTCTGTAAGTTACAGGCACATAAAGGTTAAACAAGCTGAATATAGTGCAAGTATATTTCAGTAACTGGTATTAGTCAATCAGAGCTACAATGGAATGATGCAGAAGTCTGCAGATCAAGTTTCAGGTAAGCAACACAAATTGGGGCAATGCATGAAAAAGAACTAGGGACACTACAGTCCTTGAAGACTTGGATAAATTCTACATACAATACTGATAATTACTTAAAATCCTGTGTTTAATACACATGTGTGGTAACCACTTAAAAGAGCTCCAGTACCATAATTCAAACCACAAAGACAGCAGTCCACAAGCATTTGCACCTCCCTCAACAGAATTCAAGTGTCAAAACAAGACCTGCAGTGCAAAGGTTAACTCAATGACTCTTACACCCTTACTTTTTTTATTCTATGTCCAAATGGCCTCCTCCTAGTTCCAAATTGTTGATGGCAACCAGATCAATATCCACAGAAATCCTTCCCTGTTTCAATAAAGTTCCCTCCCAACCCCTGGAGACTGGGAGCCCAGCTCTCTGCTTTTAATCCAATACCCACTTCACTACAGAAGATTTATTTAGACTGCCTCTTGTTTCATTAAGGGTTCCAAAAGTCTGTAGTGATTTTTGACACTTTTTATAATGTTTCTGTGACCCCCCCCACCCCCTCCTCACATACCACACCACCCAGACTCATTTTCATATGGATACAAAGCATCGGGATAAAATGATGGTTCATTATAGTGGTACAGAGCTCTTATCTTCATCCGGCAAGAGTCATTTCCTTCCAAAGATTGAAATGCAAATGTGAAAATTAATGATAACTGCATTATCTGATAGCAGAGATAATACCGATTCACTGTCAGAGTAACACACAGTCGTTCTATGATTTCCTCTGCTTCTTCACAATATTCTTCTTACTGTCAGACTATATCTATGGTTAACTATGTTTCATGGATTTTTGTTAATTTACATCAAATAGCATTTCCAAGATCTTATATCTACCACATTTCCCCAATCAAAAAGGAAACAAAATCAGGACAGTAATCTCCAAGTCCTTCTTAGGACTGGTTTAAAAAGAAAGAAAGAAAAAAAAAAAAGAAAAAAAGAAAAATGAAAAAGAAGTAAAAAAAGGTGGGGGGCGGGGAAGGCTATCATTAATGTCTGTTTCCATCTTGCAGTGGTCTACCAACAGTTCCACTCTATATTATACAGCTTTGCTTTGTAACCCAAACTTTTTATAGTATTACTAAATAATGCAGAGTAAACCAACAATCAACATACATTTGCAGTGATTCTTATGAATGGTTACAGGAAATCTATACAGAAAAGCTTTTCAAACTACCTTTTATAGCAGGTAAAAATGTGAACCTGGCATGCCCAATGTTCACTACAACTTTTCTGATCTACAACTCACTAAAGCAATACACCAGAATTCACATGAAAGCCTGTTTCTACCTTTTATTAAATATTAACAGCAGCATAACTCAATGTAACATCATTTTAAAGTGCTGTTTAATTTCCAGTATACTGTTTTTCTAAAAATTTCTGATACGTTTTAAGAAAAATACCAACCTGTAAGAGTAATTAAAAGAAACTATACTGTGCTTAGGTCTTAATTTTACACTGCGTGGTGGGGGTTTTTTGGTTTGGGGTTTTTTTTCTATTTTGGACATGTGGACAAATCATATTTTCTCACTTTCTAAGCAGAATTCAGGTACAATTAAGAAGAATTTCTGAGACTGACTTTCAAGCTAGCCAATTGACAAAATCAGCACATTCTGTAAGAAAGCTATGCACCTTTATGACGATAAAAGTAAGAGCTCACATAAGGAATAAGGACAATCTAGTGTAGTGCACTTGAATTAAGAAGAAAGATACCAATTCTTCCTTAGGACCAAGACTTTTCTAAGTGGCATTAATTTCACCTTTGCAAATGTCCTATATTTAGTTCCTCAACTGGTAACAATATTTCTCTGTCTTAAAAGCCAGATACAACTTCATCGGTGGCTGAAACACTCATTGCTTGTTGGAACTATGGGAATAAAGTCAAAAGAATGGGGGGCACAGGATGGTGCAGCAGATTTGGAAAAACTTCTTGGCTTAGTCAGTACTAGAAAATTGTGTCCCATCTGTCTACAGGGAAAAACTTTCCCTTGCATATTACAGAATAGGTATACAATGTCTTCAACTCTATTTTATCACTACAGAGTAATTGAGAATTACAGAATAGAGAAAAGTACAGAGAAGTTATCATTCTTAACACAGCTTTAATAAACAGTTTCTGAAATATTAAAAAATGAGAATTGCTTATATTGAGGACTGCTTGTACTTATTCATTATAAATGCACCCAAATAGTACAATACTTATCAAAGCAATAGATAGTATACTCATTTATTAATTTCATTTAAGTTACAAGGAACTATCATGGTCAGTCAAATTTCTGCCCCAGTGAAATCTATGTAATTTTAAAAGTCCAGTGTTTGCCACAGAACTTGATCATGTTCTTTAGGAAAGTATCTCATCCTGAATGCAAATATTTCTAATGACAGATAAGTGACTTTTCATAAAATGTTTCAATAATTACTTTTTAAGCACTAAAATCCATTCTTTGTGTCTGAAACTGTGAAGCTTCAACATCCATTTAATCTTCTGATACTTTGCTAGAAAGAGGTGCCCATTGTTATCAGATTTTCACTCTGAATTTAAAGTAGTTTGTAATCAGATTGCCCTTTAATATAACTTCAATATATCTTTGATAAAATAAATAGGGAAAGGACCTAGACTCTTCCATCATACCAGTCCTTTCAACATTCTAGTGGCTCTTCTCTAAACCTGCTAAAAATTTTAACATCATTCTTGAAGTGTGACCACAGGTCGCAGAACCCTGTTTCAGCATCAGATAAGACTGCTGATCAGACAAGCAAAGTAATCTGAGAACCAAAACATACCTTTTAGCCACAACTCTTTCTTTTGGGCTCAACCCCAGTTTACTACATCTCAAAACTTTTTCAGAGACCCTGCGTTCTGATGCTCCTACAGGTCTTTTACAACTTTACCAATTCTATCAAAATATTTATTGCCTTTTCATAAGCCCATAACTTTACATTTAATTACACTGAAACTGAAATTTTGCAGCAGCTAACATGGCAAGTCATTCAGGTCTACCAATAGCAATACCTATCCATTATTCAGCTTTTTTTAAAATTTTAAACATATTGCAAATAACTAAATATACTTTAGGTTACATTACATATTATGTTGGTTTTACATGACGTATTTTTTTCTATAAGCCTATACAGATGGGCATTCTGACTAACCCACTCTTAATAGAAGCATCTTACATCACTTATCCCCTTATTTCCAGTGGGACCACTGCCATGTGGACAGGTCTGTCATTACCCACACCGACCTGTACGGGTTTTCAACACATTTGAGAAATCATGTCAAAACTTTTTTGGAGCTGAAGCTGATCACTAGATCTGGGTCATCTAGCTCCTAAAAAAGTTAAATTCAAACCATCAGACTGCTTAAATTAGCTAGTACAGAATTATAGTCATTACCTACAGTCAAATGGGCTTTCTAGCACAAATGTTTTAAGCAGACTAGAAAGAATTACATTACCCTTTTACCTGTCCCCTCTAACTATTGAGTCATGGCTTGTAATAGATCAATACCAATTTTGTAATTATTTTTTCCTTACCACATTTTAAAACGTCATCTTACTGTTATTAATGAAGCTACTGATAGATTTTTAGGGTGGTTTTTTTCTTTTTTTTTTTTTTTTTTTTCCTTTTAGCCTGGTATTATAGTCCCTAGCATCTGGTTACATCCACTTGGATTTTCCTTTTTTTCTTTTTTTTAAATTCTTTTCTAGGTAATATCAACATTTCCTTCACTTTTATTATAGCTTTTGGTAAGTCTAAAAAATTGTTCTTAAACGCTTCCAAGTTATAATTCATACTTCTTAATTAAAACCTTTTCTCCTTTGCAATAAGAGTTCATATTTGCTGTCTCTTATAATGACAAGTACAGTGGATTGAACTTGTACCCACCACTGCCAGTATGACCACTGGATAATGATAAACAAGCATTCATTTCCCAATCCGTAAACAATTTATCTTTCAAGATGTCATGCAATATATATTTTCCTTATATTTGGCTTAACAATATTTTACTTGAAGTGCCCGGTATGTAAAATTTTCAGAGATTTTAAGGAAGTTCTGCTATGGAAGCATGAAACACACATCCAGTAGAAACCAGAATGATTGTACTCTCTAATGTCCTGGGTGGTCTGTAGAAGCCATGTAGAGATCTTTCTGTTCGTTATGTGTTAAAGCACTGCCCTCACATGCACTGACATCCTAACAATAATACAAAGGCTATAGAACTATGGATCTCCATGTACCAAGGCAAACAGCATATATAAGGACATAAAATGACCTCTGCTTCCCCATTTAAAATCTAAGTCTTTTCACATAAAATGTATTTAAACCAGTCTTGCTGTTCAGACTCCTTGGACTTTTCTCGTTGGCTATAACAAAAAGGATCAGGACCTTCACTGTGTGTTTATACACAATCTATTGACCTCAGTTTCCATTATTTCAGAGTAGTTTCACTGAATAGAAATTTTTAAAAACTGAAGATAAGAACAGTGAAAACTGAGGGTAGTTGAAAAACATCCAGGTAACCCTCAAAGTGGCTACACAGAGTAGGCAGTATCTCTGAAATTCCCTGATGTCCAGTGAAGGTCACAAGAATCTGTGATCTGAAATATTGCTTCTGCAGAAATTCTTTGAAGCTACAGCACATTTAACTTTAGATTTTTGTTCATAAAAATATTCTAATTACGAAGACTTAGGAATGCATGTGAACCATTTAACAATGCAAATTTTCAAACAAAATAAAACTCTAATTAATGCCAGAAGCTTAATTTTTCAGTTCCTGGCAAGTACTGGTTCTGAAAGTCACAATATGTTCCCTTAGTGCTAAAAAAAGACATAAAATATTAAAATAACAAAACAGCTCTACTATTTATATAAATTCCTGAGTTGTCACAGCTCACATTATCAGTTGACAGCAACTTGTATCATGCAGAACACAGTTGTTGGATTCTGAGAGGCTCCACCTCTCAGAGATGGAAGTTTCCTTACCAGAGAAGGTATGGAGACCAGAGACAGCTCAGATAACAAAGAATGCATCATCATCTGCCCTTTGAGGTTGTGCCTCTACTGACAGTTGGTAAAGTTGTTGAATCAAAGTTTTCAATGGCTCTGTTTGTGCTGCACTAAAATAAGTTCCTAAATAAGCAGAATATTTCATGCTTTGTGGTTTTTTTCCAAAAATCTGAAAGATGTTATCTTTGTACTGTGTGGTTGAAAATGATCTTCCGTTGATTGCTTCTATTTCCATGTCACTAGTAACCAACTTCATTTCATGCATGATGGAGAACATGGGATTTGGTATATATCCATTCCTTTTTGATATGTAGCATACCCTTGTAAGGAATCAATATTTAAATAAAATAGAGATACTGTTACTGGTGGTCATCAGTTTTCAGAAGTCAAAAGAAATTTTCCCACATTCAGCTTTGATTTCCATCTTATCCCATGTCAAAGCTATCAATAAATATTATAAGAAGTACACACATCCTACCGTTTAACTGAATTTTTTCCCAACAAAATGAAAAGATCTCCTTTTACTCCACAGTATCATAAAAGATCTCAGAAACCTCTGAATAAGGTAGCACATATAAAAAGCAGTAACAGCCCACAAAATGCATATTCCACTATGCTGAAATACACTAAAAAATGCAACAAAAAATTACAAATGTCAGACTTTATTTATAATGAAATTAAAAACAAGTCATACGGTAAGTACTGACACCCTTTAAATCTGGTTTGCAGCTAGAAAAGGCCATCCTGCTACATCCACAAATATATTTTGCATTATTTTAAATGTACAGTAGTGTAATACTAAACCTTGTTTCCATATAACACCATAGTGCTTTATATAGAATATCAAGTTGTGTATTATCATGAACAACATTTTAAATGATATCAAAATAATTAAATATACTATGTCTTCATTTTTGTTTGCATTGTATTTCCCAGCTACTGATTTCAGAAAATTGCCATTAGTTTTGTTCTTCTCTTCATGAAGAGCATACAGTAATTTCCAAAATCAAGCAAGGATGAAAAAGTAATTGAAATATAGGAATTTTTCTAATGAAATATTATTGTTGCATTATAAATTATTGATAGAACAGTTCTGGAACTCTCTTCTGATGTGCTCATCCTTTTGAGGGAAAATTTCCATAAGAGATACAGCTATTGCTAGAGTGTGTTTGGCTTCAGATGCACATTTTGCAACAGTTTTATTAAATTATGGTCAATTTAATGGATTTTTAAGGCCTATTCCCAAGTCCATGCCCGTGAAAACACCGCATTCAACTGCAGAATTGCCTAATTGAGAAATACAATTTACCCCTTTGCCTTAGGTACTTTCACACTACAGAGGTTTTACATATTTATATTGAACAGATAGTTGAAAGTATTGCCATATTACCATTACATCTTAGCAATGTTATGCTTGCACCATCTTCACTTACATAGTAGAAAATGTTACCTTGAATTACTGTTTTAATGTGAAGTTCTAACGCTTCATTGACTGCAGTCTGAGTTTCTCTTTCCACTGAAACCAATGACCAGGTGTGTTAAATGATTTCCATCAGGCTCAAACAGGTAAAAAAAGTCCTTGAAAATGTTAGTAGACATCATACCTATTTGTTAAGCTAAACATATTGCTAAATGTTGACACAAAGCTTGAGAAGAGACCAAAGCATCTGGCTGGTCTTCTGATCTCAGAAAACAGAGCAGAAGTGCTGCTCCCTTAATTCAACCATGGAGGAAAGAATTTACTGATGCATTTCAATCCTAAAATTCTAAACAGCAAGAACATTTTCCTTTACATCAATGCATAAGGCACTTTATGTTGAACAATTTACAAAATGGTATAANGGCACTTTATTTTGAACAATTTACAAAATGGTATAAAAGCCTTTTTTTTTTTTTTTTTACTCAAGAATTTCATCTTAGTACTTACCAGTCAATACCCTGGATCATAAAAGAGATAATCCATTAAAAATAAATGCAAAGCATAACAATCTACTAAAATAATTAAATTAACAAATACTGGAGTCTAGTTCAAGAAATTTCTCTTGGCTTTAGTTGTTTTTCCCTACCTGGCCCATCCCAATCTTCAGTCTCCACAGCAAGCTGCCCTGGTTTCTCTGACCTTGCATCACCATCAGATTCTGCTGCTTCCTGGATGCCTTCTTCATTGCCTAAAAAAAACCATCAAAAAATACAGTATTGACATATTTCAATACTGACTTTTAAGCAGAGCTCCTATAATATCCAAACAACTGCTTATATGGCTAAATGAAAACATATGCATATCTATAAACAGAGAGAAAATGAAAAAAATATTAGACATGTAAACGTTCTTGAGTTCCCACTAACTCAAAGAAGCCCTGAGTATCCAGTACTTCCAGTTCCATGGAGAGAAGATCTTGGAAAACAGTGTTTACTCCATATGCTTAAAAACAGAATCATAACTTGCACCTAATTCTGTAAACCAAAGCACATAAAGTCACCGAGTCTGTATGCACAAAGGAGAGAAAGAAATCAGCTTGTGACCCCCCCAGGAACACATGCTTCCAGTCATGGGTTTTCCTGAATTGAAACATAAATGTTTCTTACGCACTGCAGATAAAGGACACTCAAAACAAAAATACGGTCCACTAAACATTTTGCTTTTTCACACAACTAGTGGAAAGCTAATCCATAGTATTTCATCATTTAAAGAATTTGCTCTTAAAGTCATAATATACCAGCAGGTCCCTAAAGTAATTTTTTCTCTATCAAGCTTTACTTAAAGAAATGCTACGTTTCTGATGAATTTTCAAATTTTCACCATCCAGAAGTACCTGACAATGCCTGTCTGTCCTCTGTTACTACCCACTACAAGGTCATATACAGGACACACAGTAAACTACGATAAGGACACATTTTTAGAGATGACCATTTAATTTTTATTTGAAGAACTGCTTGTTGAAAGTGCAGTTATTTCAGATAAACAAATATACTAGACAAGGTCCATGCAAAAATACTTTGAAATAACCCCTATGAAAACTACACTGAAGATGAGAGGTTCAGGTATTAACACAAAACACTCTGGCCACAGTAATACATTAAATGACATCTCTAAAGGCTCTTCCGGGTTGGGATTTTACTCATTTGTAGATTTTTTTTTTTTAAATACTAACCTATCATGCATAGGAAGACACTAAGAAGAATAGAAAGAAAAAATCAAATCTATGCAATTAACTACTTCAAATAGGACTGATTATGGTTTAATTTTTTTTATCAAACTTGAAGGACACTTGTTAATAAATGGTCTCCCACAAAAAAGTAACAGCACTAGAAAAACAAATACTGTGTATTTTACAAACTGGAAAATCAGACCCTTTGTTGATTTAACAACCGGAGACCAAGAAGGAGCAAAAAGCACAGCAATTAAGCAGTAACTTGAATTTTTTTCCCTACTCATGATAACAAAAGCTTTAATTAGCAACATAGGTAAAGAAATGTGATTACAACAAACGATGCCAGATCCCCATACGTTATCACTGGAGCTATATTTATACCGGATAAGATTGCGACCCAGAGTTTTCAAGTACATGATTATATACAAACACTATAAAGTATTAACTTCATATGCACATGTAATGTCTTGTAATAACACATTCTTCCTTGCATTCATAAAACACGTCTTTTCAAATATGAAGTGTAAGAGCCTGATAAACTACTACTCACACAAACACAATACTATAATCACTCCAGAGTTTGATTTCAAAACTACAGTTCAGTGTATCTGCAGTACTAAAAACACAGTCCAGAATATTCATAGGCACTTGTAGTGTGTAAAATAAAACTTGAATACGACAAAAGTATCTAGTATAATTTTTGTGTTAAATTGACCGTATAAGTGTAGCCAGGCATTTGAAGTTCATATGCTTCAGTTCCATCTGAAGTTACCTTTCAGAAGAAAGTCCTAAATACTCATGTGCTGAAGAAGCTATCAAGTTTCCGCTAAGCAGTTTTAGCAATTATTTGTTTTTAAGCAACTAGCCTATTTTGAATTAGCATTTGTATAGTTACTTTGTAGTAATCAGATCTCTGCTTTCTTTGGGTGGACTGAAGAACCTATTGGATAATTTTACCTTCATTTTTCTATATTCATAGCTACTTAGAGCAGCAAAAAATTGTCTTTCATTGAAGAGACACAAAGGAAATTTTTCCTAAGTTCAAACCTGGCAAGATCAACTCCAGTTTTCTCAAAAATGTTGGAAAGCATTTCACAGCAAGGGCAATTCTTGTTTTCTAACTCAAGATATATAACCAACACAGAAAGTTCTTAGAATGTTCTTTGTATAGAATGCAAATGTTTTTCTTCCACTGTATATAATAGAGCTGTATATACAAAATCAGAACAGTAACAGCAAAATTTAGAAATAGTAATTCTTTTAGACAGAGAAGAAGAACAGATAACTGGAAAATTTAACCTCCAAAATATTACATTTTTCCAGATTATAATACATGCCAACCTTGTGTTAGCCTGCAAATTGCAGCATTCTTCCAATCAGTGCAACTAACCAGAATATCAAACAAATTAAACTATTAGAATTATAAGAGGACAAAATTATGTGAAAAGATTGTGCTGAAAAGCAAAAGGACAGAACATCAGCTAAGGTACACAAACTATAGTACACAGTAATTAAGTGTTTGGGAGATGAGAAAAGATCTGAAAATGTAGGTTAGCAGATGACTTCACTTTCCACTAACTTCCTTTTCCAGTGTTTCATGAAGTATACTGTCATGTGGTTTTCATAGTCAAGTTTTCATGAATTGATGCATGCCTCGTGCAAATATAGATAAAATGTGGAATTTACATTAAGGAAAACTTTGCTTTGTATCTAGAAGTATTCCTAAGTATTTTCATTGATATTTTCTATTATTCCCAACTGCCAAGTGCATGCATTATACACCTGAAATATCACCCCACTGATTTCTCCTGTTCCCCGACACTACTCCAATCTGCTTGTGAAACCAAAAAAATGGTATATTACTGTCAATTTCCGAATCCACCAGGGAGTGAAGTCTATCCCAGGCTCAGCTGAGCATCAAGGTCAGATTGAAATGGGCAATCAAGACAATCCATTTGGTGCTGGAGACACTGCAACTTTAAAAAGCCAAAAGGAGGCTTAGCAGAAGAGCTGATAACAAAGCACATCTCTCAAGGTTTTTTCCTTTCTTTCCCCATACTTAAAGCTATTTTAGCAGCTAACATTTGTTTAGCACAAAGGAGTTTATTTCCTTTCAGAATTTATTTTCTTTCCATTGTTTACTCTTCCTGTTCAGTCATTGACTACTTTTCAGTCTCAATAAGACTATTTTTTTATATTTATTTTAGAACTGATTATATTTTTCTTCAATTTACAGGTGTAAACATTCCATTGGATCCAGGACATTAATTATTTCTTTCTTCCAAGTCCAATCAAGTGCTTTTTGCCTATATATACTACCAATTTGCTACAAACTTGTTAATTCCTTTCTAATCCCATTATTTTGGGTTTTCTCACACTTTTTCTTTACTTTGCTGCTCAATTACATTTTGTATTTAAGTTAAAGGATAAATAACTTTTTCCCATCAACACCAAAGAGTGGTATAAAAGCAATGATAAGTACTCTAAAATGAACCAAAACCTGCTTCTGTTTAGGCAGGTTTAAGCAGATGCTTCTTAGCAACTAAGCCTGGTAAGTGAATTCTGTCCTTTAAATGATCATTGCATGAAAAAATACTCTTATGAGTAAGCACATATAATACCATAAACTATGTTCAGTCCTGAGTCAAGTAAATCTACTAGAATTTCCACTACTTCTCTATACTTGGTATTAAAGTTACACTTCTGGCAGAACTCATCACCTCTAACCTCAGATGCCTGAAAGTTAAGCTAGTCCAGACTACTTACGTAGACCATCCTATAGGCAGGGAAGAAAGAAACCTCCTGAGTGATTCATCCTATTCTAGGATGCCTGAGATATGAGACCCCTCTTGCTGCCTGAGAGAGCTGAAATGAATCATCCTCTTAAACACACAGCTTAGACTAGGAACCTATCTTTAGTCAGCTAAAGTTGAGTGAAACAAATCTCTGACTTATGCTGAAATGCTGAATACACAAAATACTGCTTAACTAAGAGGAAAAAAGGAAGTCTTATTCAAAAAACTTCAATATGTAATATGGATAGAATTTTCATCTTGACCTTATAATTTCTTACCAGCATTGACTGTTTCTGTTGTTTTCAAAAACTGTTCAAGCTTTTTTAATGTGGTTTAAATAGCCTAATGTTTATCCAATAGACAATTCAGTGTAATTCAAGGTGGTAAAGTTGGTCAGGAGATCTGAAGACTGTAAAAGAGACATATTACCAGAAACATGAGAGGGAGAACTCCAACTTCTCTGACAACACTGACAAGTAGGAAAAGAGAGACTTGAATATTAACAAGTAATTTCACTTTAATCTTTTTAACAAATTAAAGACTTTCCAATTTGTACTTAATCAGCTTGTACCACAAGTAGTTGTGGTATTTTAAAGAAGCACATGGGTTAGCAGTTCTTCTCAACCCTGCTGTTTTAATCCATGTTGCTCCTATCAGTATTAGGCTCTTACAGAAAGTCTCGTACAATATAACTATTGAACTTTCTTGACTAGGACTGTTATAGCAGCTGTTAGGCACTCTATAATGTATTTTGCAATCAGCTAAATCAACAAAGTATTTTTAACAATGAACAGTTCAGAACTGACAGATCTACTTTCTTGTTCGCAACTGCTTATCACAGCATAGATATCATGTATGTTTACCAGGTGCTTCCTATGCTTAGGATACCTTCACAGAAACTGCTCACAAAAGATAAGGTCGTAAAAGAGATGAAAAACGTGCAAGCTTCATACACTCATGGTTTTATCATCAGACAAAATAGCTTTGGGTGAAGGACTGTTCCAGTCACAAAAGGCACACAGCAGCTTCTATTAGAGTGACAGAACATTAAAAGTTTGAAATTCAGTTTGTTTTTCCTCTTCCTGGCAGCATAAATGTAAACTTAAATTGTTAACGTCCTCATACAGCTGTTCAGAGTGAAACATCGCTTCTCAATTATAATAAATCAGTTCAGAAATAAATTGTTGCAAAGCCTGTAGCACTCTGCATTGCCAACAGAGAAAACAGACGCAATGCAAAGACTTGGGGAGTCACTCACTGTAGACTTTCATTTGGCAAGGACATAACCAACCTCATATATGGTGCCAGTTCAGTGTGACTGACTGTGAAGGGGGAGGGGTCCCTCTCCCTTCTGCCACAGTCGACAGCAGCAGTAATTCTAGATCCAGCCAAAGCAGCATTCTGAGACTATACATACGAACTAGATGCCAGAGCTTCAGAAACTATAGATCAGCAATCAAAAATTGTCCTTTGTTATTCGCTTTATCTCAATGCCTGCAACCAGTAACAGAGCTTATAAACACTGATAACCCTGCTCTTGAATCCTAAGAAACACACTGTAAGCTGAGAATCGTTGCCAGGAACCTCTCTTCAGAAGCCATACTCAGTAACTTTGAAATAAACCATATACAACTTAAAATACAAATACTTAATTCATTCAATGTAACTTACTTTTTAGCAGCACACACTATTCTTAAGAAGACCAATGACATCTAACAGGGCTTAACTAACCTTCTTGTGGATTATCTCTTTTTAAAGTATTCTATGTATATATTTAACTATAATTGTAATGGCAATACAAGTTTCAGCAGATACAAAATATTCTGGGTATAAAATAGTGCAAAAAAATTATATAAGCTTTTGGAATGGTAATAGAACTGATACTAAATAATTTGGGAGGAATGTTTCCATGCTTTGTCATATATGCCAAATGAAGTGAGGACAAGATAAACAACTACAGTGGGTACAGTGCCATGCAAATGGGTTTATTCTACAAGCCTTACAAGGGCAGAAAGACAGAAGAAGAGATCTGGTGCTATCACTACCAGACTGTTATCAATTCATCTGATATATATCAGAAATTTATTCAGTGAAGCCTATAAAAATCAACTGAGACACCCTACTCTACAAATACAGAAAGTATGAGCAAAATCTGGCCCACAGATGATTTATTTGGTAACGTACCTGAAAGAAACCAGCACTTGAACAAGTTAATCTACTGCATTTTATTTCAGATTATATTAATCACCTCAATACTTTGCTTCTTTGCAAGCAATTATTGTTTTCTGTCATGCTGATTAACAATCATAATTTCTCCTGGGATAAACCTCATTTGAAATAACTGTACATTTCCATTTGCCCTAAGCACTCTCAGAATTATTTATCCAGCAAGTCTCTTTTTCCCTAACTTTTAGGATCAGTCTGTGAATATTCAAGTGTTGGTGAGTGCCTACATATGTGCAAGCCGTTAGCTCTCCAAAATAGTGGTATGAAACTATTTTGGTTCCTATTAAAATCACCACTTTGTTTAATAAAATGACATCTTGACACATTACATTTCAGCACAGTGATCACGTTAAAAAGCAGTGTCAATTATTTCTAACCATTTCAGCTACAGCACTTTTCTCCTGGGATAAGACACTGCTGTGCAGCACATTCATCTAGACTGAGTCTGGCCTTCCTCTTTCTCTACATGTTTGATATGTTCTCATTATCGCCACTGTTTGCTTTTGAAGTCCTTTCAAGACAAGGATCACTCATTCAAATGTATTGCCTGCAGAACAGTGAAAGTGTTCTCTAAATTGTATTCCTGACTTTCTTTTTATTAATGTGTTTTAAATATATATATTTATATATGTATATATGTATATTCTAATTTTTAGGGAGCAACTCTAAACACCAGTACTACAAATGAGCATCATATACTGGCTACTCAAGAGCTTCCATTGATTAAAAAAAAAAAAAGAAAAAAGTTTTGCATCTTTTCAATCTTTTCCCATTAAAACTTCAAATACAAGAACTCTATTCGACATACGCAAGTACTAGCCTGGGGTTCAAACTACATAGCTCTAAGCGCTTGATTAGAAAAGCAGAAGAAGCACATTTTAAAAGATATTTACATGCCACAAATAAAGACTTGCTTAATATAATTTTCAAAACTATTTCAATGGAAATCAACAATCCATGAGATTCTAAACCAGCCTGCAGCAGAACAGAGATTACTTCAGAGAAATTCTAACAAGTTTCAAATTTCAAGTTTGAAGGCTTTTCTGCAAGTTCATATTTCAATTTAATTATACAACAATTCTGTTCCATCCCTACTGCAGGAATATTCCATCTCCTACAAAAATTCTTCATCCAACCAAGAACACCTCGTTTTATACTTCACAGCTGAAATCATTATCAAATCCAGTTTTTATGTGATTTCCACACTTGACTACATAATGAATAGCAATAGGTACCTGTTCCTACACAGTGAAATTTTAATTTACCTTGTTGAAAACAACTGGATGTTTTTGTTTGAAATAATCAACACTTCAGATGCTTCAATATCAAAAGCAGCCAATTCCCTAACACTACAGGTGTGTTTCCACATACCTATTGTATTACACATGATTTCAAAACCAGTCTAGGCTTCTGTGAGTCAAACCCAAGAAAAAGACTTAGCAGTCATAAATACATGTTTATTTTTCTCTATCCAGCAGTAATATTTGTCTTATCAATACTTATCCAACGATGTCATAAAATAAGCAAATAAGCATTTCCTTAATTTATTTTTACTGATCCTTTCAGAGTTAAATTACTGCAAATATATCCATATAGTACATAACCTGTGAGCAAGTCTGCTTTTTGGGCCTGGGTTGACAAGAATTTTTTCAGCCATGTCTTAGAACTCTTCAAAAGTATTCAGAATTTTTGTGTCAAGGACACACGTGCTAAATCACCAAATCAGACAAAAAAGAGACAAAATGAACCTTCATTATAAATAAAATTAGAAACAGATGTACAGTACACATGAACTAAGAACATGTGGTGAAATTGTCATTTGTGCATTTCATGTTTTAAAGAAGATTACCCTTAGTAATTTGCAATTCATATTCTGTCAAATTTCAGCTCAAATTTAAGTCAATTCAAGTTCAAGTTTTGTGACTTTCTAGAAAGAGGACATTACACTACTTGTTGTAACCAAATAATCCCTTCGTGAATTCTATCCCTAGCTGTGATAGAATTCAGAATTTCATTGTTCTTAAGAAAACCAAAATGTGCTGACTGAAAAGGCTGGAGTTGCTTTGATAAACTGCTTAAAGTTGAGTAAGCTGTTTAAGTGTTTCTCTCACTTTTTAATTCTGTACAGTTAAAATAATGTTTTCTATTTGGATCTATGTATTTATTTCTTGAAACATAGCTTTCTAGTTTCTTTTTGAGATATAGTTTTCTGCTGCATGACCAACTATTTAATGTCTTGATTAGAAGAAGGGTTCGCGTGTTTAATTTAGGTCAAATTTTTATCCAACTAAAGTTGATGTCGATACCTACATAGGTTTCAGCTGGATTGAAAATATGGCATGACAGGTTTAAACACGGGTTAGCAGTAAATAAAGAGAAGTATAGAATAGACAATCTTGTACTTTTTATTTTGGAAACCTTTACATGCTCTCTAGTGAATGGTGAAGAAAAAAAAAAGATCACTCCAACCTTTTCAGATATCTCTTTTCCCTTCTAACAAGAAAACAGGCGGTCCCCTGAGCTCCAGTAGACGGAAAAGAATGAGAAACCATAACAGGTAAAGCACAAGGCAAATGCTGATATTCAGATGAAAATGATCTTTCATCCTGCTAGGATCCAATCTAATTCTGACTTAGCATTGTTCAAAGGCTATTATAAGAGAAGCCCCTTCCTTTCTTTGTCCATATTCAGCATCTGACAAAAAGTACAGAACATTAGAATCATAGAATCATCAGGTTGGAAGGGAACTTTAGGATCATCAGGTCCAGCTGTTCACCCAGCACTGCCACTGTAACCCCTAAACCACATCACCCAGAGCCAGATCCAGACACCTCTTAAACACCTCCAGGGATGGTGACTCCACCACCTCCCTGAGCAACCTATTCCAATGCCTGACCACCCTAATGCCTAACAGTGAAAAACGTTTTTCTAATATCTAATCTGAATCTCCCCTGCCTCAGCTTAAGGCCATTTTCTATCCTCTCACTGCAGGCATGGCAGAAGAGACTGACCCCCACCTCACTACAACCTCCTGCCAGGTGCATGTAGAGACTGACAAGATCCCCCAGCTCATCCTCTAAAAGTTGTTTCAGCTGAATGTGATACAGATAAACATAAGGCAACCCTTACTCTGGGGAATATGAAAATCCAACAGTGTCACAAACACGCAGACAAGTCAATAGGAGGTAACCATTGTGTTTTTGCAAGGAGCAGTGCTGTGAGTTCTTCTGCACATTCTAGTTATCCTAGGAGATGAAAATAGATACATGCCCTCTTCTGTCTCTGATTACCAAAAAGAATGAAAGCATCCTTCATTTAGTCGGAAAGCCTACCTAAATCAAATGTAATGAATTAAAATAAATATTAAAAATTTAAAGGAACATGAGCTCCAGCAGAACAGAAGTATTGCCAGGGAAAGATAATGTCAGGAAGGGGGGGTGTCTGGTGCCTAGCAAAGCCGAGGGCTGTGCAATCACCTCTATCAGTGCTCTATCAGTGTCTACACTCCAGCCAAATCCAGAGAAAACAAGGAGTCAAAGATTCAGGTCAATAAGCTTATAGGCGATTTGCACAAACAGCTCCTGCAGCAAGGTAAAAAACAAAGTCATATTGGCTTTTCTTTTTTATTCCTTCTCTTTGAACTCCTTGGTCCAAACACACCCTCGAAATGTCAGTGTTATATGCAGGAATTTAAAGAGCTGAGCTTCTTAATCCCGTTAAGAAATAAGAACAAAGTTGCCTGTAAAGATCTCCTTATTGAGCTCAAAGTGATTACGGTATAGCTGCCTTCTGCTGATCCTACTTCCACTTGCTATAGCAAAAGTGTAGAAATTTGTCATGAAATCCATTACTGAAAAGGAAAAAAAATTATTAAAAGGTTTCTAGTTAAAAAAATGGGGAAAAAATAAAGAAAAGAGAGCATAAATCTAT
Organism: Dicrurus megarhynchus; assembly: GCA_013399195.1. Classification (NCBI taxonomy): domain Eukaryota; kingdom Metazoa; phylum Chordata; class Aves; order Passeriformes; family Dicruridae; genus Dicrurus; species Dicrurus megarhynchus. Next base: position 1,908,614 of record VXAD01012225.1, on the reverse strand, counting down.
TGTTTGACCCAGAAGCAGAAAATAGCAAGCATATTGTAAGTCACTACATGTGTAACAAGAAAGAAGCAGAGAATATGTACACAGATGCACACAGGCATACACACAGACACGAAGTCATACTCCTGAGGAAAAAGGGACACACAGAAATCATTTTCAGGGCGTTAAGAGTTTGGCTGGTATTATAGATGGTAGCATCCTGTACATGAAGTATGAAGGGATAGATGAATACACAGACGAACTTTGTATATGCTTTCTCATATGAGGAATCACACTGAAGCTGTTTCTCTGAATCTCAAGCCTGGCGGCACAATCAGGTCACATGGTTTAACACAAAAATTTCCAGTCCCAAGCTGGTCTGGCAGGCTAGTAACAGCATACCTGAGCATGAGTATATGTACACGAGCAGAAAACTTAGTTCAGGTTCGGAACTCACCCCTTCCTGCCCAAGCAGAATATGAGAACATAGAACCAGGTATACACTCAGTATGCAGGCCAAATATTCCCTGAGTTCTCTTCTTGCTGACTTAGAACTGCATGAGAGTTTCAGACTGCACTGGATTCCCCACATTTCCCTCTTCCCCCACAAATAAAGATAACCAATGTATCAGGAACTCGAACCACTCAACCAGCTCCATAGATCGCTACAGACATACATAGCAGTGTGTGCTACAGATCCTAAAATCATTGCATCCTGAAACAACCACTCTCCATCCCACCTCATGTATCCTCCCTATCACCCTATGTCACCAACTGAAGTAGAGTTAACACTGGGAAGCAGAAGCCATTTGCTTTCCCATCTGCCACCAGGAGGTTTAAGGCCACTGAATCTCCTTCCACCGAGGGCTGGAGCCAATGTTGCCTTGTGATGAAGTAACCATGGAAAGCCTACAACATGAGGAACAAGAGCAATAGCCATACTACAAGCAATGAACAGGAGAATTTGACACAACTGTCTTGGCAAGCAGCAAGAAATGAATCTGCCTTCTTTCACTAATTATCAGATATGGACACTCCTTCATTTGCCTCCTTCTGCTGGCAACAGTCCAACATTTTCTCCTTTGATTATGCACCTCCTCCATTTTCTTCTCTTGCCTCTTTCCTTCTGTGAACACAGCTACTTAACTATCTACTAATCTCAAGTGATCTCTCGTATTGCTCAAGATAATTTTCCTTTGAAAGTTAAACCCTCATTGAACACTTCTGCTAGGAAGGAACTGTAATTTGTTTAGCCAGTTTCCACCACTATGAAGTCACCAAGGCTCCTATTCTCCCTCCTGTTTACACAGAGTAAAAGATGTCACCATATGAGCATAGCAAACTTTCTAAGTAACAGACAAGAACATTTTCTTTATTTTTCCTGAGGGTATCTAAGCAGGATGACAGCAATCAGAGACTCAAAAACCAACCATAAACTACTTCACCTCACAAATGAACTTGATTTAGAACTTTGATTTTTCATCCCATCACCTTCAGCTTGGCCTTTGTATTGTTCTGATGTTTTTCCCCTCCTTCTATCTGCCCTTCTGCAATTATTAGCCCTATCATGCCTCCAGCTCACTTCTTCACATCTCTGTTAGTATCACCTTATTTTCTTATTCCAGCCTACAGCAGACAAAATTTAATCTTTATGTCCTGTCTCCTAGCTTCCAAATCTAGCGTATCCCTGTTCTACATGGGAGACAGGCTACTTTCTCCTTATTTAGATTGCTGAAATACTGACATTTAAGTAATAAATTTTCTATATCTTAATTTAATCTGAATTAATCTTAATCTGATACAGACTCTGATTCCAGATACCCACTATCTGGACATTAAAAAAAAAAAATATTCATCACTGGAGATTCCAGGCTAATACAAGCTTTGTGTGGACAGCATCATCAGATACCCTCTTTATTGGCAGTACAGCAATTTTCAAAGCCTGTTTTCAAACTGACAAGATGTAATGCACTATCATCAAGGTTGCCTTCTACAAAGTTGTTCGTTTCTACTTCAAAGATAGAGATCAGTGCAGCTTTGTAGTAGAACACCACTGTCCTGTTTCCAAAATATTCCCTTTCTCCTAATCCCATTGTCAAAACTGCAAACAAATCAAACTTAACTGCCATCTATTATGATGAGCTCCTCATCCAAAAGAGTTAAAAACTTGAAAAGTAATAGTTGTAAGCTTAAAGCAATCCCTGAAAAACAGTAGGTTGGTAATTTCCACTTCAGCTTTGAATATTTACATGCTTAGACCGTTGTTCACTTCCTCACATTTGAGCGTAAATGAAGGTCACACAGGAATAAACATTCAAATGTAGCGAAGTTAATTTTGTGGTATTGCAGAATTGTGGGAGAAGAGGAATTTTCCAAATTCCTTGTCATAAAATCCATTAACTAGCAAAAGGAGAAGGGAAAAGTAATAGCAGAAAGTCAAAATTTTGAAAACTGAGAAGTTGTAAAATGACATGTAGCTCAATCAATGTCATTAATTTGCTTCACCTTTTGCAGAGGCCTTCACCTTCGAAGTCTGGCAACTATTCTGCTGAATCTATCTCACAAACCCAAATTAATAAGGTGGGAATGACAAGTACGGCTTTATAAAGGTTCCTGTTTGCAATTTAGACAGTTAGGGGCTGCTCTCTGCTTATAATACCATCAGGCACAGTTTGACAGGAAAATCTCTTCTGTCAAAAAACCAAAGTTACCAAGTTGTGAACCTCTAAGTCCTCTATTCTCATTCCTCAGAATGAATTGTGACTTCAGTAAACTTTTGCCTTTGGTACCTAGTTTGGATAGTAAAAAGCCTCTGGTTTTAGGTGATACTTGAATTTACAGAGCTGGGTAAATATAAGAAACATACCATGGATGAAGCCTCACAAACACCTCCTCCCCAACAGCTGTGCCACTTGTTCCCCATGCCTCTTGATTCTTGCAGGAAGCCCCGCTACTCATTTCTCCTCTTGTTCTGGGTCAGCTGGGACGAAACCCCAGGGGAGGGAAATAGGGAGACAGGACAGATAAAATTTATATCCAAGAATGCACCTTTACTTTCTAGAACCTTTAATGGTCCATGCTAGCAAGGGCAGAATTCAGAGAGCATAATGGATTCCCATGCCAGTTCTGATATATTTCTGGGAAAAGGGAAACTTGCATGAGAAAACACAGATGTACACTGATTTTTTCCTTATTTGAAAATACTTGTCATTTACAGGCTTCCAATACTAGAGAGCAGAAGACAAATCAAAAGTCAGGCCCCAGAAACAGAAATTAGACTGCATTTATTTGTTCTCTAACCTATTTGGTACACAACTCATTTTCAAGCTATTTCATTTTCTTAATGAATTTTCATTCATGATGTTAAAAAATATTTCTAGGATAAAAAAGCTTACTTCTCATACCATCTTTTAGTTTCAATACTGAAGCACTACAAAGAAAATCAGAAGGCTATAAATTCTTAACAGATTAATGAAAAAACCCAATGAGAATTAGTCTCATTTTTAGAATTTACTATACAATAGAGTCACAAACCCTTTCCCTAAGAAAAGGACACAAAAGAAATTTATTTGCTTTCCAGATTAGTTTTGTCTTCTTAGGGTTTATCTTCAGAAAAACATAGGCGGCCTCATGCTAATGACACTTAAAATGTGACCCGGAAGAAGTAGGACATTCCAGAGAAGTTGAGACATTAATAAAAACCCAGCACATTTCTAGTCTCCCATTCCATCCTTTTCCAGGGATATTCCCAATTTGCTTCAAAGTGGGATTTTTTGTCACACTGCCTCAGCTGGAGGTAGATTAGAAATTTTATGTGCCCCTTGATCCTTAGAAATCTTCTTTTCAACTTTTCTTCTGCAGCAGTTGCACTAGAGAGACTTAAGATTCTTTTATAACTACAACACACTTACGAACTGCTGGGAAGTCAGAAGGTATTTAGCCTGAAGAATCAGCAGATGTTCTTAATAAAACATATAATCAAGATAATCAAGATTCAGATTTAAATGTATTCGCATTTGATGCCTGATCACCTTTAATCCAATGGCCTGGATTCAGTGCTTTCCCTGAAAGATTTTTTATCTAAAGGGAAGATCCAAAATTGAAATTCAGTGTGAATCTGCAATATTGATTGCTATTTAAAAAAAAAAAATCAAATTTTTTTCTTGATTTCACCCAAAACCATAGTATTTTCCACTGGTAGGCCCTGGAAATGCAGTAAGAAGTACAGAGAGGTAACTAAATCAAACTGATATGGTATGAACTAATAGTGGGACATAATATTCCACTGCTGACAGGAGGAATTCAAGAGACACCAGTATAACGATTATGCATAGTGGTTTAAATATTTATTTAGTACTGCCAATAACAGGAGGAGTACATTTTTCCAGCTAAGGAAAATGGTGTCTGAAAGGCATGTGAACACAAAGTAATTGTAGTATTTGTTCACTTCGCAGTTATAATAGTACTGAATTCTTTCTGTTTGTAAAGAATCTATTCACAATCTGGTCTCTCCTCACAGTAAGATTTGTAGCAGCTGAACTCCAAACTATCAATTAGATTGTTTTGATCTCTTAGGGTGGCTTACTAAGTATCAAGAACCTGTAATGCAAAAGTAAATTATTTTGTAAAAAGCATGCATAGAGGACATGTAGAAAATACACTGTAATGCCTTTGCCACTGACGACTGAAGACTCTCTAGGAAGGACTAATATTCTGCAGTCAGAACCCTTGACTCGTCAAACGGATTGATTCGACTTCGTCCAAGAGAGATGAAAATAATACAAAACCAGCAACATATCAAGTTATCATAAGAAAAAATGATAACTTATTTATATGTCAGTATCTGGGGAAGAACAGAAAGACAGAGAAACCATCAATATCCAAATGCCCGAGGGATTTGTGGACTAACAGAAGAACGCCACCACAACAACTTCAGCTATTTGATAGGCATCCTTACCTGCAGGAGACAAACAATAGAGCAATCAAGTGGATATCTGGCAGGAAGAAGGTTAATTCAATGTTCTAAGTAACAATAGTGTGTTTTTCTGCCAGCTGATTGGGAAGCAGCACAACCTTGCAGACTGAAATGGTAAGAATGAATTGCTGTGTCTTATGCTAAAGTACCTCAATCTTCAATAATTTGCAAGTAACAAGCGCACCAAAAAGGTATCTGCAACTTCAAAAGTTATCCTTTCACAAATCACTAGGTTTTCTACCATGCATAATGAATTCTATAATAAGCTCTATTTTAATCCTAGAATCTACAGACACAATCTGTTTTCCTAGCAATGTTTCCTAGGCAGAGAAGCAATGAACAGACATGCCGCATTGCTAGCTTCGGATCTGATAATAATTGACTTCTGGGGTCCGTTCTCTACAGTAAAATATGTAGAAAATAACACTTGGAGGAAAACATTAAGGCAAGATGATTCATGTCCCTGAAAAGTGTCTTTCGACATACTTAAATATTTATCCCTTACCAGACTTAACTGCACGAGTGACTCCTTTTCCTAAGGTAGGAATAATAGGGCTTTTTGTACATTTTAAACCAAAAAATCTCTTTGTCCAGTTGGACACAGTTTGGCCAGTATTCTCTCAAGAGGTTGGCTACAATGATTACCTTTATTACAAAAGTATTCCACTTCTTCACAGCTCAGATTTTCAGGCTCAAACTCTGCAGAAAAGCTTTCCTCCAATGGAAAGTCTTCTTTTGAGATAGTATCATTTTCCTCAGACAGGCACTCTTCTTCTTCATCCTCAGTAGCATCTTCAAGGGGCCCTTAAAAAAGAATCAGGAACACTGTGGCAAAACCATCTAACAGGACAATGTGAAATAAAACCTTAGCGAACTTTTAACTGGTGTTCTTTAGCTAGTTTTTCCTTTCACAGCAGTGTTCAGCATTTATTAGAATTGGACAAATAACATTTTATGGAAATTTAAATTGAAAGTGACTTTTCCTGATGACTTCAAACCAGAATAAGCAAAGTGTCATTAATAACATGTATTAATAATACTCGCACATGGAGGTTTTTCATTATTCATTGGGCTCTACTATTAAACACAGACAGTTTTAACAGCGGAAATCAAAGCTGTATTTGTAAAACAACACAAACAGTGAAGAGCCTTGTTTGTTAGTGATCGTTTTTGATGCTGAATTACAGCACTTAAAATGTTCCTTTACAAGCTTTGTTAATCAAATTAAAAGTACTGACAACAGTGAAACACTACAAAGGTTTTGACAGCAGAAACTTCAGCTTATTCTGATATTTTGCTTCAACCAGCCCCTGATGGTATCCATGATCATTCATGCCAGACTCTTTAACAGATTCCCAGTCAATGGACAGGACTCAAGAGACTATTTGTTCATTTCACAGAGGCCAAACAAATATCCTGGTAAACCAGCAGCCCAGGGCTACTAAAAAATAAACTAGTTACAGAAACAGGGCATGAGTTTGAATTTGAAGTGGTAGTCTGAGGTCTTTGACTTTTCTTCTAGTTACCTAGAGATACTATTGCTACAGGTCCTCTCGAAGAGACAGCACCAGACAGATTATAACACGTAACACCAAGGTCACCAATTAGAATATACTCAAAAATTAAAATCTTTCTTATATACACACACTTCAAAATCATTGGTTAATAGTAACTATTTGCTAAAGACATCTCTTGTGCAGGATGTAGAATTTTACCCTAGATTTAAATAGAGATTTGAAATAACTGAACATATTTTAATTTAACGAAGATTTTATTAAATGTCAGTATGTTTCAAAATCCATCTTAAGACTGGATTTCAAAAGAGAGATTTCATTATACATGGTTGAGGCTGGAAAAAAATTATGTATTTCACTCTCCAGTGAAAGCACAGCCTCATTTATAATTGACTGAGTATTTCTTCTTCAAAATGAAAGCGAGCTAGCTAATGAAAAAAAATGTGATTTGTATTTATATGATAGTTTTATGGTATTAAATACACTATTCCTATATAATCTATCATGCTGAGATACAATACATAAATGATTCTGTTGTGTTCAATGAAAAGGAAGAAATAAATTTTTAAAGAAATCAAATATTGACTACACTCTAATTTTATGTAATTTATTACGAACCAGTGACTACCTACATTTATTAAAACAGCAAAATTCACTTTAGGCTAGGTTGTGTAATTCTTGCTTCAGAGGAATATGATGGTTACTTTTTATTGAAATTGATTGAGATTCCCAGCTGGGATTCCATAAATTAATATAGCTTACTATCTTTCATGGAAATATGACTCTCTGTGCCAGCTGAGAATCTGACCAAATGAACCCACTTTTGTAGACACATACTCACCAACAGTAGCTGTCATTCAACAATATAGCTCCTAAAAGAAGGGGCTATTATTATGGCTGAAGAAATAAAGATTCTCACTATCAAAGTATCCATTACTGTTAATTGCACCTTCCAGTCATGCTGGGAAAAAATCCAGCAACTGCATATGCACAGGGAATGAAGAGTGGCTCTGGCACTGTTCAGAACAGAGAACAAAGCACGAGCACACGCTGGAGCAGTGCACTGCAGCTGAACGTGGGCACTCCAGGCACCTTACGTGTGTCCAGCTTCATGAAATGAAAGCACAAGGGGCTCCGCACAAATTATGAGAAATACTGTTCAAATTTCATTTTATTATTCATATGTGACATTTGTCTGGTGTGAGCCATTTGCTAGTGTGTACTCCTAGTAACACCTGGATAAATAAACTAGGAAAAAAATATGCTATTTTAGGGAAATGTAAGTTTTTGCCTCATATGAAAATGAATTAATACCATATTTTGCATCATTTCAGGAGCAGCTATAAGCCAAATAAATTTTCCAAGTATTTTAAATCTGAGGAAAAATTTAAACTTCAGCCAACATTTTCAGTGAAAGTCGATTACCTGCTCTTTGTTATTGACTTTTACAATGTGTCTAACAAAATACAGCAAAAGCAATTTACCTGAAAGTAATCCAACTGGCATGTATACATGACATTTAGGTCTGTTTCTAGGTGTTAAACCAGTTTGTTTGATCAGGTCACCAATACGTAATCAGCAAGCTAATCATCACTGTATGTTAATTAGGAAAGGAACAGAAATGCAGTTGCTATGCTTTCATTTGCAGCAGTCATGGAAACACACCTTATAATTTCCATTGACACTCTTTCCAAGAAAGGAGAAGAAATACAATGTACACACCAGCTCCACAGCGCTCGTTCAAACCCCCGTCATTTTTTTGGCCAGGACTTTATTTTTTAAATCAATCTGAGACTAAAAAAATACTGACTAATGCTACCATAGATACATCCTATGTATGAACAGGTATGTAGCATTTCCTGAAGTTACATGTCCCACCATTTGCAAACATAAACATAAAAGTTGTCACATCCCAAGGAGATGAGAGGTGTGCATGCATCTACACCACGCTTTGCCTTGCACGTGCCACCCACGTACAAAACCCAGAGAAGTTTATCTAGGCATGTACAGGCAGACAACAGGGGCTGGCATCAGACTGCACCCCAAACACCAGCAATGACTATTGTTGAAATTGGAGGATCCATGCATAAATATTTTTCCAGATTCCAGGCAGCTGCTGCCTTGTCTAATTCACCCATCTACAACTTGACCTTTGGGACAAATTCTGTCTTATGCATGTTGAGCTGTCTTTCATTTTTTAAATTTCAAAATACATTAAGCTCATGCCCAGAGCCAGTATTTTATAACTGATAACTTTAACTAAAGAGTAAGGCATTGTTCAACATGAGTAAGACCAACTCGCAAGAATAAGACCAAAATTAAGTATTTCTCAGTTGCTAGTTTCATGGGAACTCAAAATCAATGATTTCTGTGGCCATTTTTAATTATCACTCAAACGTACAGTGGGTTAAAGAAAACTCTAAAATCCAAAGCCATTACTAGGAAACATAAATAGAGTAAATTATCTGTTCTTGACTACTTCATCTAATTACTTGCACATAAACAGACAATAAATAAAAATACATTTTCAGAATCTCACAATAAGGAGTATATGGAATTACATGTTCTTGACAAATGCAAAAACATTAACTATGCAGGCTTCTGTTTGCCTGATTTGGTTATGTGCTACCAAAAACCTCTAGCTGGTACCAGTACATAACATCAACTAGAGAACTAAGAATTTATCTGGTTCAAAGACTTATAGGTAGGTTATCAATATTGACTGGCTCCATTATCTAGGGAACAACCTGGACAAAAACTACTGCAACTTCTTCCCTGATTTAAAATACTTGAAAATACTGAGTCACATAGACAAAAACAAATGTGTTTAAAAAAAATAGTTTCTTTCAACTGTTTTCTGTGATAGTGCTTTTTTTTCCCCCAGTTGTTATTATGTTGATATATTACATCCAACAGTTCAAATACAGGTTAATCAGTTACTTTAGTACCATGCTTTACCTTCTGCATTTCTTTTAAATTGTTGATTTAATTTAATAGTATTACTCCCATTACTTAAACTAATCACGTTATTAAGTACTTGTGGCACAACATGTACTATGTCTACTTTTATTTCAACTGGACCAGGGTTAAGGTCCCATCCTGTTCTGCTGAAAAATCCTTTTCAATCACTGCTGATTAAGTGTGACTTTACAACCAATAGCCATAATGACAGAGCAATGAAAATCCAAAAATTACTACTACTGAAATTCATCTGCACGTCACAGTGATCTGACAATAAACAGCTCTGAGATATGATTAGACTCTTTAATAATTAAAGCAGTAAAATTTCAAACTTAAGCAGTTTAAGAATTTAGATGAATAGTTAATTCCAGAGATAGTCTAGATGTTTGTCTTCTCATTTCAGCAATTCTTTCCCTATTAGCAGTTTGTAAAAGAACGTGATGCAATATAAGGAGAGGTGTTTCTGAAATGCTTCATATTAGCTAGATACATGATAAATAGTTAAGAATTCCCAATTGCACTAGGTAAAACCTCAATTTCTAATCTTTAATGGAGGTACTTTAATCTGAGGCAAATTAAGTCTCTATTAAGTCACTGGATTTTGCATGAAGTCCTGAAAAAAACTTTTTCCTTTATAAAACAAGCAAATAATCATGTTGTACACAACAGAAGATTTAGAGGGGTTGAGTAGTTTACTTACTCGCCTGGTACTTACTCCAATTCATGAATATTTATTGATATGAATACAAATCTCAACTCTTTTTGCAAATAGCATAGACAAACAAGACACAGTAGAAAACAGTACAACTAGCGACAGCAACGAAGTAGCCAATGTGGTAGAAATCTGTATGGCGTAGTGGACACAGTAGTCCACTTTGAGAAACCACCACATATAATTTGATACAAATAACAGTATCTACTGAGCAGAGGCTGACAGTGAGCTGCATGTGCCTTCATGGAGAAAATTACTTCTGATTGAGGCCACTTGCCAGCACAGTGTGGGGAAATCTGAGCTGTGCTCCCTAATTTGTACCAGATTTACAGACACTCAAGGACCTATTTTTTAGCACTATTATTAAATGCTATCTAAATAAATATTCCTAAAATATCATATACTGCAATGTAAATGCAAACATATAGATGCAAGCACACAAAGGCAGCTAGCTAAGTGGCAATCATTACACAGTGAGTAAGAGATGCTACCTCAGCACTTAAAAGGACAGGCCACATTTAACAAAACAAAAACAGCACTGTAAGAATTTTAATAGCACATAAGAGTGTGAGAATGAACCATCAGAAAAGGATTTACACTCACTTAACAAAAGACACTTTTGCTACAATAAACACTCCTCTTAACACAAATTTGAGCATCGAACCCCTTGAGCACATTAGTCCTGATCCATCAATGCTTGACTCCAGTTTTATGGTACTATAACTGCAATGAAATAATTGAAATTCAATAACGTTAAACTGGCCAAGTTCTGTAATAATTTCTCATAGTCAAATTCATCAGACTTCGCCCTAATGAAACCACTTAAATGCAAGCTCAAATTAAGCACGTGCTTATATGCTTTCCCATCCAGTGTTTTGCACTAAAAATGCATGTATCCTATAGTAGAAAAGTATCATTGAAATAATTATCTCGTGAAAATGTGAAGTGGTTTGCTTCCTTCTCACTTACCAGTATTCTCCCACATTCCCAGAGCAGCAACATAAATCAGTGCTCTTAACAAATTAAGAATGCTTCAGAAAGCCTACAATACTTGACAGTGAGTGGCTGGGGAGACGTTAATGAGCATAATTAGTACTAGCAGCATTAAATAGTAACAACTCCAATAAATCAGAAGCCTGAAATTGACTGGATCAACATAAGACATTTTGCATGTTCTGTGGGATCCATTCAGGATTTCCTAGAAAAACATGCTGCCACATACAGATTATCCTTAGCTTATGGTAAGACCTAGGTATGTGATGCTCTCTGATTGCAGAGGGAAAAGCTTCAGAAAAATCAATCCATTTGTCTCCTGTTTGAACATGAACATTTCCTCCTATGTAGAAACAATTACATAAGAAAAGCAGCAGGCAAACACTTTATATTAATTCACACTGTAGGGAACTTTTTTTCTAAAAATTCAGTCAGGAATACTGAAAACGCAAAAGGGGTTTCAATTTATTTCATTTTAAATATGGCAATGGGAGTGAAGACACCATATGATAATTCAGAGTTCTCTTCCTCTTGGGCAGTTTTCCATACAGGACTTCCTTAGAGATTTCTCTGTCCTCTTCAGTCCATTGAGTCTATTGGTTATTTATCTTTACTAAGTTATTTCTGTTATTTCTATTACATTTTCAGCTATACTTTAGAGATGCAGTGCTGCCTGTGCACACTGAACCTCCCCAGCCTGTTTAACAAATTGGCTGAACTTCAGAAGTTTTGTCCAGACTGGAAGATTGCTGCAATTTTTAAGCAATTCCTTACAACTTCATTGGGGCATCCACGCAGAATGAACCATTCCTCCCCTTCAAACTGGAAGAAACGTTTTGACCATGATTCAGTGATGAACTTAATAGAGAGAAAGGAAAAGAAATGCTCTTTGGCCACTATAAATCTACACCAACCTTGAGCTTAACAGCAAGAAAAAGGTAAAAAAGTATATTTCCATAGAAAAAAAAAAGTTATTTTTAAACACATAAGTTCTTCCTGCAGCCACTCACTTTTAACATAAGTTGCATCAGGGAATCTGGTAGGAAGGAAACATTTTTATTAATTTTCCCCTTATCTGTAAGAAGAATGCTGATTTTTTTTTTTTTCATTTACGTTCCTTGCCTGCAGGTAGCAGACCAAGAAAATCATATAGCAGAATTTTTTCCTTTTGATTAATTTCTTTCCATGTGTTATGTTATTTCTTATATATAATTGATTTCAGGTTTTGCTTGTAGCTGTACATCTTTTTATATCTGTACCTACTGCCTTCCTTCAATCAAGAAAGTTGAAGGAAATTACCTGAATTTTGTTAAGTTTATTAAAAAAGGAGCTCTGTGAATATTTAAATTGAGTTTTGAAATGGTAATACAAGAAAGATATTAGAGAATTTTAATAGTAGGTTCAATTTGACCCACAGACTATTGTAGAAAGGGTCAAATTTTATTCAAATTATTTCTTTACCAAAAAAAAATATGAACCCTTTGATTTTATTAAAGTAGATTAATATTCTTCACTGCTAGGTCTTTTGGCACTTCGGTGCATGACAGCATTAACTGTGCTTGTATATGAACTTTTCAAAGACCTTTAAATGTTCCAGTAATTTGGAACTTCACTTTCATTTATCCTCTTGTCTTCTTTTCTCTTACCATTATCCAAGAGGCCACAATAAAATTGACAGTGCCCATGGTCAGTTTGCTCTTAGATCCAAGGCCAGAATATTCCCAATCAATAAAAGTGAAATGATGAAAAAGGAACCATTGAAAATATGCTTAGGGAGACATTAATTTCAAAAAATAGCATGGAAGTGTGCACAGAACATGAACTGTAAGACCTTTGCAGTTAAATATCAGACCTCAGCTTTCAAGCAGAGCTCATGCCAAAATACATGTCTTAATTCTACCTACACTCGTAACAGCTGCACAGCAGATGCTCCCCAGCAGATGCTGTTCTGTGTATTTCTGGTGATACAAGAGGAGAAAGAGAAGAACAGAGGTGACAAGATGAGTATTCTGACTCAGGACCCTACTAAAATCACAGCAGCAACACAGAACTATCACAGCACCAGAGTGCACCAATTTCCAATCTTCCTGAAGGGAATTTTTAACTAAAGCCTACAAAGCAAACAGCACACTGGACACAAAGCTCTCAGAGATGCATTTGTGATCCTTTTAGATAACTTTTCTTGTTAGGAATAATTTTACAATGGTAGTTTATCAGTGGTTTTCTTAAATTTAACAGAGTAAACAAGGGAGATTTCTTGCTTCCTTACACAGAAATATTATCCCTGAAGCATTTTTCCCTGAATTATGATCTATTTTACAGTTTTTAAAACCCATCTTTTATTTCTGTATGATTCCTATCTGCTAAATTTTACAAAACAATGTTTGAAACTACAGGCAATCTGATTCAAAATACCGGCAATATAATTTGCCCCATGATACACAGCTTCTTTTGATGAAAATATTATCCAGTTCTAGTGTATTGTTTTAGCTTGAAAAGCATGATGATAAGGTTTAAACCTACAGGCTTAAAAAAAAAAAAAAAAACCAGAAAAAGAAAGCACCACTTGTGTAAGAAGATGGCTTGTTAATTGTGTCCTTCCCTAAAATCATATGTAAAAAGAAAAAAGGGTAAAATTATAACTTTTTTTTTAACATGTTCATATTGTTTTCTACAGGCAAACTATTTTAAGATTGGATATTTCCTCTTCTAATAAAGAAAAATCCTTCACCTTGCATCTTAGAACAAAGTATATAAAAATTAAAGGTGCGATTTTAGAACAATAACCAGACTCTCTTTTCAGTTTGTTGAACTACTGTAGGTTTCTTTTTTGAAACTAAACGTAAGAGATCAGGGAATAGACACATCTATACCAACCAATCTACACAAACACCTGTCATAATATCTATGGTATGCTGCTCTAAACAGTCCAGGGAAATCCTCTGAGGATTCAGGATCCAGAAATTTTCAGTGAATCCTCTCCTCCAGTCATAGCAAACTGTGACACTGCTAAGTAAGAGGACTTTCTTTCCATGCCCTAATCTCATAATTCAGAATCTCAGCCCTGCAGGTAACACATCGCCTGTTACTCAGGACACCTTTCTCTGCAGCCCGCCTCCTTCACCACATATGGCTACAGCAAAGCAGTTTCAAACATCACACCCCAAACAGGATGAATTTTATCTTACACACGGCCAAGTGATATTTGGAGCTGAAAGCTTTTCACAGCCATGAAGGCAGCAAAAGTTCACTCTGCTTGCAACTCCAGTGCTGCCCTTACCCCAAACACAGGACTTCACTGGCAATCACACGAGTAGTGAGTGACACATACTGGTATTTGCTAATCACTGCTCTCACTCACCTGCTGAAGGGAAAAATGTGATGCAAGTAGGAGCACTTTGAAGCCACTAATGATGCTGCTGCAGTGTATTTAATGGCCAGCATGTTAGCTACGATGAAAGAGGAACCTCACATCAAGTACATTAAGGGATCAGAGGAATACATACTCATTACTCACTGTAATTTTACATCCCCAGTTTCAAGACAAAATACTAGCATTTTTCTCATCCGGCAAAGACACCCTATATTGCTATAGAAAATAAAGGGGTCTTTTTTCTTCTGTTTATTTAATATTTTCTAAGTTTGTATGTAGCTGCAGATTACTCCTGCTCATCTTTTGTTTCTAGCTGCATTTCCTCAGATGGAAACTGGTCTCTCACCTCCATACACCGTCATGCAATTAAATCAAAAAAGAAGAAAAAAGGAATCTGGACTTTTTAGGTCCAGAAATCAGTAGTGAACTCATGACTTCTCTCTCTGGGTACTATTTTTGTTCAAATTACTATTGCTTTTTTCCACCGTGTCTTTTCTAATACAAGTGAAACAGAGAATACTGCAGAAAAAGGAGCCCCTGAACACAGCCCAAATTCAATCTCTGGTAACACGATCAAAGTCACAAAGATTGTATGTAGAATTCAGTGCCAATTTGGGTTACACCTCAGTAAAAAGTCAGCACACCTAAACTGATCCGTAACACAATGACAGCAGTTAAAGGAAAAACTTTGAAACACAGCAGGTGATATAACAGATTCACATGGCAAAAACCACCATGCTTAATATGACTGCCAGTTCTAAAGTATCGGGAAAGAGAAGCTGAGATGTTAGGAATTAACTAAACCACAAACTTCATGATCTTTGTCTCACAGACATGTACTAGAATGCATGGTAATTTAGCTTATAGAGGTTCTTTTAATTTGACAATAATATGACCTGCTAAAGCAGGTTCACCTGCTCAGGGCTGTGTCCAGATGGGTTTTGAATTTCTACATGGAAGGGGACTCCACAACCTCTCTGTTTCAGGGCTCAGACGTCCACAAAGTGGAGCTGGTTTTCTTCACATTTAGATGAAACTTCCTGGGTTTCAGGTTGTGCCCGTTGGTCCTTATTCTGTCACTGGGCACCACTGAAAAGTCAAGCCCCATCCTCTCAACATCCGCCCTTAAGGTATTTGTATGCATTGAAAAGATTCCCCCTCTCAGTCTTCCCTTCTCCGGACTAAACAGGCCCAGCTCCCTCAGCCTCTCCTCATAAATGAGGTGCTCCAGTCCCCTCATCATCTCCATAGTCCTCCTAGAGGACCCTCTTCACTTGTTCTTTGTCGTTCTTGAATGGTGAGCCCAGAATTGGACACGGAACTCCAGATGTGCCTCACCAGGGCTGAGCAGAGGGGCAGGATCACCTCCCTCAACCTGCTGGCAATGCTCTTCCTAATGCGCCCCAGGACACCATTGGCCTTCTTGGCCAGGAGGGCATTGCTGGCTCATGGACAGCTTGTTCTTCACCAGGACTCCCAGGTGCTTTCCCCATAAAGCTGCTTCCCAGCAGGTCAGCCCCCAGCCTGTACTGGTGCAGGGGGTTATTCCTCTGCTGCAGGATGCTGCACTTGCCTTTGCTGAACTTCATCAGGTGCCTCTCCACCCAACTTTCCAGCCTGTTCAGGTCTCACTGAACGGCAGCACAGCCTTCAGGTGTATCAGCCACTCCTCCCAGTTTTGTATTGTCAGCAAACTTGCTAAGGGCCTACTTAGATTCCTAGAGCCTTGAATTTTAAATACCTACAGGGGATTTGCCATTTTTAATCCCATAATGGGAGTTTATTGATACACAGAACAAAACCAAAGGGTCTCAAATTAGAATTAAATCTTTAAATCAGGTTGTAAAATCAATCAGATTCTAACATAAAATATTTGTGTATATTTAAAAAAAATCAATAATCTGAAAAAAGTCAGGTAGAATAGAATTTAGTATTTCGCCACAGCAAGCCAAAAACTGGGCATTAGCAGAGTCCCTCCCATGTACAGATCCCAACCTGAGGACCCACAGCAAAGAAATATTAATGCATAATGTCTTTTCTGTGGCTATTCAGATCTCATTTTTCCCATTAAACTGTCATTTATGATCAGTTACAATAACAGTTGGTGTAATTTACTATGATGCACCATAAGGATGAAATTTTAAGAGTGTATTTTGTTTGTGGTTTATTTTTTTTTAAGATTCTTCAAAGAGTTAACAGTATTACAGCACTTATTTTGTTAACTAGAAATATAATGGACTATTAACTGTCATCATCATATACATCTTACAAATGCCATGAAAAAGCCCTGACTTTCATCATCACGTCTCAGGAATACGTAATATAATGACACTGTAGTCTAGGTCACATATAGAGTGGGATTTATTGAATGACAATATTTATAAGTCATTTAAAGTTATTTATCTTCATACAGTCATATATATAAACCCCAAAATACAAATAAGCAAACTACATCTTTTACAAAAAACTGCATTTACAATTTACTTGAGTTCTTTAATATCCTTGTTCACTTTTTTACTACTTTAATTTGATTCCTCACTGGTAGGAATTGCAAGGTTGCACAAAATTCATTGTAAGTCCCCTAGAGTTGGCATAACCTGCTGGTTTTCTGAGTTAACCACTAATTAATAATTTGAAAACAGAAAGTCATTATGTCATTTCCAGACAATGAGCTTTTAAATGGTGCATGTTATGTCCTAGCCTTTTCAGTAAGAAAAAGTTTTTTCCTCCAGAAACCAGATGGCTGCTAAGTGTTATTATGAGGCTATGCAAATCTCAAAGCAGTAAGCATGAAATCAAAACAAGAATTCATTCTTCTCTCCTCTTATCATGATCATTGTTTTGCTGAACCAACTTATGGAATAATACAATTGGATGCTTTGGCAATGATGAGCTGATAACCCATCTCCTCTTTCTTTTCATAGCAAATAGTTCTGAAAACATTTTTTGCATATGCTTTTAACCTTCCTAATATCTTGTTCTACATGCCGAACTCGAATAAGGTAATCTTATTCCAGGCTGAGTCTTCTCAGTAAACTTACTCACTTGAAAAGTTTACTGGCTTTACTACTAATATAATTTGATTATCAAAATATTTTTGACTGGCTTATGTTTTGGATTAGCCAATTTTTTTCCTGTTAGGAATGAAATCCAGGAGAGTTATTTATTATTTTCTGTCACTTAAAGGAGTAAACACCTCCATGTTCATGAAAGTACCAGCTTCACTCTACAACTAAAACTCTAGTTAAACTTCAAAGAACCTTTTCAAAGTTCAACTAATACAGATGCGTCACTTTGCAGCATTTTTTCCATGAAATTTGCAGAATACTCTGAAAAATCTTGAATTGCTAAGGCTGACCAAAAAGAAATCTAAGAAACTGAATATGAAATATTGATTTCCAAAGGAAATTGGCTTCTAAATATCTAGAAGTACCTTAACTGATGAAACACACACTTATAAGTATTTCCCATGGAGCTAAATACTTCGGAAAGTGTCTGGGAAGACACTGTTTGAAAAACAAAAAAAAGATTGGAATATTATTCTATATGTCTTAGTCCTATTTTTCATTCTTGTTTTTTTATTAATCCTTGACATATTCACCGCTAATAAATTTTAGTACTGAATTTCATCATTTTGTAGTTTAATTTCTGACACATAGCATAACTTACGGAAACATTTCACTGTTCTTACAACAAAATGTTTCCTGTCGGTATTACCACGTTAAAACATTTCTAGCTACTGTAAGGTTGTGTCACTTTATGATGCAAATAAGAGCAGTGACAATTACGCAAAACTGCTACTGGTTTATTATGAAATAATGTCAAAATATGACTAAAGAACTAATCCACAAAATAAATTGAAACTCTTTTCCCCAAGACTTCTTGGCAAATATAGCTCCCCTTTATGAAAAAGAAAATCACATTTGTCAAAGCATTCTCCAGTAAATAACTGCCCTTTTAAAAATCTCTTGCCATAGCTACTAACACATCTCTCTGATCTGAGTGACCCTGTGTGAACAGAGGGTTGGACAAGATGACTTCCAGATGTCTCTTCCAACCTCAAACATTCTGTGATTCAGTGTTAATATCAGGAGATGCTGCACCTCTGATATTGTTATCATACTTTGCCTATTTCAGTTTTAAGGATCAAGATGCTGCTTTTACACATCTTCTTTAGAACAACTGTTCCTCAATGGAAAAGAAGTCACAGCATATTACCCAACGCTCATGGAAAAATTCCTTCTCAGTTTCAATTTATCCGTCTTCATTATAACTCTTCTAAAGACACATTTTTTCAGATGTTTATACCTTCAAACACTAACAGCCTTTTGTCATGACCCTTTAAATTATCACCTTACTGAAAGGCAAGTGTTCTTACAATTTAATCTTCCTCACATACTACAGTCTAAGAGTTACTCAGATATCTCACTGCTTGATCCTCTGAGCACCCTTCTCTGTTATTCCTTACATCTTCCAGTACTAAGGTGAGCAGAACTGAATATAGCATGAATTTGGCATATAGTTTCTGCTTTGTAGGGATCAAAAAGGCAAGTGACAGAAAATATTACATGAGACTGTCATAACTCAGGAGCTCTGAAAAAGAACAGGGAACCCATGACACTTTGCAATACAAGAAGTATCCACGAGTAAGGTCGGGGTTAGAGTGGATGTTACTCATTACAGACACACAGACAACCAGCTCAAGTGAGTTGTACTATTAAACAGTGTCAAATTCAAGGCTACTTTTATAAGAAGAGGTTTGAAATCGAAGCATAAAATATAATAGCAATATTGATAAAAACGGTTAGCCATGGTTAATAATACAGAAGGAAGCACTAAAAACAGTTCGCTGCGCTGCTTGTCACAGGCTGCATAACATTGTCATGCCATATGGTAACAAAAATTGTTCCACAAATAATTAGATTTTCAGGATGGACTTGTTTACAGAAGAGACTAAAAACTATTACTAGACTAAAACGTCTACAGTCTGCAATACTATGAAATGTCACCATGCATTATATTATATTGCTACACCTGTGGGTGAAGATTGAGGAGAGGAATTGTGGGTTCTCCTCCCAGTTCATGCCAGAGAACTTGAAAATATATAAATATTTGCAGCATAAGAAAACCAGACCATGGAATGACAGGCTGAAGCAGACACTCATTTTTACTGGTTAATAATTTTCTCCTATGCTTTGTTTTCCTCCTCCTCCTCCTCTCCTCTGCCATCAAATACAGTGGTTCAATATACCTTAATTTAGAACATTTTATAGTCAATTCATATATTATGACTATCAATAATATTAGATTATTATGTCAATACTACTGGAGAAACTATTGTTATCGTGACACTGCCAACACGCAATTGCTATTTATTTAGCACAAGGCTGCTGGACATGTTTTTTTTTCTTTTTATGCACCCTCTTGATGCCCCAGCAAAAGAAACACTCAGAACAGCATTTTTTTCTCATCATCAATATCCAGGCTTGAAATATCCTTAAGGGTTATTCTGTTGCCAGTTAATGTCCTCAGATGTCCTTCCAGTTTTCTCTGGCAAGCAATATCAAATTTCAGGGAGCAGCACACAATGCAAACCAACGTCTTTGTGCCTTCACCAAAACAGGTAATACCAGATGAAGGGAATGGGTTTGGTTTTTAACTTAGAAAAGAAAGCAACATGGTGAGAGGGAAAGTTTGTGAAGAGAAAATTGAAGCAGTCTTCAAAAAAATAAGCACGCTTTCTTCCCTGTTGCCAGACTCTCTCATGGTGTTCTCTTACTCACGTGCTTTGCAGTCGTCCTCACGACATTCACAAACTGCTGTGCCTAGAACCAAGTACTTTTCAGATCTCACACTTCATGGGGCACAGCCTTCCAGTCGTAAGATACAAACATAAATATGCCACATTTGGTTCAAGCCTCAGAGCCAAATACACAGTAAGGCAGAAGAGCCTACTGCTGCTTGACACTGAAGGGAGCACTTTGGTCTAGACCTGTACAGCTGATTTATGACCATACTGCAAGACTGCAGTACCAAGAAAATACCATTTGTTAGAACCAAACACATACAAAACTGTTCTGGAGCGTGGATCACGCTGTATAGAACTAAGCTATCCTGTGTTGTAGATCCAATGATTAATCATTTTTATTATGTTAATTTATATTTTTTAGCAAACTTGTTTTTTAATGTTTCTATTGTTCGTTACTTCTTTGCTCTGGCTATTACATGTGTACCCTAGAAGACTCAAAACTTTGATAATTGTCTTTAAAATCATAGATAACATATTCTTGATGGACAAAAACGCATTTAACAAAAACAAGTTTTTATTAATAACTTCATCACACAAGTTATATTAAAGGTAAGATGAAATGAATAATACTAGAACAAAAAAGGTTGACTTCAGATATATTTTGAGAAAAATGCATCAGGGACAAGCATTTTAAAATTAAGTGCTATTATCTGACTGAAACAAAGCTATAGAGTGGGAATTGCAACATGAGAAATCCTCAGAAATATCTTCTTTGAACTAAACGGCAAAAAGGAGATCAGATTGGTTTTCAAATATCTTGGAAAATTGTGTAGCAAAGTACTACCATGTTCTTACATGAGACTTAACCTAAAGAAAACAACTTCTATACTTTCAAAAACAGAGTTTTCTACAAAATCTTTATAAAAGACTAATTCCTGGGGGTGGCAGGGATGGGGGCATGACAAGAGAGAAACTTTTCAAAAAGGTTTGATGGTTTTCAACACATTTTAATACAAAATTAGCAGTCTACTACTGTAGTGCTAATGCCAGCAATTTAAGTAATTTCTACACCCAGTCTAGAAGCTATTAAAAAATATGAACCTCCCTGAGGTCTCTTCCAACAATTTCAGCAGATACATAGCAGATATAATTTCATTCATATCTTACTTCCAGTGAAAATTACCACTGGAACATAAAGAATATCTGGTGCTCATCCTAACTATCAAAATTCCTTCTCTTCATAAAAGGCTGGAAGACAACATTTTGCACTTCTTGATCTGATCAGTGTTAAGCATGGCTATTTATAATGCAAACAAATTCAAAACATACATTGATATACTCAAACTGGCATCAAGAGTCCATTCCAGACTCAGAATCATCCAGGGCAGAGATGTGATGTAAGTCTAAACATCTTTTTAAGAGAAAACTGCAGGTTCATCAAGATGACCACTAATTAACCTGCTAACTCCAGACTGAAATTGTCTTCTTGTCAAGAAGACAAGACCTTCATCAACTTCAATGTAATAAAAGCTTGGTTTAAGACACAAGTAATGCGAGTATAAACAGGAATAACATTCATTCAGGTGGTTACTTTTCGAGTATGTAAGCACAGATAAGCCTCTTGTATGTCAAGGTTTTAGTCTGAAGATGGACAACAAGATCCCCTCATTACTGACTGTAGTTGACAGTCACCAAAATCACACACAAGAAGTTCAAAGGGTAGATCAGTGCATACCTGCACTCGTGTTTCTACCCACTTCAACAATGACAAGTGCGACTATGACGAAGGTCCCTGTGCTGCAGTGAAGGAAAACAGGTCTCTGAAGTAAGTAAAATATCTGTTGAATAGCCACTGGACACTGTATGATAAAGCCTTGTAAGATACTGATGGGTGTTTCTCTCTTTTTGCAGAAGATTTTCAAATTTTCTTTCCCTCATGTACCTTGCTTTTTTTTCCCATTTTGTAGTGATTCTATAGCAGATATTTTTAATTTAAAAAAAAAGGTGATTAAAATGCAAAATATTCACTGTGCCACAACCTATATTGTTTCATATCACACTGACTTCTGTAGAATATTTTATTATGTCACGGTAATAGCATTGCTCAAGAGAAGAGACTAAACTGATCCAAGGAAAGTTTGTACATTTTGAGACTCATAAATACTCCTTACAAATTTGGAGTCATTTAAAAATCTCTGGGAATATGGTAAGTACTAACACTTCTAAGTCATCTTAAAGGTGAAAAGCAGCATATTCTTCACTGTCAACAAAGTGTGGGGTTTAAGCACTAATTTTAGTTGCTTACTGCTCTGAGCCAGATGTGAATTCTTTGGGATCACAGGGTTAAAAACCAAAAACAAACCAGAAAACCACACCCCCCTCCAGAAATTATTCAGGTCTTTTAATCTTCAAAGGTGGATAAATTGAACCAGTTTACCTTAAAGCATCATTTGGGCACTGAACTACATAAGATTTTTCCCAGCAGAAACGAACCAACAGTTCTTTAGCCAGATTTCTAGCTCTATCCTACGCACCACTGAAAGTGCTTTTCTTTGGTGGTGTGCACACGCTATATGCTGGCAGATGTTATGAAAAGGAATTTTTATTTGACATTTCACAGGGAAAAACTTTTTCAAAGTTATGAAACATATCCAGCAAAAATTAGGCCAATGCAGACTAAAAATTGTATTTGAAAATTATAATTTTGTATAAAAAATTAGTTCTCTACCTGAAAACACTAAAAGTTTATTTATTTCTTTCTAAGACAGTAAAATCTATAATCTGCTGTAATTTATAAACTGTAATTTATTTTGTTAAGTCTTCTTCTAACTTCTGAATCATAAAACCTCCTAATGCAAACAAGTCCCTTGAAATTTTACAGGGAATCCTAAAATCTTAGAATTTTACAGGGAATATTCCTGTATCCAGTGTGATTTCATTGGTTATCAAGAAAAAGAAGCCAAGAAAAGGAAAACAAACTACAACCTGTGTTTTGAGGAGACATCAGGCACTTTCTAAGGGAGGGCACACACAGTTCTGCGTAAGCGCTGCACCATTCCTGAAATATCCACTAACTCATCCTTTGCTGAAGAAACCACTGCTTTGAATTATCTACCTTACTAAATATATCCTCTATTTTCCCAACAAGCTATTTAAGAATCTCATATCAGCTTGTAGCTTCTAGTAGCCTCAATTTTGTTCAGCCTTACCAAAACCACTGCTGAAGACATCAGTCTGCTCTGAACCAATGCAAGCCACCCATATTTGTTCTGTTGAAGTACGTTCACTAGATCACTTGAAATATTTCTGTTTACAACCAGCATGCCAGGGAATGACAATCCAGACTGTGCAAGAAGTTGAATTTACGTAAGAAGGAAAATATCCCTGTGAATTAAGGACCATGTGTCTATGGTGTCTTCTGCTTCCACAGATATCTGACTTTCAGTATAGGATCAGCTGTAGTCTTGAGGTGGGTTTTTTTAAGATCAGAATAATAATGCCTACTCCCTCAAATATAATCATAAACTTCATAACAGAGACCTAGGCATTTAATTCCTATGTGCTTTCCTACTGTAATTAATAATATTAAGCAAAAATTTTAAAATATAAGAGATCCAACCAGTATCAAATTAATGTTGAAATTACTGATCAATTATCAATCTGTCCTAACTCACAAATAAAAAAAAGTGAAATTCACACAATCTCCTCTTGTAGTCTGACTTCCCTGACTGGGCTTTTACAGGAAACTTTAATCTTTAATGCTTCATCTACAGGAGCAATAAAAAAAGTATCAAAACATATTCACAGGAGTGAAAGTCAGAATGTCCTCAGGACCCGAGATGAAATGTTATAATTCAGTTCTACAATACAGTTTTAGTCACTGCTTACCTACACAGAACTGGTTTATTATTAGTAGTATGAATATTAATGAATCCATATGTGTATTTTTTACATACACTAGCATACAATTATCAACGTTTGAACTGACTTTGGCTTATTTTATTAGCTACAACATAAATCTTTTACCAGATATTACAGTTTAAGGCACAGCAGGCTATTCACCTCTTGGAAACATGCCTACAAAATCCTGCCTACGGAACTGTGTTGGTCAATACATGACTACTTAATACAAGTTTTGTTACCTCTTCAGCCAAACAACTGCAGCTTGTAATTCCAGACTGAAGCTTGGATACACAGTAATGATATTCACCTATATTTAAATCTATGCTTTGAGCCAAGCTTCTATCCTTCAGGGCTCTATTTCAAAGGATAGGTCTCACTTCTGGAAATCTAACATGGCAGAGGTAACCAGTGACACCAGGGTTTCACCTTTAAATAACATTTTTCTTGGCTTGTGTTATTACATGATGTGCTGCAGCTGCAGTGATTCAGCCACTTATACCTGTTCCATTACATGAAAACATTATGTATATAATTTTCCATAAAAATTCTATTTAATTCTAATTGTTAAATATACTCTGCATTAGTTATTAATCTATTGCTTACAAAGGAATACTGGAGCAGTATATTTTCTGCTATCAGTCACATAATATTTTTTCAGGACTACGGAATTTTAAAGAAATGCAAAAGAAAGGAAGTAAGTTCTTACTGACATTGGTGGCCCATTCTGCAGTATCTTTTACTTACTGTTTATTGCACTGTGTTTTAGGAGAAATCCACTGGAGACAGGACACCTACTTGGATTTCTAAATCATGGAATTATTTGTTTGTTGAAATGCTTTAGTTATAATTCACCTTCCTCTGAACAGCAAGTCTTCCCTTCAATAAGCTCACTAGACCTGGACAGAGGAATAAAGCTTGTTACACTTTTGAAAAATCAGCTCTAACTTACTATCAGTCCTACATGACCTTACAGAGCTAAAGCAGAATTCTTGGTGTAGTTAATAAGTATGATTGATCCAAAGCTCATAGGATTTAATAATAAGGTCTTGAGAGACACAGAAAGCCAGTGTTCTCAGAGCTACTCTCACACAGAACAAGAGCTGTGGCTGTGCTCTTTGGATTACAGCAATTCTATCTGTTTATCTTTAAGCACAAGATGGATGTACAATTTGATGACAAGACATTAGAAAGCATCATGAAGACATTACTACCAAGTGTGCTCCAGTGGGTACAACATATGCCACTGAGATATCAGAAATATGATGTAAGGATAAGATATTGCCCAGGGAAATCATTTACTGAAGGCAGATAAACAAAGCATGAAGTGTAAAACCCAATATAACACAGTTGCTGCTGCAGAATAGCAGAAAGTCAACTAATGTAAAACAGTGCCTCAGTTTCACTGGTCTTTATTTCAAGAATGTACCAAAAAGGCTATGTTAAGTACAATGACTCCAGCTTCCTGTGTGACCAAATTTAAGCCACAACTGGAAGAGTAATGGGACCCAAAGAAATCTAGCAAAAATGGTTCTTGCCTCCTGATTAGTGTAGTCACTTGATAGAGGGCAGATATCTTCAGCTAAATCACTAATCTCAGCCTGGTCCTCCAAGGAGGAATGGCATGGTGTGTGGCACCTGCCTCAAGCCTCATGACACCTCCATGGAGCCCAGAAGTGGTTCTGCACTACTGACCAAATACCCTATCTTCCAACTCAGTGTGAGAGTAATTCATCATCCTCTGAAGAAACACAGGTCTCCTGCAGACTAGAGGGAGGATGTAGCCCAAAATATTTCCCACAGGGACTCAGAGTAACCAGCTAAGGCAGATACCGACATTTTAAAAACTCTGATACCTGTACTCGGCATCTACAGTGCTTTGGTCCTTAAAAGGAACCATCTACTGATAATATTTGTACCACATTTTAAATGCTGAAAATCATTTAAAAAAAGATGAAAAAGAAAGAGCTGCCAATCTGTCAAAAACTTGGCAGGCACATAACACTGAATGAGAGAAGGCTTCATAGAAGGAACACATCTGGAGTGATATCTGTGCTTGCAACTCCCCTGTAAACAACTCTTTTACTAAGTGATGGTTTTGCTTCAGAAATTGAATCCTTACCAAACTTAGCCACATAGCAAGCTTTGATCAATTAATGCTTTTAAGCACTTTGACACCGGATATTACAGAAATGCAAAGATCTATTATTACTTCCCACTTTGTGCTAGAAAATATCACCTCGTAAGAACAGGGTACACAAAAATCCATAAATTACAGTTAAGTAAAAGAAATTGACATTTGCCAACTATATGTTTATTCACCAGCCTCAGAAACAGTAGGTAGAGTGTGTTTATGCTTGAGTGATATTTCCTGAAGTTTTAACAAGTGTGCTGAATCACACAAGTGTAAATACTCATATTTATTACAACCAGACCTAACATCATCTGGAGCAGACAAAATATTTTCATTTACTTCAAATGCTGTTAAAAAAATCTGTGTTTATATCAGAGCAATAATAAACCAAAATGGCCATGAAGAAAGACATCAACCAGTAATAATCCAAACCAATAATAAGGTCACAAGATGATGCATCACACATTTCTGTCTGATTGTTCAGCTGTCCTGGGATCAGCAAGCTTTTACCTGCTTAAAATTTTGTTCATCAGAGTCTACTCAATTTGCTGATACAATCATTTTATCATTTTTCTTCTGCAAAGTATAAAAGCAAGTTTGTCAGAATCATTGTCTCACCATTAATATTAAAGCTCTTCATTATCTCTTCTGACAGAACAGAGCAGCCTTTGAACATCCTAGGGAAAATTCCAATTCATTCATGAAAAGTCGGAAGCAGAGCAAATACCATAAGAACTGGACACAGTTTTCAAGACCAGCAAAAAAATTGCATTTTGGCCACTGTTCGTGAAAGGACAGGAGTCACTGCTGACAACTACAAACATTTGTCCCTTGTCTCTACTCAGCTTCACAATTAGGCCCAGAGGTGCTTTCTAAGCTCTGAAAGTGAAGAGTCCTAATCTACAACAAAGCTTGTCTACAAACGCTGTCAGAGGAAGCAGTCAGGTTCTCGCCCTCTAGGTCAATGCATTTGTTAGGTAAGCCCTACAAAATCTACCTATGGAAATTTACTGCTTGTCACGAAGTACTTGCTAATCAGCTACGGTACAATTAAGCTAGAAACATAAGCTGTAACTGCTGGGCTTTTTCATGAAGCTTTACTTAAGGAAAAAAGTGATCAAAGTTTTAATTTTAACTCCAGAAAAGCAAAGTATACCAGAACACGTTACTGAGAATAAAACAGGGCTTCTGTGGAGCAGCAAATCTTCCTAACTGTATAGTAGAGAGAATGAAAAATTCTTTATCAGAATGACACCAGGAACAGAAGGTAGAAACTATTTATTGAGGTCTCTGACCAGATCACTGAAGTTAGCACTTGTCTACCCAGTAGGCCACTGTGAAAGGCATACCAGCTCAGTTCACAAGTTAAAAATCAGCAGAGATGACCTCAAGTGAAAACTTCTGCTGTCAAGCTTGACTGTTGCCAAAAGAAAAGCAAGTATGTTCATAAACTGGTTGGCAGGTATGGGTTTAGATTTAAGAATCGGCTTAAATCTTTAGCTATCAGTAAAAATGGAACCTAAATCAAACCTACAGCTATTCTAGTAAACATAAGGCAGGCAGCAAGTGTTCCAAGAAGACTGGACATATGGTCTCCCACAAAGATAGGCTGAGAGCCTAATGTCTAATGTCACACAACAGTAACTATTAGTACCAAATATTACATGTATTTGCCTGTTAGCTAATAGGCCACAGTACTTTAGAGACTGTCCGAGCTTCAAATAAGCTGTCTGTAGTAAAAAAAATTAAAAGTAGTATTCTTCTCTCATGGGCACAAAGATATCAAATTGAGACTCCCTGAGGGAGAAGGAGGATGGGCTCCTTTTACCTATTTTCTTAACTTTCATTCCAAATCTAACATACTTAGTGAATCAAGAGGGCATCCTGTAATACTGATAATAAAAGAATTCCTAAGGTCTCTAAAGTATAATACCATAAATGTTCTAAATTTTGACTATTTGCCGCTTTTCCTGACTTCTTCCTTATCTTAAAAGACATACACCACAATAAGCTATGCTGATCAAAACAGATCTCTTCAATACTTTGAAAAGAACCTAGGTGGGTTTAAACAGCAGTCACTGTGTATGGGTCTAAAAGATATTTTCCTATTTAGTGCCTACCCCACTGAAAGTTTTACTTGAGAACTGGAGATGCATGATCTTAGTTTCACTTTCAGATAACTATTCTCCAAAAGAACTATACATCTTGGGGCATCAGGGGTTTGAGTCCAGTCCCCCAATTGTACTGTCACGCATCATGTTCACCTTGTGTTCCTTAAAGGGTAAGCCTACAAGTAATAGTGACTTTAGATAGTCCCTTCTGATGAATTTTAAAGTCTTCAGGTAGACCAACCTGAGTTCAACAGCGAGTCAAATTCTGATGGATATCATCATTTAGGTACCACTCAGTATTTACAAGTTTTGTATCGCTATAGGAAGGAGAACTGACTACTCTCTCTCCTAAAATCTACTTTACTTCACTTCTTAGTTTTTTGCGTTTTTTTCTCTAGGGAGCTTCGAAGTATGGATATATTGCTGTTCTTTGAACTTTTTTCCCATTCAAAAATCCTGGGGACTTTGCTTTATATTTCATATTTATTTATTTATCGCATTGATTTTATTGTCTTATATGGGGTCTCAGGGATTTTGATGATAATGAAAGGTGCTACATAAATAAAATAAATTTCTTTTTGCACTCAAATTCAAAAAGACACCAGGAATATTGCTGCTTTCAGGTTGGATATTCCTTCCTGAGTACAACTTTTCCTTTACAGTTTGTATATATGCATGTATGCATTATATTTATATATGCCATGTTAATTCTTGGGTTTCTACATTATCGTGGTAAAATTCAGTGCCCAGGAAGTGTCTGCTAAGGAAAGCATAGAGAACTAGCTAGTAGCTTACCTTTAACATGGTTAACACAAGGTAAATTGACTTATTTGCTTAACCAAATGCTTCAGCATTTTGGTTGTACAAAACAGCTTTTCAGAGTAGGCACTGGATTGACATTCATTCAGTAGAAGATACAAGAGATCTGAAGAAAATGACCACAGCACATCCAGGTATACATCACACTCTGTGGGAGCATCTTTTCCTTCCCTTGTGTTGATATTTATATACTGCAGTACCTACAATAATAAATAAATTATTCTGGTTTCTATTTCTAGCTGCAACTAAATAATGAACTTTGAGAAGCAATAGCAACAATTTGTAGACTAAGTAAAAATGAACTGCAACTTCCCAAACAATTGTCCCGTCTTTCCATTACTTGACACTGCATTTCCTTAAGCTACACGCAGATAACTTCACTTCCCCAGACAGCTTCTTTTCTCCCCTTTCCTCATATCATTTCCCCATTCTCCATACACATACAAAATTTTTCTGACTGCTTTGTGCATTCAGAAAAATTTCTAAAGCAAAGCAAATCCAAGGTGAAATGGCTGAGTATTACACAAAAGAGAGAACTATTACTGTAAAATCTTTCCAGTCCCTCCTCAGCTTTTGGATTCCCACAAACTCACTAAATGTCTGCTCATGTCAAATCTGCACATTTCTCAATGTTTAAGATTAACTACATTTGGGGTTGAAAAATATGATTTTTATAATACTGTAATATTCTCAGACAGATGGGTTTAATATTTTAATATTAGAATCATACTACTAAATAAGTTATTGTAGTATCATTTAGTGTCATATTATGACATTAATATGAAACCACATACAACATTTCTTCTGAGTCACCTTCCTACACCTTGGTCTTCTGTTTAGAATTTAAGTACCAAAGTCTCATAATTATTCGTTATGCAACTTACTCCTTCTTGCTATAACTCATTTATTAAATTGTCCTATTTATTGGCGTAGCTAATTACTGCTTGTCTGAATGCCATTAGCACTCCTTCTGTCCTTGTCTCTAAAGTATACAAGTGGTGTTTTCAGACAATTTGTACCATAATTTTAAAATACTGTACAAAATACATTTAATAAAAGGATGGAAAGTTACTTTGTGAGTAATAATGTCATTCTTTTTTTTTCTCAGCACACATGTGGCCTTCATCATGAAACACAGGAGAGACATATATATCAGCAAAACCATTAAAATTCTCAACTAAAATTGATTGTGAGAAGAAAAGCAGTTGAAACAAGTAGAAATTACATTTAATAGTTTAGTTAACATTTATCAAAAAGAAGAATTCAAGTAATATTTTGTTTCTTGATTTGACAATATGTTTGGATTTACAAGACTAAGTACAAATCACTGAAGCTAAGCAAAATAACATTTAAATGGGAAAGTTGCTCTGCAGAGAGATTCAGGCAACTATGCTACAGTTATAATGCTAAAATGTCATCTTGCAATGACATTTCAGTGACAAATCATTGAAATTTTAACATCTTTTAGGTTTAGAATACAAAATTGACTATCTTCACCTTTCAGGGCTCGAAGCAGGAACATTTTTTAGTATTTTGTTTACAGTTTTGCAAATTAACATGTTTTCCCTGTCCATCAAAGCAAATCATCTGAACTTCACTAATGAAGTACCTGGGAACACTTCAACTGAAATTATATTCACAGTATTAATGGATCAGAATATATCTCAAATTATTCATCAAGACTCCCATCTCAGGACTATGACTGAATCCCCTGTAGTGTTAAGCTTCACTGATTATCCAGTTACCAAAAAGTAACCAAACACTGGATGAATACATTATCACATTCCTAAGCATAACTAAGTTTTCTGTACAGTCATAGAAAAGCAACGGTATTTAATTTATTGATTTTTACAATCCACAGGAACTAGTATCACATATAAAGACTTAACAGTTCAGTTCTATCTAGTTCTATCTTTCTAAAGCAAATATTTAAAGGATATAATTTCTTACAGTAATCTGAGTTCAAGCCTGGATTCTTTACTCATGAGGAAAAAAATCAGAACATTTTAAAGAAAAATGTTCACAGAAAGTTCACTTACAAAAGTGTATACATAAGTAAAGAGGCTCTAAGGCATACAAGGAAAAAAAGTTGCAGCTGTCTCTGATACAAAACTCTCACTCAAGACACATAATATTCTGCCTTTTGCAATATTAGTATAAGCAAGGAGCAACCAATGTATCTGCTACACTAATTACACATCACTACCTGCTATTTTAAACAAAGAAGAGCGTATTTTTTGAGCATCCCGGAGTGATTCCATCCTAAAACATCTGTCTAGCAGTGTACTGTTATTATCTCTTTAAGCTGACACCAGCAGGCTGCATTCCCAAAACAGGCTGCCCTACCCCTTCTGCTTGCTCTTGAAGTTATGCTGTCTTCCTTGTTGGATTAGCAAAAGTACTTTTGTGGCCACCAGGTGAACTAGATAAAGAAATTGATTTGAATTAAAACTGAACCATGGGGAATGGGGAGAGAAGCCTGTTTTCACACGGAAGAGTTTCTTCCCCCAGTCTGCTCTATGGACACACTAACATTTGTGCCATATGGGAACAGCCATAAGAACTAACAGCCAAAAAGAAGAGGTCACCACTGTCCTTCTCAGTAGCATGCTGGTTTAAAGGAAATCTTGAAGCAGGGTGTAAAACTGAAAAAAAAAAATGAATTACCCTGTAAAACTGTTTATTTTCCTTCCCACAGAGGAATCTGAATAATTAGCTTATTTTGGATGCCAAGCAATCAGATAGTTGAAGACTTTTACACTAAGAGTGACCATAAATCATCTACTTAACTGCATATGAAGTGATTCTTCTGCAAACAAGCACATGTTCAAATTTATTTCCATACTGTTCTCTAGCCTTTTTAAAACATGACTCGTAAGTGTATCCTCATTTTTCCATAAGCCTTTTGAAGAAAGTAAACATGCTTAGACATTTTATAAAAGAACCCACAAGAATGCCAGTTACAACAACAAATTACTTTCTTACTTCCTTCTGCCCTTAATAGTGCTGGAAAGAATTCCGCAGAATGAAATTATAAATTGTAATTGTAAAAACTTGTTAAAACAGAAGCAATAGATGTAGTCATCTGAATAGCTTATATTAAATGTATTTTAAAAAGTGTATCTATGTACAAACAGGTTGCTGTGCACTAGCACAGCTTAAAAATAGAAGAGATTTTTTCCAAGCAAGACAATTCAGATTGCTGAATTCTCAAAATGTTCGATTTGAGAATGATTTCTGAGAATTTGGTACTATGTTTTTTTGCAGACCACGTTGACTACTCTTAACTTCATCAAAAACTGTTCTATCATATTTTTAGCTATACCAAGGCCTATTTAGTATGACCACTTAGAAAGTTCTTGTTTATCTATCTCCTAACTTAAGAGCAAATCTAGACCTTGAAATACGTAGAAACTTTTATTTCAATAAAAGAATTCAATAATTGCAACACAGAACACTTCAGTATATTTGGATATTGTAACTCTAGTATTAATTTATGGAAAAAAACCATACATAAAATACCTTTATTTTCAAAAGTTTTCAAATGTTTTAAGAATATTTACCTCCTAATGTATGGGTTGCATTTTTGGTTTTATGAAGTGAAAACTGGCTTAAAGGGTTAACACAAAATCTAATGAGTTCCTCACTTAAAGGCATCCCTCAGGGGTCAATATGGTTTAAGATCTTCATTAATGGCTTGAACAACAAAACAGAGTGCCCTCAGCAAGTTTGAAATTGTATCAAATTGATAGGAGCTACCAAGACACACTAGGAGGCCAGGCTGCTACAAAGGAGACCTGGGTTGTCAGAAATGGGAAGTTCAGCACAGGCAAATTCTAAGTTCTACTTTTGGGACAGATAAATCTCAGGTACAAATACAAGCTGGAGACGAATGTACTGAAAAACAGCTTTGCTGTATGAGCATGAATCAGCACTGAGCCCTCGCAGCAGCAAATGCCAACCACATCCATGGATGTAAGCAAGTCTAGACAGCAGGCTGAGATGATTATTCCCCTCTACTCAGCAACAGGAGACCACATTTTGAGTGCCATATCTAGTCTGGGGTTTTCCAGTACATGACAGACATAAACGGGTTTGGAATGACTCTGGCAGAGGAGTGCAAGGCTGCCACGGGACTATGGCAAGTGAAAATCAATACAGCTGGGATTGTCCAGGTTTAGGAAGAGTTCTTCCTGCTGTCTTCAAATACCTAATGGGAGGTTCCAGAGGAGCAAAGACACACTTTTCCTGGAGGTCCATAGAGATAGGATAAGAGGCAAAAGACACAAGACA
This sequence comes from Dicrurus megarhynchus, assembly GCA_013399195.1. NCBI lineage: Eukaryota > Metazoa > Chordata > Aves > Passeriformes > Dicruridae > Dicrurus > Dicrurus megarhynchus. The sequence continues at coordinate 1,875,104 of VXAD01012225.1, read as the reverse complement.
TAGAAAAGGAAATGTTGAGTAAATGTTAAAGAAAAAAAGATGACAGTGATGACTGTAAAACTGTAGAACTGGTTGCTAAAAGAGGCTGTGGAATCTCCAACCCTGAAGACAATAAAAAATTTGATGGGAACCTTACCTAAATAGGTTCTTGTTTGAGCAGGAGGCTGAATTAATCTCTGGAGGTCCCTTTCAGCATAAAATATAATGATTCTATGGTTTTATTCTCAGGTCAAAAGTGATCATGGATACTTGGTCAATTCTGAGTTAAACATTTATAAAGAATATGTTTCAGACCTAACACAAGCATTCAGGTATTTTTGTTATGATCATGGCCCTGCTACATACCATTTCACAGGTTCATTGGAGTAACTGGGCTGTAAACCAACAAATAATTAGATCTCACACTTTAAAAAGTATTGGAGATTCAGTTTCTTATGTAGAATTTCTCACAGCACACAGGACAAATTTAAAGTCTAGAATTAAATTTCCTTTCACTTCTTAAAATCTACAAAGGTGATGAGGGAATATCTGTGAAAAACAGATACATCTCTCCTCCTTAAGAGCAGCACTAACTCATTGCAGTGTAAGTATCTGAGTGTTCAGATATTTGGGCATAAAGTACACTTCATTTTTTTTTCATTCAATGGGAAATCAGCAAAGGAATTCTCATTTTCATCGATTCTACAAGCATGCAGACAACTTTGCTAACATGCAAATTTAATGACAAAGATACTTGTTTCATCTTTACATTTAGACTTCAGGTTTTAATGGTATTAGGAAAGCAAGAGGAAAATTAGCATCCCCAGAGCTGTTCATCTGCTTCGCTTTCTCTCACCAAAATGGCAAGCAATGGAAGAAGCAAGATTAAAGCCCAGAGTATGGATATCATTTTAGAGCTATTCAAATACAGAGAAGCTAAATGATCATACCTCAGCTGTACACGCCTATTGCAACTCGTGTTTCACTTCCCAAATATACTGGGTTTAAAACAGCAGACTGCAGTTTTGATAACATCTGCTACAACAAATAACAAAAAAAAAAAAAAGAGTGTGAAGTCTGATGAATGTTTAAACAGAACATTTTTTATGGATCAGCTAAATCTTTTCTGCTTTTTAATTAAAAGTAAAGAAAATGGAACTTAATTATCCTGTAAAGATTAGCTTGTGGGCATCTTCCTGTAAATTACTTCTAATTGAAAGCAAATTGTCAAGTGACATTCAAAGTACTGTCCTTTAAAACACAGCTGTTCCATTGCTGATTTCAGTACATTACAGTGCTTTCTTGTTACAGTAAGGCATATTTGAATATTTTAACAATTTGACTGGTTTTGTATGGATTTCCATTCGGTATATCTTAATCACATTCCCTCCTCCAAAAATCGGAACTGGTTTTGTACGGATTTCCATTTAGTGTATCTTAATCACATTCCTGACTCCAAAAATCAGAAGAAATATTAGCTACCTTTTTATACCAAATATCCTAAAGTCATCTCTCTCCACCTTCTATTTGGAAGCTCATTGCCCTGATTAGCACATGGCATGGGTAACTGACCAGTCGTGGCTAGTACCCTGCTACCTGGACCAGTCTCACTGCTGGGAGCCAATGCATTAGCAAAAACATTTTAAATATTTGAAGCAATTTCAAGTAGTTTTATTGCATCAACAACAAACTGAAAGCTCACAATCTTTTCTTTCAGCTATTTATAAATTCTTGGGACTGTATTTGATATAGTTTCATAGTAGGACATTATCAAATAGAAAGATAAAACTATGGTACACTAATATAAGTTTATCAAATCTATTCAATCGCTTTGATAAACCACTTAAATGTGACTTATCATTCCACTTAGTACTGTAACCTCAACCCAAAAACCTGTTACTGCCTTTTATTAGATCTTCCTTAAAATGGCAAGATTTCATTTGGATGGATTAGGTTTCAGCTTTCTCCTTGTGCACATGCTCATCTACTCCAGAAAAAAGTAATTTTATTCTACAATCATAAAGCCAAAAATAAAGAGATCAATTTCACATTTCTACAAAAATTACCACAGCATTGGGCAATTCTAGTGTGACACTTCAGTTTTTACAAGCTTTATTATCTCCCAGACTCTGAATTTACACACTTCTCGGCAGCAGTGAAAATAGATTCTTAAAACTTTTCATATGAAAGTGTAGTGCTTTTACAGCATTAGGCTTGAAAAGCATGATTACAGCTGAACTGAAGTGGCTTAAGAAGGCAATGTGTTTGGACACATTTGTTTTAGACAGCAAGTATGCTTGCATATTAGAGCTGTGCCATGACCAATTGCACAGCTCATCAGCACACAGCTGATGGTGGGCTTGAATCCCCAGACATGGGAGAGGGGGAGCTGGAAGTGTGACTGCTGAGGGTATCCTTTGTTTTTTCTCAGAACTTAGTAATTTTGTAAGGAAACAGTGGTATCCCTGGGGACCTATTGCTTGTGAAGCCCTCACAGTGTTTCCCTTCCTCTTTTTATCTCCAGAATGTATGGCAAATGTCTTGTGGCTCTCAGTCCGATTCAGACCCATGTGTGCTTCAAAGGGTTAATGTTTGTTACACTAGAAAGGTATTCATAAAGATGCTATGTCATCACTGGATTGGAGAAAATGTACTCACTTCTCTTATTTAGTATAAAGATCGAAAATAATAAGAAAAAATTTAAAGCACAATTTTAATATGATCTTAATTCTATTTGAAATCTGCATCTTTGGTTTCCTATCAGGCTATCAAGTATCTGAACAACTTAGTAAAAATTATTTTTAAAAAAGTAAAAACCAGGCAGGCAAATTTTTATTGTGTTTTGGTTTCTATTCCCCAAATTTAATGGTGGATTTATTTTTCCCCACTATAAGCAAGAATGATACTGGAAAGAAAATTACCTTGCAGTATGTCTTAAAGGAAATGAGATACATGGTTATTCTCACTTATTGTGGAAGTAAAATTAGAAAGATTATACCATATTCTGCATAAAATGCTCTTACATCCCTCAAACATAAAGAACATCCCCTGCTCACAAGCAGTGGTTTTCAATCTCATCTGCAGGCTGCACTTGAAGAACAACCTACATGGTCAGCAGCTGGTGTCAGTTCAAAGAATGCAGCTAATGTCCTCACAAACATTACACATTGCAAGCTCTGCAGTAGTAACCTAGTACAAGAAGATGAAGAACCATCAATTATTTGTTCTTTGAGATTAAATTTCAAAATTTATGACATAGAATATTAGTGTGATTCTAAAGAACACCGGAAATGGAAACCAATAAAAACTTACACAAGTAACACATTTAATACCTTAGTGAAATGACAGCACTGGGAGTTGCTTCTGACATGGACTAATTATTGAGGTTCCTTGTTGTTTCTGGTATCTGGAGACAAACACATGTGCGACCAGGGTGTGCCTCGGCAGCCTCATGAACACTGCCTATGGACTATGCCAACAGACTGCTCTGTAGGCTATGCGAATATATGCAGAATAGTGCTGAAGCTGAGCCTACAAAGAATTTAAGATCATTACTCTCCTAAAAAAATTCCTGAGAAGATCACCTCAACTTAATATGCCCTTCTGACATTCCCACTTCAACATTTCATTTTTTTCCCTCCTTTTCAAATGTAATATCTAGACTGGAACATCCAGTGCAGTGCAGTGACAGTGCAGATAGGGGGAAGCAGAAGCTGAACTTCGTGACTACAACAACCAACCTTTTTTTATGTTTTAATTTATAAATGTCTTGTTGGTTTCTGCAGTAATGTTCCACATAATCCTTGTGCAAGATTTCTGGGGTTTACTTTTGTTCTGGCATCTATAACGAAGAGAAGAGAGGAAACTGATAATGCACATTAAAGGGACAGATGTTCTCAGAAAGTTCATTCTAAGTCCCTCTAGGACCTCAGGGGAAATATCCTTTCTTAAGAGATGCCTAAACAAAAATTAACCAAAAAAACCCCCAAAAATCTCCAAAACAAAACAAAACCAACCAAACAAAAACCCCAAACAACGACAACAAAAACCAAGCCACAAAAACCAAGCAACCAAAATCAACAAAATCCACATACAGGTCAATAAAGACCAATGTGCCTGTCACTGAATCTCAGGTACTCCTGGCAAAAAAGGGATTTAGTAATTAAAAAAAAAAAATTTAAAAAAATTGACAAATCATTCAAACCTGGTGGAGGAGGGGAGGTAATAACAGAAGACTCCCCAAACATGTACCATTGCTCGAAGCAGCGCAGCAAACTGGTATATAAATGGTGCCAAATGGTGTACAGAATCATAGCCAAATGTGCCCTCAAAATCCTTGAGGAGCTTTCTTGCAAAAAATACAATTAATGCAGGATTCAAATTTCATTTCTCTGTGATAAGCATGACACATTTTACCACCACTATTTAAACTTTTCCCACCAGGCACACCATCCCTCTTCCTTCATGGAAAAATGGAAACAAAAAATTTAAAATATTTTAAACAAAAATATTTTAAACTAAATTTGAACTTTAGATTTTAGAGTCATATGACAATTTGTCTATAAGCAAATCATGTCCACCATAGAAAATTAATTTACTTTTTTTATTACATTCAGGGCCAACAGTAAATCACACAGTATAGCCACATTTTTCACACATGGATGCTTATGCAGTGCAGGAGTAAGGAGCAGGTAAATCCCGCAGATCTACCACCCTAGTACTGACCCTTCCTTCTCACTGAAGATGACAAATTTATGGTTATTTCTTCCCTTTCCACAGGGGATTCTTTAGAATGGATACAAATCCAACTATAAAAATATTAATAATTCTATTATTATCATTACAGTCATTACAATTCTTATACATTAATTGAATTACAATGCTATTTTAAGAACATTATCAGACTTATAAAATCATAAAAATACTTTTCTTCTTTCAGTAAATGGAAACAGATTCTTTATGCCATTACAGTATTTCCAGAGCGATGTCACTGCGAAAAAGAAGAGTATCATTAGACATGAGTGGGTAGCCAGCTTCATCATATCATGTATCCTATAAGCCAAGCTCCAGGACTGACTTATAAGGTACAACGGACTTTGCCATACAGCTCTATCCACTGCTCCCATTTTTTTTGAAAGAAACAATTGAGGCCTTTGATCTCTGCAAAAGGCATCAGATTTTAAAAAGGCAGACTTGAAATATTTTCCACAGTTCCTCCTATCCAGACATCAAAAAGCCAGAAATCACAAGCAGAAGCAGCATCGAGCTTCCAAAAGGTGAAGCAGATAATTTCAATGAGGGTAGTAGTTTTCATAAACAAAAGGTAGAGACTAAATCCAAGAACTTTCTTGGGTTCTTTGGGTCTGGTCTTTCAGACAGTATTTCTGGTATATCAATCCTGCCCAAGACACTAGTACAGCACTAAGGAATGAGTGCCTTAAATACCTCTTTTCATTAAAGCCAGGTCATAGAAATCCCTGTATCAAATCCAAAAATGCACTAATAAACTATTTCAGATATAATTCTACTTCTGAACAAAAATGAAGCCTAAAAATGAGTGCATGTCTACCGAAATTTGGTATCCCACATATAACTAGGATATAAATGCTAACAAACAAAATTACTCAGGATTCTTTAGTAGATGGGGAAAGAAGAAGGTGGGGGAATCCCCTCCCTCCCGCCCAGTTAATCTCAGAATGCAGTAAGACATACAAGATACTAAAACTTCTCTTAGTTTCTTCACAGTAGGCTCTCTGGAATCCTCCTATTAATCCTCCAGGTAGGCACACACACATACATGCACACTATTTTTGACATGTCTAATTCCTCGATTTGAAAAATGGGACACAAAATTGCTGATACACAAGGATGAACACTTGCTCATTCCTTATCCTATGGGAATTCATGAGAAGATGCTTCCCTGTGGGACTTCATGCAAATGAGAATTTGAATATTTGAGAAAAATTTAATGTTAATTAGAATTATTAAATATATTCAAGTTTTACATATGGAAAGATCTGCAAACTCTTTTTTTTATTCTGAAATACCTGTCTTTTCAATTATTTTTAAACAACGTTTTTCATCTGACTTTTATGCATGAGATGGATACAGAGAAAAGACAGTTTTCTTACCTACATTACAATACTTAAAATTCCACTTTTATTTCAAAACTGAAAGGCAGTCATGTCATATTCCAGTACCTAAGACAGCTAATTCCTGTCTGCATCCTGATATTTATATCATTACATCAATTATATTATTGTTAGGTGCCCAACACAATGTAACAACATAGCACAAACTACTGACTTGTTTGGAAAGTTATCTTCTTTGCTAGAGAAGAAAGCAAAAGCCCTCAAGTAAGATCTTTAGCAAATAAAAATATATTGATATCAAATAAAATATAGATACATTATTCTGTTTATTTTTTCATATGTTCAGGTTGTTTGGTTTTGGGTTTAACATGATCCATGATATAGTCTCTGTAAAAGTTAGCATAATGAATTTTAAGGTAGCATTAAATGGAAATTTCAACTGCATGGATAGAGATAATCTGAAATTCACATTATCCTTCACAAAGTCTTCTACTCTACAGACACCTGTAATAGGCCATTACAAGAGATTTGTACCCAACAAATTCTTGCATTTTCACATCCACTCCTACACTGTAGAGACCAATCTTCCAAGCACAAAAGGAGTAACGAGTTGCAGTATGGCTAGTTATATACTGATTCTCAGACTTGAGGCTGAAAGACTCAAGACTAGAATATGCCCCATATGGGCTGTGGGGGATCCTACTCTCACAAATTGCCAAAGAGAAAATATTTGTTTTCAGTGATCCCTCCTTAGTTACAAAGTAAAAATAAAAATTTAGCCATCTAAAATAAAAAAATTTGGTCAGAATTTTTCAGTGTCGGTTTTGCAGTACCTCTGGAAATTACTGAGAATTCAAGCACATCAAGAAAAAATAAAAGTGTTTGGGTTACACCTGCTTCCTGAGCCATTATTAACTGAAACAAGTTTGTGTTATCATAATACCTTTATTATAGGTCAGTGTGTGTTGTTTATGGTATCAAGTTTAAACATGTAAATCACTATTTACACAGATATTCCCCATACCTTTACTCATGCAGATGGGCTGCCTTAAGAATATTCTTTTCAAAAATAAAAGTTTTCACATAATTCTCCTCTCAGACTGGAGTATGACTCCTGGGCTATGTTAACAAACAAATGCATCCAGCACTCAAAACAACCGCATGGGAATTCCCTCTTGGAAGACAGGTTTACATCCAGAGACAAAATTTTATGTACTCCTTCCAGCAATGAAAAAGTACTTACTATTTTGTCACAATCTTCAAGAACAAGAAAAGGAAATGATATAAATCACATTAATACACTGTGTGTGTGTATACATAAATACAACATAAAAATTATAATTTCTTCCCAGATTATGCAAATGACATAAATTCAGAATTTTGACCTGTAAATATCAAGAAGTAACTCCCGTTTAGAAAGATTTTAGGCAAAGAAAATCAGGACAAAAACTGCACTTATTTTATAAGTTTTTTCCTTTTATGAATAATTTAGAAAAAATCTTCATGTTTTTAAATTATTTCTATTTTTTCTTCTAACAAAAGAAGTTGCTGCATTTATCAAAGTTCTTATATACTATGTAATCAACTATTTAAACCTATTCCCAATATGTAAGCAGGTAACAATTGCAATCACAAACATTGCCTGCTGTTGTTCTAAATAATCTCACAAAATGGAATGTAACTGACTTCTCCAAAGTCTGAGTTCTCTAAGGTTTCTCTCTCTTCATAAGCACGGTAATTGACAGTTTAAGAAGGACATTGTGATACATAAGAACAATCTAGAAAGACAAAAAAAATATTGCTGAGTAATTACACAAACAATCAATAACTCCAAACTAACATGCAGTAACTAACAGTCTTCCTTCTATGTAAGTGGGAATACATATAATGGAAAAAAGTTCAAAATTGATATCTACCTTGAAAGTGTGAAGTGCTTGTAGCAGAAGAATCACACTAAAAAAATGAAAATAGGATAGACTGCGCTTCACATCCCAGCATGTTGTTCCGGGTTCCAGATATTAAAAAAAAATCCACAACACTCACAAAAGAAAAAAAATAAAATCAAACAAACAAACAAACAACAAAAAAAGCCTCCAAAAAGCCATATACACTTCAGAGTTCAACACTGATCTGACTACTAGTATGATTTTTGGGCGCCTGTTTGCAGATGCAGTAGAGTTATCAATCCAAGCAGACACACAATCCGGGTCCAATGTCACTTCTCCTCATTATGTTAATAGTTAATACATGCAAATGAAAACACTCTAGCAATTTGATTTCTTTGAAGATAGTTTGCATATTGTCTTAGCCATAATGACTGTACACTTCTCTCAGCCTCGATTTATGCAAGGGTAGTTTAGTTCATTTTTATCAGCTCAAGTTCATTTTGGCTGCTACTGGAATGTATGTGTGTGTTTCTTTTTTACCTTTCACCTAATTACCATTCAGGTACCATAAGCAGATTTTTCATGCTATTGGTGTTTTTCTTAATTAAGAAACAAATGAATTCTCCCTAGCAAAAATGATGGAACAACAGAGTAAGATGCCAGAGGCTGATGTTCTGCTTCTTAATTGAAGCTGCTTCATTGTTAGGTGTCTGTTATGAGGGGGCAGAAGTGTCAGGAGTTTATTGTGACTAGTATAAAAATAAAAGCATAAATAGTACCTTAAAAATTACAAATGAATACAGAAATATATTCTTTACTGGCATAACTCAACTACACTGTTCCCCCTTCCTTTAGGAGAATAGGTTCTTTAAGTGTAAATTATTCTTCACATCTGGAAAGCCCCAGGTTCTAATCCCAGCCCAGAGTGAATTCCTTTCTTTTTCCTTTGTCTATTATCTGCACCCTGCTTGTGTGCTCATGTTGTTCAATTAAAGAGGTACCTGAATTTACCAGTGAGAGGAATTTTGTTTCTTTTCCTTCATCCTTTCAGCAAAATAAGCCTCTCTCGCTCTCTCTCACTCCCTCATCCCCTCCCATCCCATACCCCACCAATCTCCATTTCTAAGTCATGGTTTTTGCTTCCTTTCAGTGCAGGGTTTCCCCATACACTCAAAATAACACCACCACTACCACTTGTAAGAAATTCAGGACAGTATGCTAGTCAGCACAATATTCTTCCACTGTAGTTCAACAAGAAATTTAGAACTTCTAAGCATCAAGGCCTAGGAATGTTGCATTCTTCTTTTAACACACTTAACATCTTCTTTGGACATCTTTTAAGGGTCACATCGCCCTAAACCACATGGCTCATGTCACGGGACTAAATTGGGATTTGAACACAGACAAATGAGATGAGAAATTATTTGGTCCTAAGAGTCTGAAACTGCAACACATGGTCAAAAATCAGCATTAGCCCCACAGCGTAAATGCAGAGACTACCACCAACATCTGTTTGTAATAAATATACAATATTTGTGTAAAAACTGGAAATCAAGTATCTGACAAAGACTAAATCCTGCCACTCCTTATGGACACAATCTCTATCTGTTTCGATAGGAATTATTGGAATGCAAGAACTACAAAATCAGTATCTCCCTGCACACACAAGAAATTAACTCACTTTTCTATTCAGACACTTTTCCATTATGTTAAAGGGAATGCCAGGAAAACAATGAAAACCAAAAATACTTTTTAGTACACTATTAACCACAGATCAATTTTGAGATAATCCATACCACACTGAAATGAAGCACTACATATTGTCTTGAAGAACAGAAACTGATCTTCTATATAAAATCTTTCTATATTTTCTCCATGTGCTTTGATCCACGGTTTTGGACACAAAAAGCATCAAATTTATTTTCTGTTTAATCAATACAAATCATGCGAAGAGTTTCATCAGTATTAATACTAAACTGATATACCTGTTGATGTAAACCATGTGTCATAAGGCAGTAATATTTTTATATATATTTTTAAATGGAAACTATGGAAATGTGTGAGAAAGACTTTTTTCCTCCCACTTCCTTCCTTTGCACATTTGCTGGAGGTTGTTTTTTTCTCTCAGCAGAGAAAGCTCGATCCAACACATAAAGCAATTTAGCACTATGAGGCTTCTATTTATAAATCTTTGCTTTTCCAAAGAAATATAGTACAATTTCAGCTTTTTTTTCTTCTTAAAATATACAAAATATGCCAAACATTATGAAGAAAGCAAAGATTCAATTTTGTTCATTTTTCTACTGATTTTACATATGCAATTCCTTAAGCTTAACTGTTATTTTACAGCATTTTCAGTAAGAAGGAAACGAAACCTCCTGTCAGTAGTTTAATTTCACTGTTTCCTTGTGAGCAGTAATCACTGCTCACAAGGAAAAAAAACCTCTGCTGGTAGCCTCCATACAGCAAACAAAAAACCTTAGCTCTTCACAGACTGGACTCACTTTTTCTGCATCTCTGCTGCAGTCTCAACTTCATTTTTCCTCTCAGTCAGTCTCTGACCTCCTCACATGGTGTCCCTGCCAAATTCTTGGCATTGGAAGTGAGGGGGAAGAGGCCATACCATAAGCGTGTTGATAATGAGGAGATAGAAATAGAAAACCAGCTGGATTGTCCTAATAAAGTATGTCTGGGATTCAGAGACACAACAACTCCCTGTTCAGGTCACTGTTCAGCATTTTAACCCTTTGCGTTCCAGACTGACCTTTCACTGATCTCCACTAATTTATTAAATTAACATTTAATACGAAACTGTACTTAAAAAATTCACTTTGATTTCAATGAAACCTATGACCTGGGTCCACCTAACTGTATCTTAACTATGTCATTTTCACCTGCAACATGCAAATGAGTCCTGGAAGAATTTTTGCTCATTGTTTTTCTCCTTTTCTGGTATCTCAAAAATGCCAATACTGTCTTATTTGATCTTTGTTCTTTTGATGAACTATGTCTTGGTTCACTGATGCACTTTAAGAGCTTTCTAAATCTCTAAGGTAGCAAATTTGCATCAATTATTAAGCACTGGACATAAAGCTTAGTTCCAAGAAATCCCTATTTAAGCTGATTTGATTCCATCTTTTACAGTATCCATCTTCTACACACTCCAGGAGTTCCCCACACTGTCCTCATATTCATTTACAGCAGTGATAAGACCTTCAATGAGGACACAAACCAAAAAAGGAGGAAAATAAATGTTGTGGTTTTGGTTTTGCTTCTTAGTCACACTTCACATCTTTTCATAGAGCATTATCAAGCAAAAAAGGCACAAACTCAATGCCCTCAAAGTCATAAACAGGGCGGTCAAAAAGCCTTTTACTATTCAGTTTACTTGCTCTTCCTTATATTCATTCCCCAGTGACTGGTCACATAAAACAAACAAAGAATAGATATAACACAACTAGGAAGGAGAGTCCTCAATTTCTTGAAAATTTGCCACTGTTTCCAGTATGGCATAACTCCAGCAGCTTTGCTGAAAAATTTTAGTTACTAATTTAGAAAGTATTCTTAAATTATTTATAGAAATAGTGACTCTAAAGTTGTAATTTCCCAGCTGTTATGAGGCAGTGGTACTATACCTAATGATACATTTCTTAAAACAAAACAAACCCCACTTGAAAAATGGCTAAGTTACCTTTAATGTTTTGTAAAGGGATATTTTTTCACTCTGGATATATTTTTCAAAAAAGGAAAATAATAACTACCTCACAGACAATAACACAAATTTAGGTCTTACCACTTACACAAATTAAGAAGATCCAACAAAACACTGATGTTCAATTTTTAGAAAAGTATTTCATCTAAGACAAGACATACAAATATGAAACAGTAGTTATCCCTTCAGTAGTAGCCAGGAGAACACTGAGATACCCATTTTCTATTCATTTCTGTTTGCTGGCAACTTTGGAAAGTGCTTTGGAGGCCAAGTGGGATTAGCGAGAAATAGTGTCTTTTCCCAAATTTATCATTCCCAAATTTACACCATCTACCCCAATGACAATCACTGACTTCTTCCCACTTGCCTGGTGCAACAAGTGTGTGTATAAGGTTTAGCCTAATTACTCCACATAGTGAATCCACGAAGGCCCACATGGCACTATATATATGTATTTTATATAACTTCTGTTAACTCAGCAAACCACTGGCCTTTGGAGTCCCCTCTGCTATATAGGCAGACCAGCTATATATATATATATATATATATATATATGTATGTATGTATGTGTATATATATACATGTATAAAAATATTTAAGATCTGTTTCTTATATACATATATACTTATCAGAATGTAAATGCCAAAGTCTTATCAATCTCTTATTGGGCCTGGCTTTCCTTTATTAGAATCATGTGATCAAGGAAAGAGATTCTGTCTTCCTGTTTATTAGGAGGTATTTCTAATATTAGCAAGCTCTATTGTAGAGATGAGTATGATTAAAAGTACACAAAAAACTGTACTTAATCAGGTAAACAGGGCACAAAGGCCTTGGGTTCTATTCCAGGCTCTACCAGTACCTGCCTGATAAATAATCTCCAGTCTCTGATTCAAAGTTTTGCCAAAAACTGAGTAATGATACTGATTGTTCTTCAAACAGGAAAAATCCAAAGGAGCAAACTATTACTTACCAAACTCAAAGAGAACACGACAGAAGTACAAAGAAATCTCATACTGAAGTCTGTCTACAAATTCTATCTACAGATTACTCTCTATTACTAGCCAAGAACTCAAACAATAACCTGTAAATCACTCTCCATTAGTAGAGGATATATGGCTTTGACATTGCTGCTTGGTAGTTTTCTTTTAACACCAAAAAGGACCCAAGAAAAATAGAAACATGACATATGTATATTCTTAAGAAATTTTTGTTCTACAGGCTATAGAATGTGTCTTCTATTACTCTGAGAAAATATAATTCCCATAGCAAAGTTACAAATGTTGTGTTTCTAAAGTGAGTCCATCACTCACTAACAACTGCTTTACTCCAACAGAGATTACATAATTTATTATCAGATAAGTAACTTCCATCAGATATAAGGGATGAACCACTCAATCAAAATGCAAAAAAAAAGGAATGACATAGTAATCTAAATACATATTTTCTGTTATATGCAAGTTATCACAGGCATAACACCTTGCCATTACATGAACTCACAATTAGAACAAGCAGTGCATCATTAATGTGCAACACAAAATGGAATTCTAACATTCATTCCATGTACTGCACTATTAAACTATTACTTTATATAGAATGCAGAACATTTAACACACTCTCCTGAAGTTCCTCTAAAAAGATGATTAATTAGGCAACAAAACACAGACATCAGAGGTGCCCAAAGTTTTTCTTAACATTTTACATACAAATGCAATCACATAATTCAAGTATCAAAACATATTTGAATGTATAATCTATAAAAGCTATCAACAATTGCACCTTACAGAATTTCAGTGTTCCTCTATATAGTACAAACAAGTTCTATGCTTTTTCTTCCCTCCCAAAAGAAGAAAGAAAAGGAAGGGGGGAAAAAAGGTATTAGGATGTCCTAAATTCCCTGGATTCAGTAACGTATTTCTTTTTGCCCACGAATGAACAAACAATGCTTCATTCTTCGTGATACTTCCCCTTCTAGGAAGAGATCGAATTCATGCCAATTTTTGAGGCTTTTCTCATGTTTAACAGCTTTCAAGTCGTCCTCATAATACTGAAAACTAATACAAACAAGCAAGGATACAACAGCAAATATTCAACATGTTACATGAGAACAACTTAGAAGGTAAAAGCTAAAGCCTAAAAATCAGGACTTTTTGTGAAAAGCTTAAAAACAATAAAATAAAAACAGACGATCACATATGGGTAAAATACTGTTCTGTGAATAATTCAATCAGAGCTAAACTAAGTGTTGTGTGATAGCTCAGTTCCCATAAATACATTTTATTTTCACTGATCTTATATTCTGCTTTTCAAAAGGCTGAGAGAAAACATCACCACTCATTTCCATGCAAAACTTTTAACTCTGCCAGTCTCTGTGTCTTTTCCTTATAAAGGTAATTTACAGAAATACAAAATCCTTCATTTACAGTCCTGTTTTATATTACTTCTATTAGCAAAATTATTCATGATCTCTATAAATGCAGGTCAGTTTTGCATAATATGCCTGGTTTCTTTGTAATGTTATACTGTTATACATTCTGGTATATTATAAATGAGAGCTACATAAAGAAAGCAATTAGGCATGAATTGAAGATACATCATCCTTAAGGTGCAAAAAACCCCACCAGACTTGGCATTGGGCTTTTTTGTTTGCTATTTTGTTTTAAGAAAAAAAATTTATGGGCATAATAGTCTGTACAAAAATGCCTGGCATCTTAAAATCACTCAGAATGTAAAATATCTGATACGAATAAAAGAGGAACTGGTTTTGGCACAGCAGTTACAAATTTCAAAACTTAGGATGACAACCTAGAGAAGATAAACTCTGTATGATTGTGCTTATAATAGCATAACATTAAAATCTAAGACACGGAACTTATTTCCAGGACAAGAGTCCACAGCACTAGCAGCAGCTTAATACAACAAGCATGGCAAACTTTTCAAGTTTGGAGGTTTCATGGTAGCTCCCCCTACATGATCCTGCTACAAAGTAAGATTTTAATCTCAAATGAAATATTTCCATAGGTCTTTTGGAAATCAGAAAGGAAAATCTCCTAAGAGCTATACTTGCTATGGTAACACTTATGAATATGCAAGGTATATAATGCATTTATATTACACACACATGGAAATTTCCAATAAAAGGAGAATAACAGTATAGCTTATCAACAGAAACACGCATGAAAGAGTCTAAGAATTTAGATGCTGCTCCTGAGAGCTCTAGTTAGGGCATCTTAAGTGATGTCAGCAAGAGCTGTAGGTGTTGAGAATCCCTTAACATCAGGCAAGAACTAATGCAAAAAAAAAAAAACAACGCAAAACAAAACAAAACAAATAAACAAAAAAAAAACAAACAAAAACCCCCACCAAAATAAAATGTCCATGGATTGAAAAGTATGGACTGACCACATTAGGAAACCTAAAACATAAGCTTTCATTTTTGTATTACTGAAATGGAGGCAGTATTTCCAGAATTTGCCTGTTTCAAGGGGTCTGTTTAAGATACAGCATGCAAGATTACTCAAAAAAATTTAAAAAAAATTACTTCAAAATTTCAAGCTACATGCTTACGACTACTATTATCTTTACCCATGGTATGTTACTCTCTTCAAACAAAATAAGTGTATTTTATGATAGATTGTTGCTATATATCAATTTCTGCCTCAATGCACATTAATTCTCACATTCATTGAGATACATATATACATGTTTATTTAAATAAGGATGATTGTAACAGATTCTTTAAAAATATATTGTTTGAAATAATTCTCAAGTTCAAATTATTAGTCAAAACACTTCCATACATGCAGAAACACAAAACTTTCTATTTAGTTTGTGATTATTATTTTTAAGAGTGTTTTTTTTCTCTCATGACCTGTTACAAAGACAGTAATTTAAATAATTTCTTGCAAATATGAACTGCCATTGAAGAATCATGTATCAATTTAGTGTTTAGCTCACCACAGATAACATCTCTAAAAAGATGCCATATAATACCATCTGCATCTTGGTACTTTTACTAACAAGAACATCTGCCCACTAAGAAATGAATAAAGCAAACTGATTGCAAAGTATTTAAAAATGTTTTTTCTTATAACAAATCAATATTTTAATTAAAAATGTCATTAGTCTTCACCAATTTTTTTTTATGTTTTATAACATCCCTGCAAACAAAATTCAAATCACTACACAACTCGGGACTTCAGTAAAAAGTATTTTGGAAGAATGTGGGACTAGATTAACATAAAACCGTACCAAGTTAAACATAAAAGACAGGCCAAAACTGCAATTATTCCCCTGATGGCATCACATCCATATTCTCCAAAGACTTTTCTGTCAATGCAAAAACGGGTTTTCATTTTCAAAAACGAGTACCTTTGTGCAAAATGGGTGTTATTCTTCTCTTACACTGGTATTGCTGGTGCACAAATCACTCTAAAGACTTGAAAGAATTTACACGTGGCAAGAGTAACACATCAAACGTTTTTTTATCATTTGTTTTAAAATGTAAAGGCCATAGCTTCAAACACAATGCTTTGACTGACAATTGATAGTGAAAAACAAATTTAGCCAGAATTTGTGGCATAATAATGCCATACCCGAATCTGACCTTTCTTGACAGTGAAAACTTCTGAACCAAGAGTCAAAGAACATCAAAATGAATGTCAGACTATTCAGACCAGTCATAACATCCCCAAAGCACACTCTCACTTAAATGAGATTTCCTAAGCTGCAGGACTAATCATAAAATTACACAGTCTAGCTGGTCTAAATAGCTGATTGTTACTCTTCATTTATAAGAACTGCTGATCTTGATTATTTTGGCAATATTAATTTTTTTCCCCTTTTTAATTTACCAACCCAAATTTTCCTCTTTGTATAACTAAATGGGTCTCAGTTGTATAGCCTAGAGGTGTAAAACTCCCAAAGAGCCAACAAAGCAGGCTACCATCCTGGTCAGACCCAAGTACTATACTTTGAAGAAAACTCTAATAAAGCTCTCTTCATTTTTATTAAGCATATAATTATATCTCAGAAAACTTCAGTACAAGGTGTTTGAAAAATAATTACTTATTCCATGATGCAACACGTTTGTCAAAGAAACACACCTGAAAATCTAAACCCTACGTTCAAATTATCACAGTCTTTTACAGCTTATTTTAGACCATTTGTAGTAATGCTGTGAGAGATCAGGATAATAATGTATGAAAACCTAACAAAGCTCTGATGCCAAAGCGATGCACCAAGATAATATAAATAATACTGGAGAAGCTCTTAAACCCTTCCACAGTCTTGTCTTAAATCTGCATTCATAAATAATTCTCTAAGCCTTGAGTTCTGTGTTTTAAAATATGTCTTTAACATACAGCTCAAAAGAGGTGTACAAAAACAGCCAGGATAAAACTGTGTATTTCTTGGAAAAGACCTTTGGCTTAAGTATTATTTCTTAAATGAAACCGGTCACCAGAGATTAGACCCCAAAAATACAACCTTTCTTGAAATATAACTAATCACTGTTCAAATGACCACCAGTTCACCTGCACTGATCACTTATTACTGGTAACACTCCAGGTTACACTACATGTTCTTTCATACTGCATTCCAGCTATACTATCAGCAATACAGCACCTTGCAGAATTCATCTTACTGATATTAAGTCAGCAGCATTAGCTGAGACCCAACTGTCCTTTGGAGATGTGACCCTTAAAACTCAGAGAAAAGCGATACATTATAAAGGATTTCTAGAGAGTATCAAACTGTCCAAAAATCTAAATTCAAATCCAAGCTGTCCAAATTCCAATTCTGTGGCAGTTGTACACATTTTCATGGCCATCTTGAAAATCTTTTTCATTCCAAAGATATTATGTCTCGATTTGCATTTGCACATTTTCTCTCCTTCTGTGACTATTACAGAGAGTGCTAATTGTAAATGTGTTCTGAAAAAAATACACACACCCACACACTCATAAACCCCCATAAACACTCAAGTGGTCATGGTACGGTCATAGATTGATAAATTATCTCCAGTTCACAAAAACACACTTCACATACATTTATTTTAATTATATTTAAGTAAAACATGCTAATTGTTCTTAATCTAGTGAAAAATACATACTTGTATATATAAGGTACAATGTGCTATCCTGTACATAATGGGTCACAGAGTATTCACACAATATTTCACAAGCTGAAATTAATTTATCCACAATGTTGTATTACAAGTTAAGTCCCTCAAAATATAAGTAACATAAAACTCATTGCACCTGAGTGACAAATCCATTGTGGAAACCAATTTTCAAAGTCAGACTTGACAAATCATTAATTGCTATAAATTATAATGCTTAAAGTAAATAGAGAAATTAAATAGCAAAAATGGGGTTTTTTGTAATTCACTGGTCCAACAGGTATACTTCCTCTGGTTTTATTCCTTTCTCTCACAATTTAAGTCTTTTGTATTTTTGCATTAATACTGACCAGATTATTTGGCCTTGCAATGGACCATGGAAAGTTAAGTCTTGTAACTAAAGAAAACCTTAATCCAATACCCCACCTTGTGGGAACCCAGCACTGCCTGACACTGCACAGAAACTGACCTTTTTGTCCTTCAGACTTGCCTACCAGGCCCCATCTTCTATCGCAAAAGCCAAATCATCTGATCCCAAACTAACTGTCAACTGCTTGTGATGGTGGGGAAGCCAGACATCAATCAATCAGTTTTTATCAGAGCCACTCTTCGTTTTTCTGTTGTGCTCATCTTATCATCTGACCCAGTTGTAGCCCTGACTTCAGAAGCTTAAGTAACTTGATGACAAAATATGCGTCTGTTTGTCCAAGATGCACATTGTTAATGAGTGCACTTGTATTTTTAGCAACTAGCTAATATTTTTCCCAGATAAACTGTCAAATATTTGAGATTTTTTTCTCAGTTCTTAAGTTTCCTAGTGTTCACTGAAATACCACAATGCATTTTTGGAACAACCATCAAGCAAGGTCTGGGGTTTTTTTAAAAAATAGAAATATATATGTATTTTTATTAAGAAGTTAGGCAGTTTCCTTACAAACTTAAGCTAATTGGGAGCCAAGGGCCTCTCAGAGGTGCTCCATTCTATTCACATACACGATGCTATTCAACTGTACTTCAGTATTTTTCACAAGAATATAGATTATTGACACATTTAAACTGCCCCAAAAATCAGTACTTCTATGGACACATAGATTTTCTCTTCTGCATCCTACAAAACTAGAGCATTTTGTCTACACTTGTTCTCAAATGGATGAAGTACAATTAGCAGATACAATACTCAAAAACCAGCATGATTGAAAGCTTCCAAAAATGATCTGTTACTGCTTCCAAAAGCCTTTTCATACATATTTATTAGTGAAGACTGTATCATGAGAGGGTGGTAGGGAGTGGAGACAGGTTTTTTGAGGGTTTTTTTTAGAAAAACTACTGCTAGTTCAGCTTTGGTAATTTTACCACTGTCTTCATTGGCTTAACAATTGTGTCCTACTTTGACGCATCAGTTACAGATGGTTCATTTTCTTTGCATAAAGCTGTATAAAATGTGTGACGAAAATCCTTGCTGTACTTCTTCAAAACTTCAGAGAAGGGATCTTTATTGCCATCTAATATGAAGCCTGAATTTGAAAGTGAAAAGTGAAGACAAAACCTACAAATCTACAGAATATACACAAAATTTCAAGTAGATCTGATAATGTCCTTGCAATTTTTTCACAATATTTTATAAATGGTAACCTGTGCATTCAATAATAGAAATAAAATCAAGTCTTAAATAGCAGGGATATAATGATGATCCCAATTACACGAGTAAAACACAGCCCTCCTTTGAGGCTTATGCTGCAACTACAAAAGTAAAAAATAGTAACACCCTGCACAGAATTTCTTCTCAGCCTAATGAACACCTCCATGTATCACTGTAAAAATTGTTTTCAAGATTATTCCATTTCAGCAGAGAAAATCTTTACAACAGACACACAGAAAGACTTCTCTCATCGTATTTGAGTCGATGAGGAATTTCTTATTTTACAGTAAAATTCATTCTATTCTCATTAAAAATCACTTTCCAATAATAATTGCAAGTATGTTTAGAAAATAATTATATTTTTCTATATAACTTTTGCCACAATAGTTGACTTTTATTTTTTTCTCGGATAATATGAAAAGGAACATGTATAGAACAGGAGACAAAACGCGAATTCTGGAATCCCTTTGAACATAATGAAAACACTTCATTTAAACCTAGTCTCTACTCTACTCTACATTCTAATTTTACATACACCAAACTGTTAGATACCATTTGTGGTTTTGGGTATTTTTAAGCTCCTATCCTATAAACATTTCACATTTCTTTTAAGTATGATCAATGGGACTGCTTCTATGAATGAAGTTGAAGATTTTATTCCTCAAGTTTCTTATATATTTATACCTTCCAAAAAAGCATTAGACAGATAGGAAACCCAGTAACATGGGAAATGCTGTAGTATTTTACTGCAGTTGGCAGCAGAACTTTATTATTTGGAAAGGAAAAATGGAAAAGTGTCTGGATTCAAGAAGATTTTTACTGTCCTCTCCTATTCTGAATGTAAGGTAAAAAGACTGAGTACAGCAGAAACAGTATGCAACGTGCAGTTGTATCAGCTAATCACAGTTTGAAAGCTTCAGCTGTCTGGAAGAATAAAGCAACATCACTCTAATTCACTTATGTGAGTGCAAAGAGTAATGGATGAGAAGAGTTTATAAAGATATGTCAGAATAACTCACTAATTACTAAAGCGCTGTTATTTTTGATACTCTGTTACTAAATTATATTCACATTGTAAAATGATTGCAATTGAACAAACCTTGATTATAAAACTTTTGCAAAACAATATAGTGGTAATCAAAAAATAAGAAAGTTCAAGGTCCCACTCCAGCTTGATTTACACACTTGCAGTTAAGAAATTGAATTAATATAAAAAAGATTGAAGAGACAAATAAGCCTTGCACCCAATTAGCTCTATAAATATAAAAGGTTTCCGATGATAAATACATCATCACACTTACTAAACATGTTTTCAAATCCTAGCTAGTTCTTAAAAATATAAACAAATATTAGCATTTACAAAGGGTGACAGTGTTACATAACACCCTTCCTCAACACAGGAAACATGAGATATGAAAAATGAGAAGATCAATGGAAAATAATGAGGATAAAATTTATTCAATATCTGTAATAGGAAAACAGGAACATTTTTTGCTTATTGCTGTATTTTAACTTACACAAAGTAATTTCAAGGTTACAATTACACAAACAATATCAGGAGCTATAAAAATACAACAGATGATTGTATAACATATCAAACTAGACCCCTTTTTCTTTTCTAAAAGAGAAAAGGCTACTGTGACAACTGCCTGCATCTGCTACCAACTCATGATGGCACTACCCTTTCAAAGCATTAGATAAAACTGAATAATCAATGAGAAATGTCAATACCGAAAAGTGATTCCTTCTACAGTGTAAGCTTTATGCAAGTGTTTAGGTTTTGGTTGGTTGGTTGATTTCGCAATTTTTATAAGAACTCTTCTTCAATATTGCAAATGTACTGAATTGATCTTATTACATTTGGGATTTCCTAAAACAATATTTAGCTGCATCAGGAAAACACACAGACTTTTTGTTACTTCATACGCTAGAAATGAAAAAGAATAAATAAATATTATGACTAGGAGGCAAGAATATTGATACTCTTCATCTATATACATCTTTATGTGTATGTTCATCTCCAGTAAAGCATGTCCTAAGGAACTATCAGACAAATAAATACACACATACACTTAGAAACAACTAGGTAAAGAAAGTGCACTTGTGTCTCAAAGTAATCCTTGTGCTTGCAATCATTAAGTCTTTAAATCCTTCTAAGTGAGATTTAACCACATTATGATTATATATAATAAAAAATCTCAGGTGCGTTGTCCAAGATGAGAACTTTGAAGAAGCACTTAGGAATATAGAAAAATGGAGGTTTGACATGATAAAATAGCATTATCAGTACTTTATTATCACAAATTCATGAAATAATTGTATCAACTTATAAAACACAAAAATAACTAACCAGACTGTAGCGTTCAGATTTTCCATGATGGCTATTTGCCATTAATTCCGGAGTGAGTGGAACATTGATATTCTTTCTCTACACTTCTCAAACACTTTCCTAAAAAAAATTTCTGAAGGGAGAATGCATAATAAAATCAGTTCCTTCTACCAATTCCTAATCTATGTTTCTGTGCTATTTCTACAGTTACTAAGTGGAAGAAACCCTAACCATACATTGATTGGGAAAAGTAATATTACTGCATAAATGCTACATAATTTCCATACTTTCACTTTAAATCCCATTTGTCCAATGCACAAATTACTAAACTGTAAATAGTCTTGACTACACAATTCTCCTCTACCATTGTGTCATCTCAAAAAGACAATCTGACAGTAATGGTAATGACACCCTCTCAGACAAGCCTGTGGGCATTAATATTTAAATCTTACCTATCCCTTGTGATTGGAATTCAGCCTCTATTCACAAACAAAAACTAAATCAATGTTCTTAGAGTTCAAACTAGATCCCTAAACAGTTTGCCACTCTCCATGCACAGATAAGATAAACTTTCTTTGACCCAAGAGATGAAGTTGCCATGACGATCAGAGAGTCCACTTTCTATATTGATATTTTGCTGATGTAACAACAAATAGAACCAGATCCTAGGGCTGATAATGGTGATTAATTAATACTAATATTGATCCCTACAAGCAAGAGACAAGGCTATTAACTTGAAGCCTGAAAAGTCAATTGTTACCTGTGGCAGAGATACTAGAAGCTGATTTTGAGACATAATAAACAAATGTGCTATCTTTATGCTAATACCTTTAAAGGGATACATTGCTTTCTCAATCACAGTCATTTCACAACTCATTATTTTAGTTAAATCTTTTCATCTGCATCCAAAAGAGAGAAATGAACTTCAAGATTTCGAATACCAGCTATACAAACTGCTACACACTGAATACCTGTAACATGAATGAGTAAAAGCACTCTTATAGAATATAGTGCAAAGAAAGCTTAAACAGACTCTTTTAGAGAATATATAATACACGATTTTGAATAGAAATGGCGAACATACATTTATCTAGTAGGAAGCCTGTTTTGTCCCTCATTTGAATAGAAAAAAAACTAATAAAAACCCACAGGTGAAAGCTTCGCTGGGAAGATAACAACCTTGAAGGCATATCCATGCAAATCGAAGAGGAAAACTGGCTTCACCTCACATTTAATTTACAGGCTATATTTAAATTAACTGCAATTATATCTTTGTGTTAGAGTGCTTGCCCACAAACTAAAGCTGGGACATACATACTGGTAAAATACCTCATCAAGACTCTCTGGGATTCCTTCGCCCTCTTTAGGGACATATTTTAAAAGTTTCATAAAAATAATGTAATAAGCAAGAAAAAAGCTCCTCTCTTTTTTTAAAAACAAAAATCTTGTCCATCTTGTAATTTGGTCGAGTCATCTTGCCATGAAAATTAGAAAAATTTCTTGTGACTTAAGAAATGGTGTTTTGACCAAAAAACGGCTTTCACCAGCGCGCTGTATGACTCTGCAGCAAGTTTTCTTATTAGTAAGTTACCTCTGTAGTACTCATGAAGTATATGTTATATTTAATGGAAATAATTGGCAGAACTGACAGACAGTTTGCTTTCCTCCTTCCTTCATTAAACAGAGCCCTATATGAATTTTTACATTCGTTATTGTACAGCTAATAAAAATAGGAACTAGTAGAT
Source organism: Dicrurus megarhynchus (assembly GCA_013399195.1). Taxonomy (NCBI): domain Eukaryota; kingdom Metazoa; phylum Chordata; class Aves; order Passeriformes; family Dicruridae; genus Dicrurus; species Dicrurus megarhynchus. The sequence goes on along the minus strand of VXAD01012225.1, from coordinate 1,851,604 downwards.
ACCAGAAAAAAAAAAACAAAGCTAATTGCATTATTTTCCCTCTCAGCTGAATGTCTTAAAAATATTTAAATTTCTATTAACACATGATTGCAAATATACAGTGTGAATATCCTGCACCATAAATATCAGTTGTTTGCAAAGAATTAATACTCAGTCTCAGA
>VXAD01012225.1:1713943-1846443 GCA_013399195.1 Dicrurus megarhynchus | reverse complement strand
ACGAGATAAATAAAAGTCTGTTAGAGGGAGCCCCCCTCAGGAAACTTACGTTTTATCTGCCTGGGTTTGCTCTGTTTCCTTCGGGACATGCTGCTCGGCTGCCTCTCCTGCCTTGCTCCAGGTACAGGAGTGGAGCTGGGAGGGGACGGGGGTGGAGGGAGGGTGACAGATCAACAGACGGGATTCATAGAGAAGCCGGTGGCCGCCTTGAGATGCAAAGTCAAATGACAGAAAAACAAGGAGAAGGGAAAGAGTGTGTGCGCGCGTGACGGAGGAAGAGGCGAAGAGAAACGGAGATCGGGGTGGGTGAGACGGAAAGCGAGAATGAGGGGAGAGAGAAGCAGAAAGAGCGGAGGGAGGGAGCAGGGGAAGGAGCNTCGCTCTCTCTCTCCCTCTCCCGCCCGCTCTCTGCCGTTGCCGCGCCACCTCCGCTGCCCGCGCCGCGCTCCGCTCCGACTGACAGGCGGCAGGAGGTGCCGGCGAGGGAGGGGGCGAGGGAGGGGCTTTCCGGGACGGGGGGGGCGGAAAGAGGGGGGCGTTTGTCCGTCAGGCTTGACGGGCAGTGGCTACTACCAGCGACAAGTCCGCATGCAAATCGCCTCCTGCCTCTGGGGCACGGGCTGTCGAGGCGGGAGGCTTCAATCGTCCCGGCGCTGCCAGGGCTTCTGGTGGCGGGGAGAGCCGCAACTTTCCTGAAAGAGGCACGGCGGGTGAACGGGCGAAGAAAGTCGGTCACAGCAGGCAGCCGGCACGAGTCCCCTCGCCCCGCACAGGGATCCTCCGGGGTGTCCCGGCACAGCCGGTGTCCCCACGCTCCGCCGCGCAGCCTCGGCCTCCGCGCTGCCCGCGCCGGGAGCAAGCGCTTCCTGCCGCGCTGTCCCCATGCCTAGAGGTCCCGCATGGCCCAAGGCTGGGAGCTCGCGGAAGGTTCCCCACCGCCTCCTCAGGACGGAGGGGTCCCGCTGCGCCTCGCAGGTGCCGCCAGGCGCGGGCCGCTCTGCCGCCGCCGGAGCCGGCCCGGAGCCCCGGGCGCAGCCTGAGCCGACGGACGGACGGGCGAGCTGCCAGCGTCCTTCCCTTGCGGTTCTCTGGCCACTTGCACTTAGCTGCCGTAGCCTGGGGAGCCCTGGCTGTGCGGCCATCGCTGTTTGCCCCCCCCCGCCCGCTTCCCCGAGTGCTCGGGTTTTGGCTTGTAGGTGAGCGAAGGAGACAAGCCGGCCGACTGACTCCCTCGGCTTCGTTAGTTTCGCCTTTCTAAGCAGTGATAATAGTGAATAGTTTTTTTCTTGCCCGGTGGAAGCCAACATTTGACGCTCCCGTTACTGACACCAGTTAAGTGTTTTGACATAGCTAAAACTATCAGCAATGCCCATGTTTACAGTCTGTGTCTTTGGACAAAATTTCTCTTGAACGTTCTGTTTTAATGACTTGAATAATGTCATTTACATATATAGTTGTAAGTGACCCATTATGAACAGACTATGCTCTCCGTATCTCAGTGCATTGCCAAGTGTTGCACGCCTATTACCACGTTCTCGGTGTTGTCAAACACTAACTTTTAAGAAATTCTGGAAAAAAACACTATCTACACAAACAAAAGAGAATCAGCCTGATTTCATGGATGCCAAGGAAGGACATTTGATTCTTAAATGTCTTTATTACTGTGCTTCCAGGAATTTCAGATCTGACACATGAATGTAATACAACAGTAAGTGTTCTTAGAGCTTCACTGGCAGGACTTATGTTCAGGTAAACTGTTAAGCATTGCTTTCAGTCTTACCTCTGCGATCAAAATACTCTCCACAGAAGCAGTTTTTCACTTGACCTCTTGACACATTCAGTGCTTCTTTGCTGGGGCAATATTGCAGAAGTCTTCATATAAGCAGCATGAATTCTAACATGCCGATGTACTAAAATTTTCCATCATATTTTGTTAGAGAACAGTGTTTGTAAATGATAACTGAATTTACAAAACCACTTTTTTATTAGAGAAAAAATATGATGGAATCTGTGAACAATATTTAATATTTGTTGTTGTTCAGATACTTTAAAGAATCTGAGTAAATAATAAATGTTTTAGCTGAAGCGATTGTGGTGTGCCAAATTTGTATTTCAGTTTCTTTCCTCGAGGTGTATAGGCTCTTGGTTAACTGCCAGTGTAACAGTGGTAGTGTTTTCAGGAAGGTATTCTATGGCAATAGATAAACATGATAAGAATACACCAAGTGAAATGCTCTGCTCTGGTTTTGTTGCAGAACAAAGCTCAGAAGGGGGCTTACCTGGATGAGAATGAAGAACCCATCTCCCAAATTTAAGTTAATATTTGATCTTTATACATTCTCAACTCTCTTAAATTGCAGTTGAGTTCCCTAGTTAGAAATAGCAATGTCTTTTCCTTCATATAGGTTAACCATTTATTTCTGTTTCTATTGTGTTGCCAGGCTCTCACACAGTTTTAGGTCTGCATAGGCAATTTGACAGATACTGCCTTTAAACCTACTGTTGTTTAAATGTAAAAGAATGAAGTTGAGTAATCTATTTCCAACATTTGAACAGTATACGAACTGTAACTTGTAAAACTGTCACTGTAACTTAAAAGTTAATACACTTTATGTGGTACAAACCAGTTACAAATAAGTGATAAACAGCAAGGCAAAATGAAGCAATGCTAGAGTCTTTAAGTGTTTATTCTTAAATGCTGTTTAGGGTAAATTACATAACATCATTTTTATGCTGACTCCTGCTTTTGTTAATATTTAAATAGTACTGTTAGTTACGTATTTTGTCTATTCAGAGGCATTAAGGCTTTTTTCTGCTTCATCAGCTCAAAAGAGTTCATATAAAGTTGTATTATTTCTATGGCCATTCAGAGATATGTTTGATCTCTTAACGGATTATTACACTTAGTCATTTCTATGTATTTCAGGCTATTTTGGACCGATTTACCTAAAGTTTAAAAAGCTGTTTGTGAAATGCCAAAAAAGAAGCATACATTTGCCTGCTGTATTAATGTAATAAATGGTGTAAATTAATGAGCAAATTTCTCTAATTCATAGAGGAACTCTTATTTAGTGCATTTTAATACTTCATGGAAATTGCCCATTTTCTTTGGCAGAACAAGTAGCCTGTAGTACATCCCAGATGAAAAAAATCTGTAGCAGGCCGTGTGTGGTTGCTGAGGCTGGGCCAGGGAACAGCTCGAGCTCTGCACGTGATCCCTGACGCTGTGTTTTTGTTAAGCCAATCTCCGGTGCTGCTCACCGGGAGCTGTTTCCGATAAGCTGTGTGGGCAAGGCCACTTGCTTTTGCTGTGGCAGGGGCTTGAGTCGCATGAACACAAGGCAAGAGGCGTAGCTCTCCCTCAGGGGTCGAGATTAGGCCCAGCATTTTCTGTGAACCTTCGAGAGAGTCATTCAGAGTAGATCTTTCAAAGGATACAAACTACCTCTCCCTCGCTAATTGCATCATTTTCTGAGCTGCTATAGAAACTGCTGTGTAGTTACAGTGTTGTCCATACCAAGGTGCAGTGCCTGTACCATTCACTGGCTCTTCATGTTCACCTGTGGAATGTTGCCTGTAGCAACCAGACAGTGGTCACAGAGTGCTTTGCCAGCATGGCCGGGGGACCAGTAACGCTAGCCGGGAGGCAACTGCATCATCTGAGCGTAGGGGCAGGGGAAAAATGTGTCCAGTTTTTGTACTGAGGGAGTGGTGGCCATCTGTCCAAAAGCTGAGGGTACTGACAGATAATTAGGAAATGATGCAGTAATAGTTTAAAAATGTAGTTCTCTTCAACCAAAATGGTAACTGGATGTGAGCAGTGGTGGCGTAGGACCAGTCCAGAAGATGTATGCTCTCAGTTAATTACAATATCTCAAGAAGAAGAAAATAACTTCCACAGAGGCTCACTTCTTAATCATCTTGAACTTCATCACTTCCAACTCTCTATACCTTGCTAAGGTTCTACAAAAATTTATAGAAACCCTCTAACTGCATGGTTATCACAGTTTAAAACTTAAATTGTGGCAAAGAAACTAAGAAAAGTGCAGTTTAGATTTCATGATCTTCAAGTGTTAGCAACTTTCACACACAGATAATATGCATGATTTTAAAAACAATGTGCTTAGTTGGAGAGCACTGAATGATTCTCAGAACAACCTTTCCATTCTGTCATTGAAATGAGGAAATACTAAAATTTTGAAATATTTTCTTGGAAGCAGAATTAACCTCTTGACTAGCAATTACAGATTTCCTGTCTTTTTTTTTTTTTTCCCCAAAAAAATAAGTACACTGAGGAAAATAACTTCAGAATTCTTACATGAATCTGGATACAGGCTATTGTATGCAAAGATACTGCTCTATAATGAAGATACTGTGAAGTTTAGCCAGCAATTGAATTTTAAAGAAAATATGCTTAATTTTTGTGTTGTATAAACAATTGAGTTCTGACTACTCATAACACCAAATAAGAGTATGTAATGTTAAAAATATAATTGCATGAGTTCTGTTGGGCTCTTAGGCTGTGATTTCCATAGTAAGGACTTGGATTCTTCCATGATCTTAATCACAGTGTTTGGTTCTTTAGCTCTTAATGAAAAAGAAAAAGCTGGTATTTTTCCAAGTATTATCCACTTAGAGCATTCAAAAGAGTACATGGCATAGCTTTTTAGAACTTTATTCCTCTTTTTCATTGATCAATAGTGAAATAGTTGACTAGACTGATCATGAAATTGTTAAGGCTCAGAATTAATACCCCTCTAGCATGAATATGGGACAATTCACACTTTTCCCAGCTCTTTGAAAAATATACAGTTTATCCTTATTTTGCAATGTGTAGATTTTCTGTGTGGTCATGCCAGACATACATATATTCTAAGACAGCAAGAAAATAGACCTAAATATATCACTGGGCCGCTGATGATCAGTCTGAGCTTTGAATTTCGAAGTAAAGCTTCCTCTGGCTTTTGAAATAAAGAAGAAAAAAATCTGCCAATGTGTTTCTCAATGACATATAGGAAAAATGCTGCAAGGCAGATTCCTCACATGCAAAGGAACCTACAGAAGATCTGAGGATATCCAAGACAATGGGTGAGACCAGTGGATATGAACTGCCCTTTCAACCAGTCCTGTAGACAAGTTAGAACCAAATTGCTACTACATTTTTTTGTGAATGTTTTACTCCCTAGGAATGATCACAACCCTACAGTGAAGTTCCTGGCCACAGGATTTCAATGGATGCAGCAATGTGGGAAGCCAGACTCACAGAGTGCTGGAATCAGTGCTGAGTCAGACTTCACGTTGATAGTCCAGACCTTTGCATCCATTCTGGGACATCTGCCAGATTTTAGAGGCCAAAACCCGTGTCCACTACATATGGAGAGGGAAGAATGGCATAGGAATAAATGGTGACCTCAGAAACTTTCTGGATTCCTAAGCAGACTTTTCCTGAAAAGGGTATTCTCTGAATTCGAGTTAATTTTTGGTTGGTGCAAAGCTTTGCATTTTCTTGGTGTCAGCTTGCTGTCTCTTTTCATGTATTTATTTAGAGCAGAAATCACTGATCTCTTTGATAGTTCAGTTATGCAAGATACTTTTCGTCTCACATTAAAATTTATTATCTTTTTTGTTATCCAAAAATAGTGGCAAAGATTATTCTTCATTTCCTGACTGGATGCTCTCTGATATTGCTCAGGTAATCTTAGAGATAAACAAAATGATAGTCTACCAAACTGTTTAGACATTTTGGGCAACTTTAAATCAGAATCACAGAATAGCCAGGATCTTCATAATAATGTAAAAATACTCTTTTTCACTGCACAGGATTGTAGTAATGCCTGGGAAAAAAAATTGATTTCTTTCTGAAAAATTATACATACAGCTCAACTCCTAATTTTGACATCTATGCTCTCCTTATATAAAAAAATATATCTCAATTTCAGCAAGATTCTACTGCAAAACTGACTTGCACAAGCTAATCTGTCATGTGTTGTGCCTGCAGCTGGAAAAGAAAATTCAGTAGGTGTGGCATAGCTAGAGAAAGCTTTTTGAACAAAGCTGAAAATATGGATGCGTGTTCACAACAAGATACTGTATCACACATATGGCAGCATCTGGAGCATGGGATGGAAGGAACAGTGTCCTATGAGGAAATATTCCTGGATGCCTTGGTTGTCTGAAATGCAGCCCATTCACCCCACTGCTTACAGATGGCTACTGAAAACTTAGAAATGTACTGAAACATATATAATCCCACACCACACTGCAGATTTCTGCCAGTAGCAAGACTGCTGCCCACAGCAGCAGTAACTTACTGTTTTGGCATGTGCATGGGCTTCAGAGGCCAGGTTTGTTACAACTCAGAGAACTTCTCTGCTTTCCATGACCTTACCCTCCCCAGGAGCATACTACCCTTAGCACAGTCTTAACACTGTACAGTCTGGGCTTCTGGGAGAGGCACCTTTCTGAGACATGCAAATGATAATGTAGCATGAACTTTCTTGAAGCTTATAAGCCCAGAGAGAGAGGAGTTCAGAATAAGATATGAGAAAAATGAAGGAAAGTTAAGGAATAGTAGAATAGAAGAAACAGGAAAAAGGGAAAGAACAGCCTGTAGTTCTTTAAAAATCTGTATTTCTATCTTAATTTCTTTTTAGATAAGCCAACAGCAGTACTTCATGTAGACATAGCTTAACACTGAAAAGATGACATTAATATTGTCAAATTACTGTTTATGACTTCAGAGTGCAAGTCTCATAAAGTAGTGACATGAGTATAAAGTACAACCTTAGTTGCAGAGTTTGAAGTAAAATAGCATTTTCTCTTCTCCTTAGTCTTCTTCCATAACTGTTATCTAGCACTTCTTTTGGAAAAGATTACCAGCTTCTCTGCTCTTGCCAAATTAGATATTATGGGCATCTCAGTTTGCCCAGTTTTAGTGAAGGAGGTTGCATACACACTAGCATCTCAACAATATTCATAGAAGCATGATCAGGACATTAAAAATAGAATACTGGAAACATGTATGATGATTCCTCTGTAGGTATCATTGTACCAGTTTACCATTATGGTATTGTAATGACAGTCATCAACTTCTTCAACTTTTTTCAACAAGTTTTTCTTCTGCTATATATCCATTGAACGGATGTTCTTACACAAATGCATAGTGGTATCTGGTAGAGTATATGGTATCATCTGTACTTGTGTCCTATCTGTTCCTCATATTGTGCAAATGAAAATTCCCCCCACCCCACCTCAGAGCAATTGCATAAATTGTCTTCTCCGTGTATCAGAACTGGTATTGTTTAGCACTTTGAGGTATCTATAAAACTGTGCATCATCATCATGAATAGGAATATATCTTGGAGCTTCAAAGTCTACGCCAGCATAGACTCTCTTTTTGAGATTTTAAGTTCCTCTCAGCAGCATGGACATGTTTTGGGTTATTAAGGGGGTGTTCATAATTTGTGCAACTCTTCAATTTATGCTTTTATCCTATAAATAGAATTGACTATGTTAGAAAGGAAATCTTCCCATGCGGTCTTTTGAAAGTGTGACCCCCTAAGGTTTTCTACCTTCAGAACCAGATGCTTATTTTGCACAGCAAACTTAGAAAATAAGTGAAAGATATAGTCCAGTAGACTGAACAACAAAGGGAAAGTACAGTTTCCTTCAGTAGTTTGTAACCCCATATTCTTTTGAGAAAACTTATGGGATTTTTAGTAGCCCACTTTACAACACAGTAAAGCTAAATTATTCTCAAAGTTGGTTGATTTAAATGCATCATTGACTTTGAAGATATTGGCAGTATATGTGGTGTTTAACTCCTTCATATTATATCTGCTCACAACAAAATTTAGTTCAAATTCCCCTCTCCTCCTAAAATCCGCAAGTAACATCCACAAATTCACGTAGCACTTTAAAATGTAAAAGTAGGGTTGTGATTTTTCTGAAGAGTCTCAGTAACTTAGAACTCTTTTCAGTTTTCCTTTTTTAATCCCTCTTGAAAATTAAAATTAAATTTTGAATCAAGCTACTTCCAAAAATGTTGCTCTAGAGACAATCCTTTGACTGATACTGATAGTTAGGAATTATACCAGCATAAAAAGGAGAAAATCAGAGTTCATGATTGTTTCCCAGCCACTGATTTTAAAAGGATTAAGGTGGAAGCTCTCCAAGTAAAAATCCTGAAGAATAACCACTCCATAGCCTTTTCCCATCAAGAACCCAAGGGAGAAGGTTGCCCTCAATTTTATAAAATCATTTTCATCAATATAACTGAGTAGTGTTCTCCAGTCATAAAAACAAATTACTTTGCACACATTACACTTCGATGTAAGCAACTAAGTAAAGGTGTCGGATCTATGAGTTTATTTGTGTATAGAGATTGTTTCATTCAAATCAGCCTCCCTTTATTTGAAAGTATTTCTATAATGAACACCACACAATCTCATTTATGGATCATGTATTCCTGCTTGTATTTTCCTGTTTTATGGACATTGACCAACAAAATCCTAGAGAGATTTTTTTTCAATGTTTAAATGATCCTTTCCCTGGAGGTTGTTCCTGTGACCACTTTCTGGCTATGAAATGGTAGATTATGTCAAATAGACTCAACTAGCCACAGATGAGCTTATTTATTCCATGTGGTTTTGCACTTACTTTACATTCCCTTTCACTCACTCTGTAGGACTGGTGCAAATAAAAAAAGCAAAATTTTGTAGGTGTCGCTCATGTTCATCCATTTCTTGAATTACAGACTGGCATTATTAATGAAGAATTTTTCTATTATTTTGAAGTCACATATCTGATTCTTATTTTTGTTACATCATTAACAGCACTGCTTCCTTTGCCTTGTCACCACTTAGCTTCCAAATAGCACTGATTCTTAAATCCATCATTTTAGTTTGTATATCAGCTATGTGAGAGTCCGTGTTATTTCTGGCCTGAGAATTTTAGGATGACAGAATGGAAAATTTACCTTTTTCAAACTGATTAATAGGTCAAACAATTTCTTTTTTTTTATTTTCTTGTCATTATTCCTGTCATTATACTTATGTATAGTTTCATGTTTTCTGTTCTGTGTATGGTACTTGGACATCTGGTTTATAGGCTATATTTTCTGCTTCCCAGAATGCATCTGCTTGTGATGATAAAACAGGATAATTGCTATTCTAAAGGGTTCTTAAGTTTTTATTTTGTCCTGTAAAGTGAAAAATATAGTTTGAGCAATTGATAAGTAGAGGTAGACTACTGAAATAATTAATAATAAAATCTCCGAAGATGTACTATTTTTTTCTAGTATCTTTCAGTTGTGCAAAGTATAAAATTTCTTCAAAATTAGAGACTGGTCAACAATTTTGAGTAGATATTAATCTAAATATTACATTAAAACTCATTACAATACCTAAAAATAGAAACGGATGTGGATTTCATATGATTACCATGCATTGAGCAACTGAAAAAAATATAGTATTATGAATTAATTTTCTAAGACATTCTCAACTAATTAATAGCACAAATATTGATTTATATTTGTGCTATAACACTTGTACAAGAAATTAATTTATTTCATAAAATCTATGTGGCAGTACAACACATCATGGCTTTGGGACTACTTATGTTTTTGGGTATTTTGAGCCATAGAGGATATCCGTACAAGCAAGTTGTAAAAGTTTGGAGCTTGGTGGTAAGCATTTGAAGCACCCAGTTTTTATGTTGTTCACTGCTTCATAATGTGTATATACCGACATTTAAATGGCTAACCTATGTCTCTTAAAATACAAAATATTTCAAACTGTATAGAAGAAAACCAGTGGAGTAACTATCAAATGGTTTAAAAATGAAGGTCCTACTCAGATATGTCTTTAGTTGTCTTGTGGGCTCAAATCAGCTTTCATTATCTTGGCCAAAATATGGGTTGTGAACCATTTCCTGTATACATGTACTGTGTAGAAGATTGCCAGCTAATACTTATATGAAATTACCCCTTGTCTTATTCTTAAATCACCCCTAGTTGGTGACTTCTAGCATCTTTTAACTCTAATCATGCTGCCAGAAGAGCTGTGGACCTGCAACATGCAATTCAACACCACAAGCAGCAATGCACCTATTTAATTTTCCTCCAACCCATCATTCTGCCTGGGTAGTTGGGAAAAAGGCCTCTGGATGCAAGATATGGGACCTACAGGAAGAACCATCAGTTTCTACCTCATGAAGACAAAGCTTTGATGACTTGAAACAGAAAAATATTGACGAGTATGCCTTATTTTGCCTATTAGTCACCTTGTACATAATTTTCAATTCTTGTTCACTCACTTACATGGTTCTATCGTCTACCTTTCATATTCTCTTTATTACTTGTCAATATATCTCTCTTTTTCTTACTCTTAACTCCTTTTCCTAGGATTTCAGCTTGGTCCTGTGCACTGCAGTATGAAAAAAAAGAAATTCCAATAAATGAAGTCGGGTAACCTGGGGAATGGCTTATGAGTAATGCTGATGAGAAACAGGTGTATTTTAGTATGACCAAGATAGTGCTAGGAGATCAAACTTGGAAAAAATATTCAGTAACAGATAATATTTAAGGAGCAGTGTAGACTTCTAGAACAGGAAGTTTAGTCTTCTAATCAAGAAAATGCCTAAATGCCTGCCATGGTGAGATTTTGCATCATGAAAACAAATTAAAGCAAAGGCAAAGCACTTTCATTTATAGCTTAAAAATTCAGTTAAATAAAGAAAAATAAAAAAGGAAAATTTGACCTAAATTTCCTGCATTTGGACTGGGTGATATAATTGGACAGACCTATTCCTAGAGACTTTAATTCCAAGAAATCTCCATTATATAAAAATACACTGCTTTAATCAATTTTCTTTACGTTTATTATTTCATTTTGGGTTGTATAATTTTTTTTTTAAATACCCACGTATTGAAAATAGTGTCTTGAATTGAATGCAAGAAAACAAGTTGAAATAAGTTCAACTCATTCAAATTTTTAAAATTCAGAGCAAGGCATTTATAATAGGCTGATCTTAGAACACAAAGGCATGCATATACTAAATGAACCTAGTAAAAAATCTGAAGCACCAGAGGATGTCCTTTATGAGGCACAGCAACTCTGGTCCCAGTTTTGGACCAGGAACAATTATTGATCAGTGATTCATAACAAATCCCCCTGTTCTCTGAGAGGATTGCAGATCTTGAAATCATCACAATTTCAGACTATTTGTTCCAAAATTTGGTAGCTCATACAAGGCTCTAAACTTCAGACATTTCCTATGACCTGAATTTTAATTTGAGGTAATGAGCAATGCTCTACAAGACAGCTCAATTTCTGTTTCTGCAGCTGAGCTCCTGCAGTGACTTCCATTTTCAAACAGCATAAAAAAGTCAGAGACCAGTTTTGTGTGAAACTGATGCCATATCTGCCTTAAACTTCCACGATGGCTGTAGAAGGTGTTGAAAACCAGTTCCTTATGTTAAAACTATACAAACTTTGAAACTGGTAATGAAATACAGATCTTTGTCCTGAACCAGTTCATTACATCAGTGTATCCCAGTAGCAGTAATGTTTAACTGTTACCAGGGATTCACAGTATCACTATAAAAACCCCACAACTGCTTTACATTATCACTTACTTGTATTTAAATAGCGCATGCTAGAATTGTTCTTCCAAAACCTTCCTTTAATTCTGACATGAAGCTAAATGGCTGAGAGCAATGTATTTCACTTCATGCAGATGATATATTGCTTTCTTGTTAGGCTTCCTTATTTGAGATGACTTCTCTGTCTTATAACCATGACTAAATCTCCAGCTACAAAATGAATTTGATTAAATCCAACCACTTGACCTTGTCAACTGATGTCCCCAGACACCTCTTTACTGACTACATTATTCTAGGGGCTTCTAAGCAGTAGAGCTGGAATACTTATACCCTATTCCATGTTCTCTGCTCTCAATAACTACAAACTCTCCGAAATAATTATTAAAATTAAAAATTATCTAGAAGGCTGGACCTTTATCTGTTTCAGGCTGAGTTATTTTCTTAAAATTAATTATTTTCTTGAAACATTTCATTTTATCCAGATGTTACCTTATTGTGGATATCTCTGACAACTATTTAAGACCTGTAGCAATCCCTCTTGAAGTAAAATTAAAATTAAAAGTAGTTTTAGGTGAAAATTGCATTGCTTCAAGGTGTTAAAATTATTTTAGATGCATACATTGACTTAAATATCAGGGCTTAATGGTTCAAAATTAATTAAAATCTACAGGGATATAATTTCTTTATTTAGAATAATGTCTAACTACATTTTCTTACCCTGAGAGGTGTAAAGTAATGTAACATCAGTATAGAAATGTAACAACAAATTTATGCTCTTCAGCAAATTATAAAACCTCCAGCCAGTGCTTTATGCAGAGTCCCATAGGATGTTAGTGAGTTGTATACACACCTTGACCTAATATGATCAGAGCCAGGTGAAGGAGCATCAAAAAGAATGTTAAATTTAAACGATGAAACCAAAAATAAGTGAGACTATGTTGACCACAAGTAAAATTGACCAGAGACCAGAGTAACGTTTCCAGCTGTGAGAGCCATCAGCAGAAGTGAATATAGAAAATATAACAGGTTTAGGGCAAACAGGCATTTTCAGAGAAGGATTATAGTAAAGAGTACCTATGATTATAATAATTTTAAAATTTGCTTCAGCTATATGCAAAATGTATGTCATTTTATTTTTGAAACAAAATATTATTGCAGCATTTTTGACAGACCAATTACAGTATTTAATTCAACAGAAAAAAAATAATTAGGGGTAAGAGTTATATCTGATGCAAAATTTCTCCATTACTTGGTACATGACAGACATCATAAAAAGTCAATACCTTGAGGAACACAGACTTACAAACTTTACCTGTAGTGGTCATATTATACTGGGCTCATTCCTCTGCTACACTGAAATAAAGAGGGGAGATAAAGATTCTTTTATGCCTCCACCAGCTCAGCACCATCCTGGCGATAAGAACCCAAGACAGCCTTCAGCACAAAGCTGGAGAAATCGCAGGGGTGCTCTAACGACTGACAACTGGAAAAAACACTCTACCCTCTGTCAGCCAGAGCTGGGAGAGCATTCCACACTGCACTTCTCCCCGATACTCATTGCCTCCAGGCATCACAAACTCTCTGAATGCATGTAAACATATGTCATTCCCGAAGCTGACAGAAAATGAGGCTTACTATGAAGATTGCTCAGATTCCATGAAAGGCAAACTTATGGCCATTTTACTTCTCTCCAGAAATGTAAAACAGTATTATAGGACCTTAAAATTGCTCGTTTTGTTTCCTGCAGCACACTATTTTCTGAGTAGTTTGTAAAACACACACACACATAAACACACATCCCAGGTGTACATGCACATATTTACACTCATATTTATTGCCTATATGGACACATATGTGGATACATGCATATAGAATTTTTTAATACATCCAGAAACTCATTAAATGACAGTAACTCAACTTTGAAAAAGCAGGAGTCATTGTAGTCTCATCACATTATTTTCCTGTTAAACCCTCTCTCTTTGATTTTACAATGTCAGGTTTGATCTTGCACAGCTTAGGTGCAGTCTGTTGCTTCTTTCTGTGAACTCTCCTCCTATCTATTTCCTAGGCTGTTGTTCCACACTGGTAATCATGTTATTTGAGTGCCTTATGTATTCTAAAAATAACCATAATGGAAGTTGCATGTAAGTGCAAAGTGAGAAGTGATGAACAGGACAGCGACACAGCACAACCAATCATACTGGATTTAAATGGGAAACCAGACCACACTGCATAGCAATAAATGATTACTATTACTACAATTTATAAAGAACCAAGGTGTTGGAGGCACTTCAAAGTGCACACAAAGAGACATATTCCTTCCCTTAAAGAGTTTAATATCTAGAAATGTTGCCTGACTCTTTCTTATTGTCTCACAGGATAAAACAAAATAGAGAATGATGAATTAAATGCTACATTATATTGGATCATGTTTAAGCCTATACTGCACCAACAGTATCTTTTCCCCCCTACTTTATAATGGATTTTTGCCACTAAGGAAGGAGACATAACAGCAGTTTGAGATTTGCTGAAAGTCCACTTGCAAGGTATCAGTGATTAAACTCACTTGCCTGTCCACAACTTGGAAAGGAACTGGAATGAATGTAAGTCTTATGCTCATCACAACTCAAACTAAGCCAAACTTTCACATCCTGGAGCCATCATTTCAAAGTGAGACCTCCAGCAAAACTTTCCTTTGTCTCCCAGCCAACTGCCTGCACTTGTCTGCGTGTCCTGCACCACAGACCTCTGAACAATGGAAGTTTGCAAGTTTCCACAAAAAAATCTAATCCATCATTTCCACTGCAATAGAAAGTACCCTTCATAAAAAAGAACAGTAAACAGTTCCTGCAGAGGAGTATTCCCTTCCACAGAATTCCTTTTCCAAACACATGCATCCCTAATCAACTTCCCTCCTCTAATGCTAACCCTTACGTTAAACAATACCACAGCTGCTAACAAGGTAAATGTAAGCAGGCATGAGCTAAACCTTAGAACTTGATGGAAATTATATTCTAGAAAGATGCGATACATGCGAAGGTCAATAAAGGTGAGAACAAAGACAAGAATCTAGTATGTGATAATGATTAATAATCTGTACTATATGATTTAAATTCTCTGTATTACCAAATGACATGGTGCTCATCAAAGGTACATAATCCTTTTCTGTGAGGGTACTTTGCTTTCCTATGCTGCTAGGTAGATGCCAGGACAGACTCCAACAGCCAAGGAGATCAGGAATTAATCTGAATCTTCTGAAGTTAATGGAATCTCTGCCATTTACTTCAGTGGGATTAGGGTCTCATATTGAACATTAACAATATAAAATTATTTCTGTGGGATTGCTCAAGGGTTAAGGTTCTATTTCAGTGTGAAAAAGTAAAGCTAAATCTCATTCTTAATGCGAATGGGTTGTTTTCTCTACAAGTACCATCTATCTCAAATTACAATAATAAAATATTTTCATTTTCTAGAGATTGATTTGTAGTCTGATTTTTTTCTTTTGTATATTTTGCCTTTTCATATAGCCCCCAAGCTGAGAAAAGGTGAAAAGGCAACCTATTGGCATACAGTGTTGAAAAGTAAAACAATTTCAAAAGCCCATTTCCACTCTGAAATTGCAAGTACCCTTTAAAATAAATATACCTGAACAAGACTAAGAAAGAAACAAAAGCATTTGTCTTCCTTTGATAATTTGTTTTCTGCATCTAGTAAACTGTACTCAGTTTTACTTTTTTCAGGGAAAATTTTAATCTTCCAAGGTTACAAGACAGAGTGTGTTATTCTCTGTACTATAGGAAAAGTTCATGTGCATGCTGACCATTTGACAGTGAAAAACAGTGATTATAGCATATTTCAGCACATTGATGACATTGAGTGTTAAAGGGAAAGCAAAAAAGGAAAACATTGCTCATATGTACAGGTCATTTGACTCCAAATATATGTGATATTTGATATGTTATTTTCTCTGAAGATTTTTTTTTCACTTTCTCTCAGTTTCAGCAGAAACTTGGAATTTCTGTTCAAAATCAAAGCAGAAGATTTTTTTTTTCATTCAAGAGCATTTGAGAAATTCTATGTGAAATTGAACAAGGACACAAGTTCTGAGCCTTCTGGCTTTATGGCTTGTCTTGTATCTATGTTCTCCTAAATGAAAATGAGAAGGTGGATCAGCCAACCTCTGCCTCCCCTTGGCTCTACAGCAGAGAAATCGGAAACTCAAAGTCACAGCCAGAGCCAGACCTCCCAGGCAGCTAAGATAGCACTGAGGGATCAATGCCTTGAAAGCAAGATGATCCAGCTCTGATCCAGGGAAAATGGGAGGACTAAGGTCCTCATGCTCATATGTGGTGAGTGAGGTCTTCCCAGACATCAAGGTCAGGCCACTGAGCAAAGTCCACATGGACTATTTGCGGGTTTGAGCTCCCATTTTTGGAAGATTTTCACAGAAAGAGTAAGCTAAAACAGAGGGACCTGGAAGCTGGGGACCACCAGCAGATGGCAAAGTAAGATGCCATGTGGACTGCCAGAAAACTCTTCTAGAGTTTCATTGGAAACCTGTCTGCCAAACGGAGAAGTCATAAGAAATATTGTAGTTTTGAAATGTAGGCTTTTTTTTTAAGGAAAACCTAGCACCTTTAGAGAATTTTAACCAGTTTTCAAAGGCAAGGGAGAAAACAAGCCAAAGAGCTGGATTTTGTAGTACAGCTCCAGCTCTGAGTTGCACATGGGTGTGCAGTGACAGAATTCTGTGGTGTGCATGGCAAGGGAGTGGATGGAGACTAACAGTGTTATAACAATCCTCATAATCTTCATAAATTAATTATTTTATAGGCAATGAATGTCAGCAAGATGTTGTCACCTCACCTTGTTTACAAAACAAGCAGTGATACCTGCAAAGTCTTTATGCTCCAAAGAGCCACTAGAGGGGAATTTACAGTCAAGCAGCTGAGGAAGACTCCAGGCTCCAGGCCACATCCTCCAAGTTTGATCCTGCAGTAATTAGGGGTGATTTTCATATTCATTTCTGTAGTATGCATCAATAGACTTGATTTGTCAAAAAGAGAGTATGTATTATTGCCTTTGGGTGTAGTAATAAAAAGACCTGCATCTACTTTTTGTCCAAAATTTCCCATGTGGAAATTTACTTCTTGTTCAGCATAGCAGCAATGCAATACTGGATTTTATTAAAGGAATCCGATGTGACTGTCAACAGACAGAGCTGTAGTATTGGATATCTTGTGCTGGAAAGTCGAAATAACACTGCACGGAAAATATCAATATGGATTAATCTATAGGCCATGGATTTGACCATTTATTAAATTGGGTTTAGTTGTATAATGCACATTAAAGTGAGATAAATTCACAATTCACATTTCATTGATTTAGCTAAGGTCAATTGGGAATTCATTTTGTTGTTTTGTGTATTTATATTTGACTGTTTCCTTCTAGAAGCTTAATCAGTGTAAGCTTACATAGCCAATACAACCTGCTGTGAAAGCTTGGATCTTTAATACTGTACCATAAGCCATGCTACTGAGGTAGAAAATTTACTGCTGGCCAGAAAAATAAGAATACCCTTCTTTCAAGATTATGAAGTATATTTTGAAAAGATCTCCAGCTGGTCTTCCAGCTAGTTGTTTTCAGCGAAGGTGTCTTAGACAGAGAAAAATATAACAGTGTGCACAGAAAATTGCACATATGAAAGATACAGCATACAATTCAAAAGCTATAATGCTTTTCTGTATTCCAGTACATGTATCAAATCCAGTGGCTCTCATCATCTGTATACTGCCCAAATATGTAACACCTACCGAGTGCATGCATTTCAAGGAAGCCTTTAACTTAACTTGATAGAAAGCCCTTGGAAAAAAATTAATTTATTAATTATTTCTAACTGTATTTTACTGTTGAATACTTCTTTTTCAGTTAATGGGCTAAATTAGTGTTGCTATCTATCTTACGCTAAGGGTAATATACCAATTTATAAGAAAAATGCGTAACAATGACATATTAAAAGTTCTAGGTATTCACATTTCTCTTTAAAACATATAGTGTAATTTTGCTATTCCATATGTATCAATAGTCATTTTAATATTGAATAGCAATAGGTAGTACGCTTACAGAAATTGCTCCCCATTAGTCAGTTTTGACATGGTATTGTACAAACAAAATGATGGTGAAACAGACAAAGAATTTTCCCTATCCAGACTAACAAAAGCGTATCTTGAGAGAAGCAAAAAATATTACTCATCTAACTGGGTTCACACTACAGGGGCTATTAACCATTGAAAAGGAGTGGTTCTCACAGTTGCAATAAACAGTGATTTCATTTTAAGAAGGCCTTGTATTTTAACTGTGTATTTAAATCATTCTAGGGAAAACAGCTTCTCGTTGCTATCCATAGGATAGCGGAGAGGTTGTACGAAGAAGTAGCAGCAGCATAACTGCCAAATTGAAGGAAGATTCAACATGCAGCTCAATGGCATTTCTGCCTGCTTCTACTGTGCCAAGTTTGGAACTTTATATTTAATCGATTTCTCTGAATCAGTGTGTTGAACAGGGAAAATCAAAGTAGATGGAACTCTGATTACCACATCCAGAACCTAGAAGTGCCTCTGCATCAGCCTATAGACTTTCACCTGTGCACCTGTTTTCAGCTTTTTAAGGTATGAAAATCCCTGAATGAATTGTTTCCAAGACAGTCTGGCAGGAAGGTAAGACAAGAGGGTGTCTGGTTCCGGGAGAAAAGGAAGGGTAGGGATATATCTAGAAACTCTAGAATGAAATAAGGAACTCAAGGAGCTGCAAAGAGCCGGCAAATTACAGGGGATGTGAATGTTTGTAGCCAGTGCACTTAGAGGGGAGAAGAAAGGCTCCCCAGTGTGCACAGTAGGCTTGACCTACAGAAGTAATGCACTGTGTAACCTTCTTGTTGATGAAACAACAACAGCAATAAAGGATTATTTTCTCTGGCACTCAAAAGCTTGCCACATACTACAGCCTTTGATTGATAGCAAAATTAAATTAATACGAAATAATCTTAAAATTACAAAGCTTTCTAGAAAGGCCTTTGATTCTATACATGACTCAATGGAACAAAATTTTAAAGTATATGTGTTAAACTGAAATTAATAGACTAAGCTGGAAAATTCACCTAACCATAGCCACTGCCACTTTGCTATAGATGTTTTCTAATATTATTCAGTCTTCATATAGTGCAATTATAGACTTTCAAGAAATGTTTGAAACAATCGAAATATGCAGATCAAATTGACTTCTTTCAAATTCTACTCTTTGCTTCATTTCTGAGATAAAGTTTTGTATACACTGGCAAAAAAATGGTTGTTCTGTGTTTCTGGGAGTTTGTTAATGTTGATAAGGATGATGGTTATCAGGGCATATTTTCCTTTCCTGCCTTTCATTTACTAATCTCTTCCTTATAAGCTTAGGTATAGGTGAATCTTGGGAATAGCAGAAGTGGAAAATGCTGTGAGCCACCAACGGTGCAACATGAGTTCTTCTATTTACAATCTGTATGTCCTCATTGGCCTACTGCTTCTCTCTCAAGTGGAAGGTAGAAAATACTGTTTTTCTTAGAAAAGGATTCTTTTTGTCCTCTTTTTTTTTTCCCTGGGTGTGTTGCTTTTTCCCCCTGCTGCTTTGCTTCTTCCATTACAGTTGCTTTCTTTTTCTCCCAGGCTTTTTTCCAGTGCCCTTTTAAAGAGCTAGGAAAAAACTTTTCTATTCCTTGCAATTTGTGCCTTCCTCTGTGCACTAGAGAGATTTTCTGAGTAGGTCATAAATATAGCTCAAGTTAGCAGGTCTTAAGTTAGTATACCAGAGGTAACTTAATTTTCTTACAATGACATATTGTTAAAATCATCCAACACACACAAATCTTTCCTAACTGGTATCAGTACCTGAGAATACAAAAGTGGTAGAGTATGCACAGCTGATCAACACTTGACTGTGTTATTGCTTGCTTATGTGCTCATGCTTTTTCTTCTTTTCTCTTTTTGACTAAACTCATTCTCCTCTGAAGGTAACGTTTAAATATGAGCAAATTCCAGGCACTGTTTCTCCTCAAGCCTATTTGGCACTACACTGAAAATTCAAGATTTTCCAAGCCAATCTAGAGGGACTTGATACCCTCAGTTTCACTACCTGGTAAACAGCCGGTTGAGATTCCATTTTAAAATCAATGTTAAAGAAGCTCTGACTTACTAAGTATAACGTGTATGAGTTTTCTAACATTCAGAATTTTTTGGGTCTTCAAATTCCATGTTCATGAGTCAAATATATCAGAACACTAGTCGTGGCATTAATCTGTTTTTATGTTTGCAACTGATATTTATGATTTAGTGCATGAAAGCTATGAGCTGGTTAAAAAATCTATTTTTACCTCCTGTTCCTGCCCCTGGCCTTTTAGGATAAGAATTTAATTTAATTTGAATTTCATATAGGACACAATATCATATATGAAAGTCAAACCAATTCAGGTTTGGATTTTTTAATTGCAATAATTGTCAGGAATACATTTACTATGTTTTTTTCTAAAATGTCATATATGACTCTTATTCAACCGTAATAAATGAAAAAGAAGATGACTTCAGAGTGGATTTTTCCCCAACCTTGCACATAATATATTTCTGAAATAAAGGATTTGGAAAAAAAAATAAAGCCATTTGTAACATTCACAAAGATGCAGTAAAGTGGAATCTAAAAGATTACCTTTGATTCTTGCACTTAGAGATGAGATGCAAAAGCATGTTCTTTAGAGTATGTTCCCAAGCCCTAGTGATGTGTCCAAGTAGTGTGATTTTCAAAATCCAAGGAAAATTATATTTCTTTCTCTTGATGTTCCAGAAAATTTTGGGAAACTAAGCTACTTATACTCTACATAATGTAAAGAAGTAATTTAACCTTATCTTCCATCAACACTACATAGCCATTTCTTGTTTTGAAAAGAGAATTAGGCCAACACAACAACAATGCACAAGAGTCTACTGTATAGTCTATGATCTGGTAAACTGCATGCCTATGGTAGAAAATAAGCAAGATGAACCACCAGCCACATGATAGAGTGGTTTGAAAAGCTGATTGTCAATAAAGCAACTATAAATAGCTTTAAGATTCACTCATTTATGTCTTAAACCAGTATACATAGTGTCTAAATATCCAATAGGAGTATCTGGTTTCGTGATACGATTAGGAGGGCTTTTTCTGCGTAGAACTGGAGATAAAGAGCTCAGTAGAGGTTCCAAAACCATAAATGTATCTTCCATGTGCTCATGTAGTTTCCACAGACTTGAATAAGAAAAAAAAAATTCCCTGCTTAATGTTTCAGCCTTGTTTAAACAAAATCAGGGCACAGTAATTTGGAAAGTATCTCAAGGGCAAACACCATCCTTGCCCAACAGGGTAGAAGAAAAAAAAGATCCATTGAGTTGCAAGCTGGTTCTATTCTGAAGAAACATTTAAATTTGGGGTCTGGAATAGAATTAACTATTATTTGTTTCTCAAAAACATCTAAAGCACAGTACTTGGAGCATGGATGCTAAGTAGCAAGCATTATCATTCCTCTAATTTAATCTCCTCAAACAGTGGGTAGATCCACTAGGATAGGGTAAGTGACTATTGCTTCCACTCTTGAACATAAAAACTGCTGCTTGGAGGCTATCAATACAAAAAAAAATGCATACAAAAGTTTATTTTCTGACATCTCTTTCATTCTCTCTGCACGGATATCACTCTGGAATCTTTTATTTCTGTCTGGATTGGAAATTTCAGAATGTTTATTTCTGAAAAAAATCTGTTGATAGTATCATGTCTTGAAACTGTGACAGATAAAAGGATTGAATTTGATAAGAAGGGATAACTAGGTCTACTTGTTTGCTCAGTCTTTGGTCCCTCTATTGACTTACTCAACAAAATTATCAAGAAGCAAACAGTTTGCATTTTGTGCACAATCTCTTGGTAACTACACTAATTACAAATTCAAGTTTAAAACTATCATCTGCTCTAACCTACGTTAAAGCTGAACATTTTAATTATTTCTTTCAGCTGTTCTAGACTGAATAATAACTGTACACAAAAGCCGCCTAGCTTATTTCCTTAATTTTTTTAAGTTATTTCATATTTGGGTCCTATATCCAAGCTTGTACCATAAATAGTGTGGCCAGCAGGACTAGGAAAGTGATTGTCCCCCTGTACTGGGCACTGATGAGGCCACACCTTGAGTGCTGTGTCCAGTTCTGAGCTCCTCAATTCAGGAAGGACATTGAGGTGCTGGAGCGTGTCCAGAGAAGGTCAACAGAACGGGTGAAGGGTCTGGAGCACAAGTCCCATGAGGAGCAGCTGAGGGAGCTGGGGCTGTTTAGCCTGGAGAAAAGGAGGCTCAGAAGTGACCTTAGTGCCCTCTACAACTTCCTGAGAAGAGGCTGTAGCCAAGTGGTGGTCGGGCTGTTCTCCTAGGGAACTAGCAACAGTATGAGAGGAAATGGCCTCAAGGTGCACAGGGGGAGATTCAGGCTGGACATCAGGGGGAATTTCTTCACAGAAAAGGTTGTTAAACTTTGGAGTGGACTGCCCAGGGAGGTGGTGGGATCACCATCCCTGGAGGCATTCAAGAAACTGAACATGGCCATGGTGTAGTTGACGATGTGGTATTCAAAGGTTGAAGTCGATGGTCTTGCAGGTCTTTTCCAACCTAAATGACTTTGTGATTCTATGAACAGAAAAATTCATCCTGTCATATTAGTGAATACACAGACAATTTTGTGAACTCTGAATGATGAAAAAATTTGGTGCATTTAAAATATATTTACCTTCTTAGAAGAAATGAACTAGTAAACAAAGACTCTTAAGCTTTGCTTGGTAGCTAAATGCAGTGTTGTCCCATTTCTAATGTTTGTGTTTTCTAAGGAAAAAATAGAGAGGAGTTATTTAGAAAGTCTCATTAGAAGTGATTTATTTACCAACTCACAGACATATAAATACCTTACTTGTAAGTGTCAGCTGTGCAGACTACTAGCTAAAAACATTTGGTTAGATGTAATATAAGTCCTTTTAAAAAGTCTGCATTCTTAAATGCGTTATTTACATAAATGGAGCCCAACTTATAAAACAATGACCTCTAGTTCATGATTCTTGTGCATTTTCTACAGGTAGCAAGTCAGATGCCTAAAGTCTGAACACCATATGCATTCTTCAGAAAAGTATTCCTTTTTTTGGAGAAAGTAGGGTTAAAAATACCCCCTCATTATTGGGAAGCTATTTGAAATGCGTTGAGGAGATTCTAATACAAGTGTCCTATCAGAAGTCTTTGAAGAATCACTAAAAGGTAAACTGATCAATAAATGGGACAGCAAATTGATCAATAAAATCTAATTTTTAGTATCTGCTATAGAATTTAAATAATGAGATAGTTTAGTCTTTATGTATGGTTATACACTATGTAATTGTAGAATAAGATTAATTTGGGCCTTTCCATCTCAATCTTAAATATGAATCCTGCACATATAATCTATCTCTATATAGGCACTAAATACATTTTGGGTATGTATGCATGTATCTCATCAGTTCTCAATGTACTCTATTTAATGATTTTCACCACCATAAGTAACCATAAAAGCAAAGACACCAGGAGGTTGTGTTTCACATTTGGAGCTGTACTGCCTGTATCCCTGCAGCAGCCTCTGAGTGCTGGATCCGTCTTTTACATGGCTTACTCACTCTTCAGGAGTGCTCAGATGAGTCTCAGTGACATTTGAAGTACTCCAGGGACTGAAAATTATTTGAAGCCCACTGCAGCACTGCTTCTCCCTTGCCCCTTATGCACTCAGTGTCACTAACCAGCAGTTCTGAATAGGGCTCATAATGAATTGCCTCTCTCACCTAACTGCAAAGCCAGGTGTCAGCTGCAAATCTTTACTGACAGAAAGTTCAAACTTGCTTTCAGCTGAACCATTCTATGAAGGTTCATCTGTTAAAGTAAACATTTCTATCTTTCAGTAATGTATTTACAGCATTTTGTAATTTCTAATGCAAATTAAATACCCGAATCCTATACTGGAAGGTTGTCAGTAGAATTCTTGTTATATGAAAATGTAGGCATTTTGCAGTGCAGTAATAATTCAAAAAGTATATATTTTCGGCAGCTGGATATTTTCTAAGTATTTCAAATATAATCAAATGTCAAGTTCTAGGTTGACAAGCTAGAGCATGAGCAGAATTTGTACTCCTTCAATTCACTAGTTAGTATGTACTTTTTCGCTATTATTTTTCTATTTGAGCGACATTAAACATTAAATGGAACATTCATGTTTCTAAAATACCTTGTTCTAATAATAGCATAACAGAAATCTAATGCAGAATCCTTCTCAGGTATTGCCAGCATAGCTATTTGGATATTCAAGGCAAGTGAGATCTGCTCCATACTGTATGAAGCATCTGTGATCGTGTCCTCATTTTGCCTTGTTTTATGGAAGGAACTCTTTACTGCGAGGGTGGTGAGGTCCTGGCACAGGTTGCCCAGAGCAGCTGTGGATGCTCCATCTCAGGAAGTCTTCAAAGCCAGGTTGGATGGGGCTTTGAGCAACCTGGCCTAGTGGAAGGTGTCCCTGCCCATGGCAGGGGGATTGGAACTAAATGATCCTTAAGGTCCCTTCCAACTCAAACCATTCTGTGATTCTAAGTACAGAATATGGGTAGTGAGGAAAAATGAAGAAGGCAAAGGATAAATTAAATTAAGGGCTAAAAAGCAATCTGTAAGAGTTGATTCCCTGGAACACCACTGAAAGGGTGTCTCAATAGAAACAAAATAATTTTTTCCAGTGGTGTTGAGTGGAGGGCCTGAGATTTTGGATGTGCCTAGTCAAGCAAGGTAGAGAAGATAATGATGGGGAGAAATCATTGAAGATTAGAAAAAGATGACCAATTAAAATAGTATTTTGAAAATAATTATTGATGAACTAGGAGGAAGAACCAACCAGAAAGAAAAGAACAAGGGGAAGTAAGTATCTGAGAGTAGAAATATGTTGAAAAGAGAATGGAGGAGGCCTGAAAAACCTCAGAAGAAAAGCCCTGACATGTAGAAGAAGTCACCACTAAAAAGTGAAAACTATGTTGTATAGGCAAGAGCAAAATTGCCTGTAAAAATATATTGGAATGAGATAATAAGAAATTAAATATACAGAGCCGTAGAAGTTATCTGTATGTGTGAGAAAACTACTGTTGCCAGAAGACGCACTTAGGTCTAAGAGAGTAAGAGGAAATAATGAAGTACAGGCAGCAGAAAGAGGAAGTCACCGAGTCACTAAGAGCAATAATTGAATTCTATATAATGGTCAGTTTGCAGTCTGGACTGACATTGCAAAAAGTGAGCACTGAATAGTGCAAGCTTGGGCAAATTGGAGGAGGACATTTTCCCTGAGAAAAAAAAAAAAGGCAAAAGTCTGAACAATCATTCTGAGGAGGTTCCCTTTAATTAATAAATTAAGGAAAATCACAGCAACATGAAATGAGAAAAGCAATGAGTTATACAGGTATGGAAGTAGGTATCAGCCTGGAGTCATGTTCACAACTGAGAAAACTGTTAGATTGCAAAGAAGAAATAAATATTTTCAATGATCCCCAGAAAACACTTGGAGGGAAGAATAGCCAGGCTGGTTCAGGAAAAGAATTATTGATATGGAAATGGAGCAGTGCCCACGAGCATATATCAAAATGAGGAAGAAAAAGAAATTAGACAGAATTTGCAATGCTTAGTTGTCCCTAGGGAGTATCTGATGAGATTCACAACTTTTGTAGCAGACCAGGATAGCCCTGTTAAGGAGATGAATACCTGAATGGACTTAGCATGTACATGAATCCACTGACAGCAAGAGGCTACAGGATCCCTGAGACAGTATCTGGAGATGTCACAATAAAGTATTTTATTATTATTATTATTATTATAAAGGTATTTGCTGAGTACCAGCATGTCACAGTTCAAAAGTACAAAGCCTTCCTATATACCTTTGTTTCGAATACAGAGCATTGAGGAGAATTATGGTTCTGTCTGAAAGGTTTCCTTGGCTTGTCACCCAACTCTAGCACAAGGCAGATGTCAGATGTCTGCCATCATCTCATTCGGCAAGGCTGGTGAAGGGTCTGGAGAGTAAGTCATATGAGGAGCATCTGAGGGAGCTGGGGGTCTTTAGCCTGGAGAAAAGGACTCTCAGGGGTGACCTTATGGCTCTCTACAACTCCCTGACAGGAGGTTGTAGCCAGGTGGGAGTCAGGCTCTTCTCCCAGGCAACCAGCAAAAGGGCAAGAAGAAATGGCCTCAAGCTATGCCACAGCAGATTCTGGTCGGACATTGGGAAGAATTTCTTCACAGAAAGAGTTGTCAAGCATTGGAACAGGCTGCTCGGGAAGGTGGTGGAGTCCCCATCCCTGGAGGTATGTGGCCCTTACGGACATGATTTAGTGGTGGTTGGTTGGACTCGAAGATCTGAGAGCCTGAAAATCAGCCAGCTGCAGGATGGGTGGGACACCATGCAGAGAGCAGGAAGAAGCCTGCCTTTGGCACAGTCAAGTGCATATACACTGCTAGAGAATAATGTTCACCTCACTGGAGGCCTGGGAAAAGCAGATTGCCCAGGGGTTGGGAGAATTCACACTGCCTTTCAGTAGGTGAGCTGATGGCTGTAAATAAGCAGTTAATTTTTATTATGGTAAAGAAATGCTCTGGGCAGTTCCTAAAGCTTTGGGAGTCTCATTACTGTCTCCTCTCAAGTAAATTCCTGCAAACAATGTTATACACAATACTTATGAAAGTGTGTATATCAGTAAGTGAAAATTCTTAATAAAAAACATGAATAATTGTCACCAAAAGTATATGCATGCAAAAATAAAAGCACTGTTCTGGGACACAGCCTCCTGTGGTTTCTTAGCATTCTGACATGTACCTTTGAAGGCCATGAATGCCAATGGAGTCTTGAAGTACTGAAAAATTAAAACAGATATTATGGGGAAAGTTGAAAGTCAATAGACAAACTCAATATATCATAGATATGGAAAAAAACAACTTCTGGTATTTGGCATGTGCTTAAATCTAATTAGAACTGAATGACAGTTTACTGGAAGAAAATTATTGTGTCAGAAGTAAATAAATAATAAGATTGTGCAGAGAGAAGAATGTTGAACATTGGTGATACAGGTATGAGTGTATGTGAGGCACTTTGGAAATAAGGAATGTGTGTTTAAGATTTTCCCATGGCAAACTCAATCAGTGAGTTTGAAAGCTGGCATCATCCTAACACCCCTGGCTGGTTCCTATGGCAGAATTTTTCAAGAAGGAAATATGTTCATAGGTGTAGTTTTGATTTAGCTACCATACTTTTTGAGCTCATTAAATCATTAAACAAAATTAGCACTTGGATATATAAGAGGAACATCTTTGCTATTATAGTGAGAGAAAGCAAACTCACCTGAATTCACACATCCAGAATACTAAATGCACCTTAAATATTCTTGTGTGCATCAAAACAACTTATGTTCACAATACTGACAAGTAGATAATTACGTTTTAAGGATTATGTATTTAGAATTGTGTCAATTTAAAAACCAAACAAACAAACCCACCAAAAAATCACAAAACCCCCTCAACTCTTCGTAGTTGAACACTAGTCTTCTGAGAGAAATAAGCACGTAAATAATATTTTTGTTGGAAACATTTGTAGGGAAATTTAAAAATGCGTGTGTAAATATAGGTGTATCTATACCTGTATAGTCACTTATTTGATGAATGAACTTGATCCATGCTGTATCTATTGGCATTTTTCATTATATTTTATTTTAATTCATTTATTCATAGTTTTAACCTTTGTAAGAACATCAGTTATTTAAATGAGTAGAAGGTAAATCCCATCAACAAAACTGCAGGGTTTAATGTTGAAGATAACTGACATGCATGAAGTCATTGTATTAAAATATTGTTTTTCCTATTGTTTAGCACAGATGGTGCTGGTAATTAATATTGTGCTATTTTTTCATCAGGGGATTCCCTGATTACAAAAGTCAAGCAGTATGTAATAAACTGCTACATTACACGGTATGAATAAATGATTTATGATTTATATATTTATTAATGAAAATTTCATTATCCAAGATGCAAATTATGCAATATTTTAAAGCTTCTCAAGATACATAGTGTGAAAAATCATGTATTTTTATAAAATTAATAATTTATGAAATACAGTAGAGTATTTATAAAAAAAACATTATTTTTGTCCTTTCGGAAGGCTTTATCTAAGTGCTGATGAGCCCAAACAGGCTCATTAGAAGGTGCGCATCAGCAATCTAAATATCTTTGAGGGTGTTCTGATACTTCCTGCTGAGGGGATTATAAGTACAGTTAGGAATAAATTCTTCTGTCTTTACTTTATGAAGGTAAACATTATGCCCTCTGCATCATTTTTGGTTCAGGGTTTGCTTAAATGAAACCTTACTTTATAACACTCATTGAAATCGAAGCATATACTTTGCAACACTCATTGAAATCGAAGCATATACTTTGCTATATATAATAAACTAATTATAAACTAATTTCTAAATAAGACCTTCAAAACATGCTTATATACAACCACCTTTCCTGGGTGGCTCTTAAATTTTGGGGCACTTTGCACTGTCACAAAAAGGTTTACACATAGTATGAGCACCTGCCAAGGAAACCCAGTTGTCCTGGTGTACCGTCCTTTTTGACAAATCTCCAAGCTGCAGGATGCAGATCTTTCCTCCTGATGCAGGCAACTCCTTTAACATATGCACTCTGTTCCCAAACTACTCACCAAGTGAGTAACAGTAGCAGAATTATTCCAGGGCACATCCCAAACAGACACATTCCCAGTCCATCCGCTGCAAATGCAGGTTCAGGTGGTTAGAGCCTGTCCTCCAGACTGGAGGAACTCCTGAGCCTAAATATGCCTGGCAAGCTGGCAAGGATATGCAAGACAAACAAGGTGCATGAGATATACTTCACTTACCCACACATGGGAATTAGTAATCGTAACTACTATAAAGTGAGTTTTTTACTGGTTCTGCACATATTCCACTGAGAAGTGGATTTTTATCAGCTGCCTGTAACCTTTTGTCCACATACCTTTCTCTTGTACAGTCAACAGACTGGATTTCATTTCATTCACCTGCAGTTCAGGGTGGAATTTCAAAGCAAAAGATCTAGATATTCAACATGACTTTTGAATAGAGTAGAAAATGGAATCAAAAGGTTCATATCAAATAAAAGAATACTTTTGCCTTCTGAGTCAAGTTGCCTCAGTCCTAAGCAACAGCAACTATCTAGTACATGATACTACAGACTTCAGAATTTGTATTTCTTAAAACAGTATTTTTTTTTCTGAGAAAAATCCTATCTACATCTACTGCAAAAATAAACAATATCCTATATTCAGTGGATTATGAGCATATTTGCTCAAAAATGTTTGTTTCAGAACTATACTATATGTAGTATCTACCTTCAGTTTTATTATCAGCTATTAATACACTTTTTGAAGATATGTGAAAATGGCTATAAAACCATTGAATACCATAATTAATAGCTACACTTGATGATTAATAGTAAAGCAATAGATAATTTGAATTTATACTTATGTTCTACTACATGCCGTCACCTTTAAAGTACACATTTTTTTTTAAAATCAATACCTTTTAGCTACTGCAACTTTTGTAATAACTTTCAAGTAAATCAATTAATGCCAGATATAATTTACATTTTCATCAGGTGTTCGGCAGATTTGTCCCTAGGTTTCTCTATTGGTATGCATAACTAACAGAGAGGACAAAATGATGTAATTATCATGTAATTTGTAAGTAAACACATGTTCAGTTTAAAAATGTGAAATTATTTTCCCTTTCAAATTAATAATATCTGCCATGCATTACATTTGAAAATCTATAAATTTATTATGACTGTATGGAGTTTGAAGAATCTCTGGTTTTGTTCCCACGCAAACCACACATACATTTGTGTGAGTTCTTTAAAGTTCCCTGATTTGTTAGGTTATTACAGGATGAATTAGTGCAACAGAATGCAGACTATGTATATGCACCATAAACTTTTGGGGGAGAAAAGCAGTATTTTAAAGCAGACTGATACTGGTACAGTATACAGCATTTATGTTTTGCTGCATGGAAACAGCAGGTTTGAAAAAGAAACATTGTCACAAAGCAATTAACCCAGTTTGTTAACTTTTTAATGGAAAGATGTTACAAGAAGTGTAATAGTAGCTCCACTTGTAAACTATCTCAGAATTCTCAGTTCTCTATTAAATATTACTGTAATGTAAATTATTGCATGTTTCAGATTTGCAACAGAACAATTTAAGAGCTAGTAATTCCAGAAATAAAGCAATAATAAAGCTCACAACGATCACTGAGACTACTCCTAAAGTGGAAAATTAGTTGCTTAGGATTTCAGCTTTCCATGGGATTTTTCTTTACTGTTTTCTGCAAGAAAATGTTTAATGAATATGGGAAGCAAAAGTGTAAATATCCAGCTTTAAGCTAGTATAATAATCTTTATTTTTAATTCACATTTCACAGATACAGTGTTGACTAGCTGCATAAAACATATTAGTCCAAATCTTAGAGGATTTGTTCTTAAATGATGCTACCACGTCCTTAATGTACATGAAGGAACATTTATTCTCTTTGAAGGAATTTAAAATGTATAAACCAAATCTTTCTACTATGGTATTTTCTCCTTTATGAGCTTCTGCTTTGACTAGGCCAATGGTATCCTGGCTTGTACTAGAAATAGTGTGCCCAGCAGGCCCAGGGCAAGGATCATCCCCCTGTACTCAGCCCTGGAGAGGCTGCACCTTGAATCCTGTGCTCAGCTTTGGGCCCCTCACTACGGGAAGGACATTGAGGTGCTGCAGTGTGTCCAGAAAAGAGCAGCAAAGCTGGGGAAGGGTCTGGAGCACCAGTCTTATGAGGAGCAGCTGAGGCAGCTGGGGTGTTTAGCCTGGAGAAAAGGAAGCTGAGGAGATTCCTCATCATTCTCTACAACTCCACGAAAGGAGGTTGTGGTGATGTAAGAGTGGGTCTCTTCTCCCAAGTAACATGTGATAGGATGAGAGGAAATTGCCTCAAATTGCACCAGGGCAGTTTGGATACTGGGAGAAATTTATTCACAGAAAGAGTTGTCAAGCACTGAAACAGGCTGCCCGAGAAAGTGTGGAGTCACCATTCCTGAAGTTATTTAAAAGACATGTAAATGTGGCACTTAGGGATGTGGTTCAGTGGTGGCTTTGGCAGTGCTGGATTAATAGTTGGACTTGAAGATCTTACAGGTCTTTTCCAACCTAAATGATTCTATGATTCTAGCTGCTTTAATTCTTAGTTTTTTAAATGTCTTTCATTTGAATCTAGTTACATGACCACACTTGTGTATTGTTTGCATGAGTAAAAATTAAAGATGTTTGAAAGAATCATGAAAACAAGTCTTGATATAAGTTGCTGGGTATTTTGGGGTCCTGCCACTTCAGTCTTTCCTAATGAAAAACTCACAAAATGCATGCTTTCCCTGGCCACAATTTTAAGCCCATCAGAATTACAACTAAATATCCAAATGGAGTGCAGGGTATTGGCTCAGTTTCTGGGAATTGTTCTAAACTTGCAGATTCTTCTGCCTTCTTGCAAGTGATTGCATGACTGCTATCACCAGGAAATGTACAACATTGGATCTGTTTGGTCAACACCAAATCACTGATTCAGGCTGAAATAATTTGTAAATGCAACACGTGTAAGCAAATGTGTTTGTGCAAATAAAATCAGACACCTATATTTTTAAAAGATTTCTCTGAATTATTCTGAAATTTATTTATGACCGGTTATTTTTTATGTATGCAAGATAATATGACATAAATGTAGGAAATCCTACTACTGAAGACTATGCTTAATGAAATCTTCATTGTTACAAGAAGATACCATAGAATATCTGGTTTACACGTTTTAATGTAGGTGGTCTTTATCTGGAAAATACATGATAAGAAATACAATTCAAATAAATTAAAAGTTAATATTTTAGCTAGGACCAAGAAGAAACCTAGAGCTAAAGGTAAATGACTTTTCATACTTAGGGGAATAATATTTTTAGCAATATTATTATCTTTGGAATTACACCATTAAAACTTACTACATTTTATTAGAATTTTCTTTATGTTTCTTTCTGCCAAGTATTATACCTTGCGATCAATACATAGATAATAAACTTCATTTCTTACATTGAACAATTACAAATGTGATCTATGGCAGCTGAAATGTGGTAGTAGGATGAAGTAACATTCTAAATCTATGTAAGTAGCCTCCTTATGGACAAAAAACAGCACTGGAGTTATTGGACACTTCTGCTCCAAACAGAGCAATGAGAGTGAAACAAGAGCAATGATTCAGAGTGATTTCCTACCTGGCAGTCTACAGCTCTCATCCTTTTGTTTTACTGGTAGATTGTAGATATTTACTATTCTTTTTAAAGTATCTACAAGTAGACGTCTCTGACCATATTTTAATCCGTGCACTGAACTTTTTACCCAACACTGCAGAGTTTGACAGCAGTAGGAGCTGTGCACGACGATCTAGGATAGTATATGGCCAGAGGTCCAACTGGACGTCTGAGCATGTCATTCCAGACGCAGGTTTGGATTGCTCAGTAATTAGCAACTGACTGTTTAATATTGTAAACTCATTTATTTCTTTGCAATTCATGTCCCGCTTTTCAAAATTCTAAAAGCATGAGTTGTGCATGTGCCAGCAAAAAAAAAATAGTAATGAGCTCATTTCCATACCACTGGACCCATTTTCATGCTGACTGATGGTGGTTTCCAAAACTGAGCTTTACTGGCAAACAGGGTTCTGCTAGCATTGTCCTTCCAAATGCCTGGAGGAAATAATCCCAGGTTTCAAATGGAAAAATAAAAAATATGCGCAGTTCTGTCTAGGTTTTAGCTTTACTTTTGTTATGAGCTTCAACAGCCCATAGTACATTCAGTTTCAGAAAAAATAATTTTTTCTTTGTTAACAGTTTGAGGTAATTTTGTTCCTGTTCATTAGATGCCACAGATTCAGACAGTTGAGTTCTCCTTGCTCTATCTCACTGAGGCAAAGAGACTTACTGTGATTTGTCAAATGCTGGCAACTCTACGGCTCTGCCTTTTCTATTACCAGGCTGCAATCTGCCTTGGAACAGATCTGCAGTGGAAAGTTTTTCCTCTAGGGATTTGTGCTTCATTGTTGAGGTGTATCTGTAATCACGCAACAGAACAGTTGTGCAGATGTGGCACCAAGAGGGAACTATTTGATGGCCTGTTCTTGTGATTCACTTGAGCACTAAACCCACTTACTCCAAGAAGGACCATCTTCTTTTGCAATAGGCTGGAAACACTCATCTGTTATTTCTGCTGTTGCTATTTTAGTGCCTGCATCCATTTGCCCTTCTAGTTTTGGAATGGTTGCACCCTTTTTATTTGCCAAAGGCCACCTTCCATTTTCAAGTCCTATCATCAAGTATTGTTTTGGAGAGCCTATGTGAATGCAGCGGGGGTTTTCATTTGTGTATCACTGACGAGTGAATGTTACAAAGCATTCTTTATAAATTGGGCTTACTCCACTCCTGTTCCTGAGTCAAACTGCCCCAGGGCCAGAGAGAATGGCTGAATCTGATTCTGATTCCAATCAGCTCTCAGCAAATAACAATCAAGGTGAGTCCATAAAGCACACACTGGCAATCCTGGTTCCAGGAAATGCTCTATTTTTTTCTCTGCCGGCAACTTTAGCTTCAGGTTGAATGTATTTACGGGATTTTCATGCAAATATTATTCCTTTGTTAATATATTATGCTGGGAAAGGTTTTGATTTCCTCTGCTTTTCTGGCTGGTTTCTTTTTTTTGTACAATGGTAAAAACATACATTTTTTGTCTAAACCATAACTTCTCTTCTTGAAAACTCCATCTTCTAATTTTTTCTAATTCCGACAACCACTTTGTAGCTCTGTGCCAGGATTTGTGGCAAATAAAATTGATTGTACCCTGCAAATAAATTCAATGTTTTACCTATAACTTCATGCTTTTTAAGAGACAGTCTGACATCCACTGAAAGTTGTGTATAGTCTATTCACTTTGGTTTCATAGAACTGAGTTCAGAATTATACATGCTTTAGTTTTCTTCCCAGTTCCTGCGGAAAACAAATGAGAAAGAGTAAGGACAAAGATCCCTGGACCTATCACTGAGAATTCCATGGGTACCTTGTTGACCGTATTGCAGTAGATAGGAAAATTTTGTATTTTCTTAAACCTAAACACTTATCTTAGACCTAAACACTTACTTTAGACCCAAGAATGTGTGATAGTATCTGGCAAGTTGTTTATTTACTATTGCTGCTAATAATTCATCCTGGAGGTTAGAGTTGGAGTCAAGGGTACATTTTTGAGCAGGATATAAAATGAAAATGCAAATCTATTCTTATTAAAATGAAGTGTGACATCTATCCAGCTGGACTTCTCTGAATCTGTTTGTTCTCTCATGAGTTCCTACTAAGGTCTTACTGCTACATATCTACAGCAGGAGGTTTAATGTGCAGGTAAACTCACTGATCATCTCTTAAGCCAGAGATCATTTGAGGACCCTCATCAAGGCTCCTCCCCAAAGAGAGGTTCCCATTACATCTACCCACTTATTCTTACGGGAGGGTAGTTTGTTGGTTAGTTCTGAGGACTGAGTTATGATTTTGTGTTATTCTTCAAATTATTATTATAACAACAAGGTGCCAAGCTCTCTTACTGGAACCTATGCAAGGATTTTTATGAACAAATCAAATACTCTGTGCTTCCCTACAGTATTTTGTCTTCTTGGTTGCTAAGGGCCTTTCTTTGTGGGCTGCATATCACAACTGATTTCTTAATTGTCCTTACTAAGGTTAACACAATGGGCACCTAATAACAGCCACACTCATTGCCACACTTCCATCGTAATGAGGACTTTGGATTTTCTTTCACATCTTCAGAAAGGTGAAAGTGGGTAGGCATAACAGCTTTCCAATTATTCTAAATATCAGTCAATCTTTCCATTGTAGATGGTGCATGCATGCCAGACAAACAATAAAACCTTTATATCCTGAATGCAGCCTGTCAAATCCCTCTACATCTATGGCATTCCATAGGATTCTGATTCATCTCTTGACCATAGCTGATACGTGTTGAAATCTGTTGCTTATGCTGTACTTCCTGCCAGGTAGCTCAATATGCAGTGGGAACTGAAAAGGGTTCCCAGATTCCTTGGTACAGGTGTCACTGCAAAACTGTCTAAAGATGGCCACACATTAAATAGAATTCATATACTGAACAAACCCAGAAACCCTGAACTAAACAAAGTAATATTTTCAGAAGGAGCAAGGAAATTTCTCTAAGTAAAATTTACAAATCAATTGGTAATTAATTTACAGTTGCTTTCCAGTTATAAAATTGAGAGTAGATTAATGCTAGGCAATGCCATGCATGGATAAATTGCAGTCATTTGATTTTCACTGAATCTAGGCTTCTAAATGAGGGTATATTTCTGCTGAGCACTGATCTCTTTTTTTTTTTTGGCTATATGTTGGTCTTCTAAAAGGCCGAATCAATACAGAGATTGATAACAAGGAGCTTGAGAAATTTATATTTATCGTCTGAAACAGATGCTGAAATATGCTGAATAACTGGAAGATTGCTGTGTGCTAAAAATCCCCTTTTTCCTCACTGTTGTGGTTGTTGCCATTCTTTTCAGGTGCAAAAAAGTATTCCACAAAATCCTTCAAAGTATTAGTACAGAAATTTTGGTTCCTAATTCAGTATGGAAATTTGCAGTTACTTAAACAATTATTACAGAACACTATTATGTACAATAGGATGATAATAAAAGGTATATATAAAAATATAAATAAAAAAATAAAAGACATGTTTTTAATTAATATCTATGATTTTACTTATAGCTAAAATAAGTCTAGCATGTTTGAATTTTTTTTGTGTGGTTTAATGATGTCAGTGCTGTAAGTTTGCAGTATAAATTCTTAGAAGAAACTTTCTGATATAAATGATCAACACTGACTGTTGTATAAGCTTAATTAAACATGATTTTACTACTAAAATTTTACTGAAATGCAGGTGTAACTAAAGGCAATATGGATTTTGTGATTGCCTTGAAAAGAACCAGGATTTCACTGTAAGAGATTAGGAAGTTCTGTGATATGATGCAGTACACATATGTAATCTTGTACTATTTTTTTCCTCCCAAATTAGGTTTGAACCTGTTATTTTTAACGAAATAGTACACAATTGGAAATGCATATCTCCAGCAATTTTGAATACTGGCTATTAATTTATTATTTACTTATTGATGCTACAGATATATGCAGAAAGAACATAGAAATTTTGTTCTTTAGAGATTTTATTCATGTGCTAAGTGTATGATTTCAGAGATGTTTAGAAATTTTGATTATTTTAAATGTGGTTTTAACTATTTCTCTTAGCAGCTTATAGAGCTGAATGTAAACATAACTATCTTTCTCTATCAAGATTTTCAAACATTTTGATTTTCCGAAAACTGTAATGTTAAAATTGTAATATGCCAGAAATATCCTCAAGTTCACTGGTGCTTTAAGGCTGTCATTAAGTCAATCATTATGAAGCAACCAGAAAACCTTCTTTGTTCTCTTTCTGCTATATAAAAACATATCCTAATGTGATCACTAGTCATTCTTGTATGGTGCTTTTTATTGCCTGAAAATCCAAGCTACAACAGTGGCATTTTCTTTACTTACTAGTGACATGCAAATCATTACAAGTGCTAATTTTACAGAGTAAGATGGTCCAACCATGTATTAAGCTCATGGTTTTGTATCTGAAACAGATGTTGCCACAAATATCATTGTTTTGCTGTATGTCTCTTTTTTTCCCCTCTCTGGTATGTGTCTGTGAGTTCCTCTATTTTTTTAACTTCTTTCACATGTATTTTTCAAATGAAAGACGGCT
Organism: Dicrurus megarhynchus; assembly: GCA_013399195.1. Classification (NCBI taxonomy): domain Eukaryota; kingdom Metazoa; phylum Chordata; class Aves; order Passeriformes; family Dicruridae; genus Dicrurus; species Dicrurus megarhynchus. The sequence goes on along the minus strand of VXAD01012225.1, from coordinate 1,809,774 downwards.
GTCTAATAATAACAAAGATTTTTTAACAGCTAAATCTCCATTTGCAGTCAGTGTAGCAACTTTTCCCCTTCTGTTAGCTGTGAGTGTCAACATTTCCTTCTACAGCAGCGTAAATTGCTGATTTCTAGCATATGGGCATGGAATGCCAGATACATTGTGGCTTAGCTGAGGCATTAAAGAAATCTCTCAGTGTTGCCGAATGCTGCTGCTTTCTAGGGTCAAGGAAATGAAGGATGTGAGTTTAGTGTCAGAGAAATAAAAGGAGACGAATTTTTGGATTTTGGTAATATTTGAGAAAAAAAAAAAAAAAGAGAGAGAAAAGTCCTAGCTTCCCACTAGCTCTTGTTACTCCACATGCAGTGCCAGGCTGGTATGGAGTACAGCTGAGCCCTTTTAAAATATAATTATAATCCTCAAGAGCTGCATCGAAATATCAAAACAAATCACATGCTATAAATGGGTGAAAACAGAATCTCTAAATGTAGTAAGGACCCTAAGAAATGCATCTTAACTTCGTGAAAGGTAGAAAAAGATGAACTGCATTTTTAAGATCGTGTGTTGACACTTTAAAAAAACCCTTCATACTGGACAAAGTCTAAATGTGCCCTACCAAGTTTGGCTCATATATCTACCCTAAATAGGAGCCTACGACACAGAGTACATTGTTTAAAGACTACTTCAGGATGGTTTAGGAAGAGGATGATATCATCTAAATATGTGATAAAAAGAGATTACGGGTACATATAATATTCCACACTGGCAGGCATTCCTATCATGTCATATCAAAGTCTAGCAAAATGTTGAAAGTTAGAAATGTTATCTAGCATTAGCAGGCATTTAAGGAACGTCTCTTGAATATTTCTAGCATAAAAAAGTATTTCATGTGATGTAAATGAATGGTAATTTTCTGACTTTAAAAGAGAACTGTGCCAGTATATTTCAGCATTCTGGACCCAATTCTGCAAACATGGAGATGCTTTCAATTTGCTCTGCCTGCCTTCCCGCCTTAGATGGCTGCGATTGCAGCGAAATTAATCCATTTAAAAATCTGCGGCTTAAACTTAAGGATTTTCAGTTTTTTCCCCCTCTCTTTTTTTTCTTAGAATATCAATAAGTTCCAATTGAAGAGCGGATTCTTTTGCAATTCAGGCATGTGCCGGCGATAACGGGCGAGTTGGCATGAAGAGAGGCAGAGATGGATTAATTATGCAGAGAACATGGAAATTCTGCTTATCATCGGCTAGCAAAGGAGCCCAGCTCACATAATCAGCAAACGAAGGGAGAGAAAAAAATAACAATGCAATGGCACCTTCCAGCCCATCATCAGGATTTTTTCTACCCCCTTGTAATTAAAAAATAACATACACTTATAGCCCTATCTCCTGGGCAGGCAAGGAGTGGATGTCCACAAAATAATTGCAGCAGGATATTAGAGCTGGGAACAAGGGCTGTCCATTCCTAGTATCCCTTACTCTCTCCCTCCCTCTTTTCTGGCCTCTCCTAGGCACCTTCTTTCTGTCTGCATTCACAATCAGATGAATGTCTCAGGTGACATCCTATCTCAGTGTCCATAAGTCCCAAATCTCACCCTTATCAAGATTCAAGCAAACATATATATGATAAATATTTGAAGTGCTGAAGCTGTGCGGTTTTATCCTGATCACCTATGAGCTATCCGCAGAAAATCACTTTGATGAAAACCTTTCCAAATAGTCTTTCTGAGGTACAAAATAGACTGATTAAGAGGATTTTTTTGTTGCTGTTGCTATTTCACTTTTTCTCAAAGAAGATCATGCTACCTGTAAAGTTTTTTTTTTCTTTCATCTCATGCTTTTTTAAACACAAGTTAAAAAATAAAGCAATAGATTTATTGTTCAGATGAAATTATGGTTGTTTAACAAGGTTCAGTAGCAATATATTTGAGGAGACTGATATCATAAAAAAGAAGAAATCTGTTTCTTGTAAAACAGCCCAGATTGATTCTATATTTGTTATTGTTCATTTTACTAATGGTATATCTCATGCAAATTTAGGTGCAGACAGTATATTTTTCAATTTTTCTCCGTAGACAGCTGATTTTACAGATGTGTTTTGCTGCTTTTGTAACATCCACTGTTTTGCCCGTTGCTCCCTGTTAGTCATGCTCCCAGACTTCCTGAGCCCCAGTGTCCCTCCCCCTGGACTCATTGGTCAGCAATGGAGGCCGAACAGAGAGAATGAAGCCCAGAATGATAAAAAATTATGCAAGTAGGAAGGGAGAGCAGTAGGCCAGGATTATAAAGCTGGCTGTCTCTGGAAATTTAATTTATTCATTGAGTTCCTCCAAAGCTGGGGACCAGTGTGGGGCGCAGTTTGCACACCAGTAAATGAGCTCCTGGGGACTTTGATGATAACTGATTCTCTACTAAGTTTGTAAAAATTTTTAATCCCAATTCAGAAACTGTGATGAAGCTGGAAGAGAAAAATCTGATTCCATTGCAAAGTTATGCATGAAAAATCAGTAATAAATTTTCATCAGTATCCATAAGAAAAGAAACACATTTACAAAACTGGCATCTTAAAGACAAGACGCTGTTCCAAATGCTGCTCTGAGGCTCCATAGTGTAAATCCAGAATAAATCTACTGAGCTCATTACATTATATAATCAAAGCAGTGCTAATGTATATGTGCACACATAGTCACACAGAGTTTCAGAAAAAGGTTCAACAGGGTGAAGCTTATGCTATTTGTTTCAGCAGTACAAGACCCTGTCCAAAATCCTGCGTTAAAATTACTTCAGTGCGGTTTCTTTGTTTGTTTTAAATGAAATTGGAACAGAACAGCTCTTAGATATCACAGCCCTTCCAGCACTGCAGGGGTGCAGCAACAGCATGTGCACTCCAGGAAAAATCACTTCTAGCCTGAGAAATCCCCTTGTCCAATTGCTCTGCATCCCAGCCACTTCTCCCAGTATAGATGCTAGCTAAGGGCATTTAGAGTTCAGTGTTACCACCTGGCCATTTTGTGAATAGGAAATTATCTGAGATCTTCTACCCTTCAAGCCACAACAGTACTTTGGGATTAGATTGACTCTGGGATTCATTTCACTGTCCCCCTAATTGTGTCAAGCTTCATGGGAAACTGCTGCAGTCACACTGCCTGAGTAACAGAAGGAAAAACGTGGGACTGGGATAATGAAGAACCACCCCATGAAGGAGAAGATTAGGTTCAAGAACATCTAAGGAACCTGAAGGTCCATGAGGCTATAGGATTTTATGAGATGCATCTGTGGGTCCTGAGGGAACTGGAAGAGAAAGCAGTTAAGACACACACTGACAGGAAAAGGGAAAATGTAACCCTCATTTTTAAAAAGGAAAAAATAAAGATCTGGGGAATGACAGGCTAGTCATTCTCACCTCAGTGTCCTGAAAGATCATAGAGCAGATGGTCCTGCGAACTGCTAAGGAACGTGGAAAACCAAGACGTAATTGGTCACAACCAACATGGCTTCACTAAAGGAAAATTGTGCCTGGCAAATTTGATGGCCTTCTATGAGAGGGTTACAGCATTAGTGGATGAGGCAAGAGTGACTGATGTAATCCATGTGGACGTGCAAAAAGCATTTGCCACTGTCCCACACAACATCCTTGTCTCTAAACTGGAGAGACATGGATTTGATGGATGGACCACTCATGGACGGGGAATTGACTGGATGGTTGTGCTCGAAGAGTTGCTGTCAACAGCGTGATGTCCAAGTGAAGAGATACTCTTACAAGAAGGACTTGAGGATATTGGTTGATGAGAAGCTCAATATGACCTGTCAATGTGCACTTGCAGCCCAGAAAGTCGACTGCATCCTGGGCTGCATCAAGAGAAGTGTGGCCAGAAGGCTGAGGGAGGGGATTCTCCCCCTCTGCTCTGCACCAGCGAAACCCCCCCTTGGAATACTGCATACAGCTTTGGGGCCCCAAACAGAAGAAGGACATGGACCTGCTGGAGCAAGTTCAAAGGAGGGCCGTGAAGATGATCTGAGGGCTGGATCATCACTTCTATGAAGATAGGCTGAGAAAGCTGGGGTTTTTCAGCCTGAAGAGAAGGCTCTGGAGATGTTAGATCAGCTTTCCAGTACCTAAAGGGGGCCTCCAAGAAAGCAGGACAGGCACTGTTTACAGGGGCATGTAGTGATAGGACAAGGGGTAATTGTTTTAAACTGAGAGGGTAGATTTAGATTCGATATTAGGAAAAACTCTTTACTGTGAGGTTGATGAGGCACTGGTTACCCAGAGAAGTTGCGGATGTCCCATCCCTGGAAGTGCTCAATACCAGGCTGGATGGAGCTTTGAGTATCCTGTTCTAGTGGCAGGTGTCCCTGCCCACGGCAGGGAGGTTGGAGCCATGATGATCATTAAGGTCCCTTCCAACCCAAACCATTCTATGAATCTATGGAACCAGCCTTAGTGTGTTTATAGAGGAGACACAGGCAATCCCAGACTGATGGCAGTCCTGTTGTAGAAGCAGCCGCTTAGTGTTGAATGGAATTACAAAAAAAAAGAGAAATAGGAAGGGGAAAAAAAAATGAGATGATAGGTCCATAGTCACAGGAAAACATTGGAGGTACAGCCACCAGAAAAACTAAATACTCTCTACATTACCTATGTCTATACATTAGATTGAAGCTAGTAATTAGTAACAACTTCATTGCAGAGGCAACAGCTGGTCACCTGGCTAAGTACTGTTTGTGAGTAGCAGAAATCATGGTGAGAATCTAAACCAGCTACCCACGTTGTCCTTGAGCCTATAAATAGATCTGCATAGCCAGGCGTATGTTCATGCAGAGATGCAGCTACCAGTTCACTTGGCAAGTTTCATCTTTAACAGTTCCTGGTATTAAGCAGGTTTTTGCTGCTCTGCTGTGATGGAAACTTTGCATAGAGTGCATACTTCTATAATCTTTTACATTTCCTGAAAACAAGTTTCAACATCTTTCACAATAGGAGGCAGATAATAGAATTCTCAGTAACCGTAACAGTAAATGGATTTGTAATCTACCCATGATTAAAATTATTTTCATCATGAAGCAGAATTCTCATTATTGCCATTTTAATATTATCAACTATAAAGTGTCTCAGTGATTGATACTATAGACAGCAAACCCCTATATTATGGTAATTAAATCTAAAATGAATCAGCCATCCTTATACATCTTAGTATAGCACCTGATTATTTAAAAACAATTATATTCTGTTGTCACCTAATGGGGGACACCACTTTAAGAAATACACTGGAATAAGAACTGCTCAGGGTCAAAAAGTTGAGCCATGGACAAAACAAAGCAAACAAACAAACAAACACACAAACAAGAAAAAAAAATATATATTGTCCTCACTTTTAAATAAAGGGGATTTCAATTTGTGAAGAGTTTCGGTGGTCTAGTCCTTTCATAAATTCTAAAATTTGCACAAGTCTGACAGGAGAGAAACTAACAGATACCCAAAATCTCTTTGTTCACAGTATTTGCATGAGTGTGTGCTTGTACAGGCCTGTAAGAGAGGAAAAAAATAAAACCCTTTTGCCTTTAAATGTATTTGTTTTGTGTTTGAAGGAGACCAAGTAACTTCAAGTACAAAATTAAACTCTCCCCTTTTCAAAAAAGGTAGTCATTCCTGCCCATCTCCAAGTTTTAGAATGACAGTTTAGTGACGTCTTAAATTTGGGCTAAGTCTTGGATTAGTAGCTCTTCAAGACAGATGTCAATATCTGGAAATGCTAAACTCGGCAAAAACATTCTAAAAAAAGTAGTTGTTCATCCTTTCCATATAAGATGATTTTATTGGGACAGGAAATTCTTAACAAGAAGAGCATTTGTACCTTTTATCCCCTTAATCTTCAGTTGTTTTCAGTGCATTTTACCACTGCCTGCTCTTACAAGTGACTTTTTTCATTTTGGTGAAATTTTAGTACAAAAAAATTCTTTAGTGCCTCTGTTCATTTGCAGATTTCACCAGGCTTGCAAAAGCACACCTGTTGTGCTGTCTGGATTTCCTTTTCTGATCATAGGCTTCTGACAAAGAGGGGGGAAAAGAAAGATTTTTATCAAACACTCTTCACCGGACAATGAATTTTCTTCACCATTTGAATGTATCTGTGGAATGCCTGAGTGATTCATTACAGCAGATTCTGAAGTATGACAATGGGCCGCAGAAATGACTGATGGTATCTTTTTCCTGATTTCATTTCCCTGATCCTCTTCATCCCTTGGCCTGTGTACCTCGATTAATTAGAAACCAGGGATTTTCACTCATCAGCTGATGGGTTTCATGCTCCACTCTGTCACAAATCTGCTGCTTGCACTATCTCTCTTACAGCTGGTGGCTGCTTTAAAAACTTTCTTTTTTCTTTTTTCTTTTTTTTCCCCTTTTTTGAAGCAGTGCTTTGTGACTACAGGTTTAGGCCTTTTTAAGATTCAGACATATTTTTAAAAAGAGATTAAAAATTAAAGTAAAGAAGATTCAAAATCTCTGATTAAGTTAATCCCTATCCAAATGATACTTGTCCAAAAATGAACTTTTTGAAGAGATAATAATGTAAATGTTTCATAGCTCTCAGCTTTCCAAGTTCTTTTTTCAAGATATAATAATTGAAGTATTATGCAAAGGATGAAAGTATATAAATATGATTTTTGTGAAAAAGGCCCATACGCTCAGTTCACATGCATTTTAGTCCTGCCTATACTATATTGTTAAGCCAATTGCATTTCAGATTTCACTTGTATGAGGCACCTTATAATAGGATCCTGCAATAAATCATTGAACCATTATTGTTTCTGGAGGAAATATTTCATAATTGAAAATATGCTGCCCCTTAGGGTATATACCAAATTAAAGTCACATGGTGATATAATCCCTAAGGAAACAAACCATAATTAAATAGTATTTAAAATGCAGAATATTTTGCAATAAAAATCCCCCTCAGAAACTTAAAATAATGTGTGAATCACATACAACAAACATATCAATTATGTCTACCATAGAAAATGTAACCGCTATTTTACTTTCTTATCATTATGTATACCCTCCCAGAATTTTTTCATTTAATTTCTTCATTTAATATATTGTCAGCATTAAAACAGGGGCTTTCTTTTTCTTCCCTTTTTTTTTCCCCTGTGTGAGCAAGGATCAGAAGCAGCACAATCTTTCTGGAATGTCAGACTTTGTGGACTCCATGTGTTACTGAGAGGGGCAATGCAGAGCCATAGACATCCATGTCTTTTGTTTCTATGGATTTAAATAGAACAAGTCTACAATATAGTTAAACTTAATTATGATTCTTTGAGCCCCTGTATTATTGACTGATGGCCTAGGTATAAAAGTATATATACAACATACCATGATGCAGCCTTTTGCCAGGCAGGAATTTGCTCAGGCAAGAATATTTTCTCTTTATTCCTTTCCTCAGTTTTCCTTTTGTCTCAAAATAAATGTCAGGTGTGAAGAGTTGAAAAACCAAATAGAAAATCAACATTTCTGTCCAATTAAAAATTAACTTTAAAATGTTAATTGAATTACCTTAACCCACTAATTTTTATGGTTCCTTTCTACACTAATTTTCTGTAATTTTTTGTTTATCAATAATAGGGTGCTTTTACAAAGCAGCCTCCAGAATGTAGTCTGGTGTAGAGAGGATCTTTGTTACCCTGAAGAAATCTGGACCTTGGCAACCTGCAGCAGAGGGTCAGTCGTACAGTGCCCAGCTCTCCACCAGGAATGCTGTGTCCAGCTCTGAGGTCTTCAGCACAGGAAGGAAATTGACCTGTTGGAGCAAGTCCAGAGGAGGCCACCAAGTTGATTAGAGTGATGGAGCACCTCTCCTATGATGAAAGGCTGAGAGAACAGGGATTGTTCAGCCTGGAGAAGAGAAGACTTCACAGTGACCTAATCGTAGCCTCCAGTATCTGAAGGGAATCTGCAAGAAAGATGGAGATGGACTTTTTACAAGGGTATGTAAATAGGTATATAATATGTATTAGGACAAGGGGGAATTTCTTCACACTGAAAGGGACTAACTTTAGATTAGATATGAGGAAGAAATTCTTTACTGTGAGGGTGGTGAGGCACTGGAACAGGTTGTCCAGGGAGTTTGTTGTACTCCATCCCTGGAAGTATTCAAGGCGAGGTTGGATGGGGCTTTTGGTCCAGTAGCAGGTCTGTGCCCAAGGCAGGGGGATTGAAATAGATGATCTTCAACATCCCTTTCAACCCAGGCCATTCTATGATTCAGGTATGTAACTGCGTTGGCTGTGTCCCAGGGACAGACATTAATGGGATGTGCTCAACTATGACCTTCTCAGATTTTTCTGCTTATTGTAATACTACATTTAAATAAAAAAAAAAAAAAAAAAAAAAAAAAAAAAAAAAAAAAAAAAAAAAAAAAAAAAAAAAAAAAAGATAAAAAAAACCCAAAAAAAATCAGAAATCATAACACTGGGATTTTTTTCTTTGCTGTCATGTTGATATTAGTTATTATGAGGACTAAAAGTATTCAAAGGAATCCAAATTTTATGGGACAGATTCTGCAGTCAGATGTTTTCAGCCCTTTGACACATTGGAAATTGCATATTGTGTTTCATGGGAATTTGACCATAGACACCTCCTGCTTTTTCATAAGAAAAAAATAGTATTATTTTGGTTAGACTTATTTAATATGTTCCTTGAAATCAAGGAAATTAGTTACCTGTTGTAATCATCCCAATAAGTCTTCTGTCTTCTCAGGTTTGTGGTCTCATTTATGCACTACTCCCAGTCAGCAATTTCAGACTGCTAAAACCATTTGTCTGAGTCACTATTCTGAACATCTTAAGTAAATCCCTTTGTTTGACCACATCCAGATCAATCTTAGAATTCTTCCCTTGACTAGCCTCATTCTTCACAGGTTTGCCACACTCACCAGCTACTACCCCAGCTTTCAACCTTCGCTGCTGCTGGTGCTGGTGGGAGAGTTGCCTCCAGGACCCACCCCTCAGGCACCTTCATGTGGTGCAGCCACTAACAGCACCCACCTCAGTCCTCAGTGATCAATTCCCCAAAGTGTTTTCATGTCTACTTCAATATGATGATTCTCCAGATTCACTGAGTTCTTCAAACTTTATCTGCTATCTAAACCCAAGATGGAATTAGAATCATGAATCGAGAATGTGGATTTTCCTTGTATTTAAAGTGTTAATATGTGGAATAAATAGAAGTGCTGACTGGTCTGGACAAGCTGGATTGATGTGCTGAGGCCAACTGTATGAGGTTCAATAAAGCAAAGTTCCAAGTTCTGCACTTTGGCCACAACAACCTCCTGCAGTGCTACAGGCTGATACAGAGTGGCTGAAAAGCTGTGTGGTAGAAAAGGGCCTGGAGGTGTTGGTTGACAGTGGCTGAAGAAGTGCCAGCCTGTGTCCAGGCGGCTGAGAAAACCAGTGGCATCCTGGCCTGTATCAGCAATAGTGTGGCCAGCAGGAAAAGGACAGTAATTTTCCCCCTGTACTGGGCACTGGTGAGGCCACACCTCGAGTGCTGCGTCCAGTTCTGGGCCCCTCAATTCAGGAAGGACATTGAGGTGCTGGAGCAAGTACAGAGAAGGGCAATGGAGATCGGGGAGGTGTATAAAAGATAAAATCATGTGAGATGTGGCTGAGGGAGCTGGGCTTGTTAATCCTGGAGGAAAGGAGACTCAGGGGTGGCCTTATCACTTTTTACAACTCCCTGAAAGGAGGGTGTAGCCAGGTGGGGATTGGCCTCTTCTCCCAGGCAACAAGTGACAGGAGAAGCAGACATTGCCTCAAACTGTGTCAGGCAGGTTCAGGTTAGATATCGTGTAAAATTTTTTCACTGAGAGGGTAGCTAGGCATTGGAATAGAACTACAAAAGGATTTGGTGGAATCACCATCCTTGGAAGTGTTCAAGAAATGCTTGGATGTGGCTCTTAGTGCTATGGTTTAGTTGACGAGGTGGTGTTTAGTCAAAGATTGGAGTTGATGATATTGGAGGTCTTTTCCAACCTTAATGACTCTATGCTCCTATGATTATATGTTTTTGGACTTTCTGAAAATGTAGCTTTCCTGTGTTTCAAGATATGTAGCTCCAGAATTCCAGCTCTTAAAAGAGTAGGCACTGCCAGTTGATGGCTTTGTGGATCTCAAGGCACATCTTACTTTCTCTGTCCAGATATGCCATATTAAGCAAATAATTTACATTAGGGGGTTTTATTTATCAATTTATTTTTGTCAGCTTCTATGTTCCTTCAGTAAGGAATGGATCTTTGTTCATCTTTACTCTGGTGCATATGGATTCAATTATTGAAATAGTCTGCTTGAGGTTGCTGTAACCATTTAAATTAAGTATAGGCACTTGTATTTAGGACTCCAGTTTTCCTATATCGCCAAGTTAGGAGCCTTCAGAAGGTGATTTAGAGCTCTAAAGCAGCTGTATGTATTTAAAAAGGATGACTATTCCTTCTTCTTGGTCCTGGAGTTGAACACAGTGAGGTTCAGATCCCGACAGCACCTTTCTGGGATTGAGGCAGTGGTAATATTAGAAAAAATTATAATAAATTTAACTGAATAATTGTGTGCTACAGAAGAAGACCTTAAGAAACAATCAGTGAAACTGAACATTTATTTTGTTGAATTGAACTCTGATGAACTGAAATCCCAATTATCATTTCATTTGTACCCTGAGATTCATTTCTCTGCAGATTTCAAAAGAACATCACTAGATCAGTACATCTCTCAGCCCAAGCCTACCAGTCATCATCAACACTATCTTTGTATTTGAAAATGAAAAAGTTAATTAAAAAGCAAGGATGGATAAGAATTTGCATTTCTGATCAAAAAAGTTTTAAAAGTTTTCTCTTGCTATCAGACTTAGTGAGAAAAAAAAATAATGTGAAACAATTTTACCTGTTTATTAAGAAGTAGAAGTATTTCTTAGGGTAGGCAACACCTATTTGCTTTTATACAGAGACATTATTGTCTGTATTTTTCTTTAAGCTCAGAAAGACATCATCAATAGCTCCTTTTCCAGGTTGCCTAATTCTGAGATTACAGGTGAATAAAAATGCAAACAAAGGATCTTTTAGCGCTGACACAGACAATGTTTTGAAAGGATCCCCAAAGGCAGTCGAGTGGTACCGTCAAAGCACAAGAAAGTAAAGTGACCTGCTGAGAGAAACACAGTAGACTCAAAATGTGAACAGAAACACTGTCTTTCCAACATGGCTTTTTAATTTTGTTTTTGATAAACACACATCCCCTATGCTATCATAGATACCCTAACCAAATCTAATCAAACTTGAAAATGTTCCTGAAAACAATCATTCATTGCAATGCCAAGACATAAGCAAACTCCCCCAAAACAAGCATCTATGTGCATGTTTCTCTTTTGCTTGTCTACCCTAAAGAGGTTGGATCCAGGCTGCTTTCCCTTTGGTAGGATCTGATGTTGTTAGGGATGTAGCTCTGTTACACCTGTCCCTAAATCCACTGCTAATAGGGCAGACTCAGTCACTGTTTGCCTTGCTAGATCCACAGCTGAAAGGGACACAACATCCCAATTCACAGATTCACAGGATATTCTGTGTTGGAAGGGACTCACAAGGATCATCAAGTCCAACTCTTGAGTAAATGGCCCATACAGAGATTGAACCCACAACCTTGGGTTACTACTTCTCCCACTGACACTTCTGCTCAGCAGGGAGTTCAAGCTGGTCTGTGCCACACCAATTTCAAGCAGAACCATGAAAAAAGAGGTGTTTCAAATGCCTGTGTGTAAAAGTGGCATTGGTCAGAACTGGGGGAGACAGGATTAATAACAGTGAAGCCAATGAAAGATTGCATACATGCAAATCCACCATTTTTGGAAAAATTCATATTCATCATATTCTGAATTATTTTTTATGAATTTGATGAAGTACTCATTTTTATCAGAAACAGTAGAACCTTAGAAACCCGCAACATCAGCAATATTTCTCAGAAGAAAAGAATCTGACACAATCTTGGTTTGACTGTCTACACAGATCGTGAACACTTGAGAAAAGGAGTCTGCTTCTCAAAGGATTCCACTGTGAAAACAAGGCAAATCTTCCCTTGTTATAACCTTTATCCAGCAATGCAAGCCTTGAGGACTTTCTGAGGTGGAAAAGGAATCTACTTCCTTGAGTTTGACAATTCTTGTAGAATGTTCTCATCAAAAAATGTGCCTAATTCCTTTTTTAACAGACTAATACATTAGGCTTCCACTGTATCCTGGGTTCACCTGACCTGTAGAGCTGACAGTGTGAACTGTGTAAAGAACTTCCTTCTGTGTAAAAACTCGCAAGAATTTTAATTGATAAAAGTTTTTCTGCTACATGAATAGTGAATAAGCATTCTCCTTTCACTTTCTACATGTCTTTCATGATTTTATGGACATTAATTTATGTTTCCCTGCAGTCATTCTTTTCCCAACATGAAAAGTAATTTTCTATTTAGTCTTCTCTCATAAAAAGTTGGTTTATACTTTTTTCTACATGTCTCTACTTTTTCTAGTTCTACTATATAATTTTTCAGGTTAAATAACTCACTGTTTATTTTATTACATTTTTATTTTATTTTATTACAATTTCCAAATTACTCACTGTTTAATATGTAAGAGTTCTGTGTGTCTGTGCAATGGCATGATATTTTTTGCTTTGCTCTTTATTTGTTTCCTAATTATTTTTAATATTTATTTTCTTTTTTGGTTATTGCTAAGGAAATTATGTTTTTATATAATTTTTATAACTCCAGGATATTTTTCTTGAATGGCAATGGCAAGTTTATAGCCTATAATTTTTTTCTTATTTACATAACCTTGTGTTCATCAGTATGAATTTCTTCTGCCATTTTATTTCTCATTCACAGTGTTGTGACATCCTCCACAAGTCTTCTCAGCTTTCATTTTAAGTAATCTGATTAATTTTAGGCCGTGATTTCTGTACCAAACACTCTTCCAGTGTACTGATAAATATGTAAAATAACAAAGTCTCTGCACTGATCTGTAAGGAACTCTTCTGTTAACTCCTTTGCACTGTAAAAAAATAACTATTCATTTCTGCTACTTTTAGATGACTTGGAACCATGAGAGTCCAGAATTTTACAATCCTATGTAGGAAGATTTTTTTTAGTGTTCAAGGTATGCTTAGAGAATTTGGTCACTTTTATCTATGTTCACTGACTCCACAAAAGAACTTTCCTGTAAGTTAGTGAGACATGATTTCTCTCTTCAAATTTCATATTAAAATTTTCAAATTTTATCTAATAATAGTAATTATCTTAATGATGTCTTAAAATACAAGTGTTTTAGTCCTAAGAATATCTTAATAATAACACCATTCTTTACTATGGCATTCCATCACCTTGCTCAGTGTGTAAGACATATACCAGTTTGCTATCTACCAGGACTTCTTTAAAACCTTACATTTAAATAGGCATCATGTCTAATAACTTTTTTCCCTCTGATATGAATGGCAGACTCTATACAGTAACTAATTAATAATATGATAATACTATTAAATTTCATATTTGAGTCCATTCAGAAATAAGGGATAGTGACTTGCTAACACTAATTTTATTAATTTGTTCCAATTCCTAAGAGATCATTTTGGCTGTGTGGACAGAGCTTTTGTGAGGCGGAGTTATACAATCCCAACTTTTCCCTGTTGCTGAAGGGTTTGGATGACTAAGCAGAGAAACTAACTGCCCAGGGCATTAGAAGAGACTACTGAACTGACTCTCCTGGTTGAACAAAAAGTCCAGGTCATATATATCTCATTTCCCCTGAAGGAACTAAGATTCATAGTTTCATAGCTGCACAGTGTATGCAACCTGTGGTTCCACACACCCATTACCTGTATGGGTTAGGCTGGTGCAGCTGGTTACAGCTCATAAAGGCAGTGAGGTGCCAGGTTGAAAATGTTTCTCATCTTAAAAAATGTGCATAAACTATACAATGTACACAATTTACACAATGACATTCAAATTTAGAGACAAGAAAAGCTGGTACAAAGGAGTGGAAAATGAGCTGTGGGAAAATACGACTCTGTATTCTTTTATTGTTTCTTTTTGTGTGTAGTGTTAAAAGTTCCGGCCTAATTTTTTTTTTTCTGACAGCAAAACCTGGATGATACGCTAATCAGCTCATCTTCAACTTTCCCTTTCTGGTCTCTGTCCCGGTTTGAGACAAATTAAGGGAAACGCTCTGGGAGGAACGTCCCCTCCAAAGATGGCAGGTTCAGCCGCCCCTCCCCCACCAGGTTCGGAAAGAAAAGTCCTCGGAGGAACGTGAAAAAGGAAAAAAACTGTTTATTTTAACAAGCAGAGTGCACGCAGGCACAGAAAAGAATAATGCTAAATAATAAAACCTCTCACTGTGGAGAGGACCTGGGTAGATTTCAGAGTCCTTTGTGGATGTGGCTTTCTACTCTCTGGAGCTGGAGTTCGGCGTGGGCCTCTCCGGGCCCCGGTGGAAAGCTCTCCCAGTGAGTTCTGGTGTTCTGGTGTTCTGAACAGTCCAGAAGAGAAGAAGAAGAAACCAAAGCCCCGGGAAAAACTCCTTGCTTTAGCTAATGAACAAAAAGCTAGCTAGAAAGCAAAAGGAATGTAACTTTCTTCCCTGCTGCAGAAGCGGAGTCGCTGGGCGGAATGCAGGGGAGTGTGTATCTGTGTCCTTGAACACAAAACTGCTTTGAAAAGTTCACCTGGCTTTTTTTTTCTTTCTCTTGGACCCAGTTTTAAAGGCACAGAAAGGTACAGGATTCATCTCTGGTCATAGAGCAGCTGATAGGGGATACACATCATAAAATCACCCCAAGACAGTCTCTTAAAGCTGAGGCTAAACTTAGCCATAAATGTGAATGTGAGGTTTGAACCTGATTTATTTTAATTTCTTGCATTAAGGTTCTGTGCATATGTAGCCAGAATAAAAGCTAAATTCAACCTTTGCAAAAAACTATTTTATCACTAAAATTAAGGAAGAGCATAAGACTCCAAGATTAATGCAAAATATCCTTTAAAATAACAAAGTTAATTTCAGCCACATAATACAACATTAGTTTTGCCACCTTTTATTAGTATAAGTAAGTCAGAATCTTGGATAACATCATAAAGTTTTCCCAACTATTTGCAATTGTTGAAATTTATAGTATCAATCATAACAGTACCAGAAGGTTCCCTGGTGTTCATGGCAATAAAAATAACAACACACCAAAAATATTTGGGCTTAACTGCAGTTATTTTTTTATGTCACTAAGTATCATGCTGAAAGCATTCACAGAAATTTGTCTTACCAAGTGCTATTACTTCTCTTAACGATACTCCTGCCACTACACAATTGGACAAAACATAGCTGAAGAGGCACCTGATCAGACTTGGACACACTCCTCTAAGCCCTGAAAATTTTTTGAAATGAGAGAAGAACTGATCATAACTTCTCCTTCACTAGCAGGGCATGATGTGGAGCAGATGAGACATGCTTTCCCTCTGATTTCCTGTGGATGCTACAAAGGTATTGTAAGAGATGCAGTGGCTCACAGGATAGGCCTGGAACTGCATCTAGGAGCCTGCTGCATCCATGAGAAAATAAGTATTGGAGACCTGTGTCCCACAAAGCTGCCCTGGGATTTCAGTAGTGATACCAGTCTTCCAAACCAGAAGAAAAGCTGGAATTTCAAAGTATAAAATATTGAGTGGGTTTTTTCATCTTCACCTGCCAATTTTACACTGGCATGTTCAGCTATTAATTTTAAGAGTTACAAATTATTGAGAGCCTTTGGAGACCTTATGTGATGAGCAGAATAAATCCAGGCATATCTATTGTTTAGTTGCATCATACTGAATGAAATACAGTCTCCGTTCATGAAGTAAATGTGGAAGTAAATCAATTCCTTTGCAACAAAACCCTTTTCTAAAAATTCCTTAAGGATTTCAGAATTATTTTTTAACATCTGGCCTATCTTACATCTGCTTCAGCAGTGTAATGGTCTCAGTTTCAAAAGAAAAGAAATTTCACTGAGGTTCACTGGAAGATGACAGATGGATTCTCTCTTACTGCCTGAGACATGAAATTGCAGGTGACACCTGATATATGATAATAAAAGAGCACCCATCAAGCAATCGGCCCCTGGCCTTTACTTCAGTGACGTCGTGAGAACACAGGTGGCTTACTTGTGCATCCTGGCGCTGCAGAGCAAAATGGTCTGCATTGTTAGCAGCTTACCGAGGGAACTTTTATCTTCCCATCTGTGTGGTCTCTGTTGTGATAATTTTGGAGTGAAGCCATCTTCACTATTCTGAGAGTTAGGAGAAATTGGCTGCAGGGCTGTTTATCCTGCACTCTCTTGTAAAGGCCGTCTTTTGGGGCTTGGAGTTGTCATCAATACTGGAACATGTCCTGGACAGTGATTAAGAGACTGTAAGAGGAGAAAATTAATTCCTCTGCACTGTTCAGCTCTCAAATACAGGTCAAGCCAGTCAAACTAAAGTTTTAGCAATGTAAAAACACCAGAAATCATTTTTCTCAACCAGTACTATGTGTATCATTTTGGTAATTTGAAGGAGTAACTAATTTTTAATACACTGGCAGACTTTTACAGAGATATCAGCTCAGGTTTAAAATCACAGAATCACAGAATCACAGAACATGCTGAGTAGGAAGGGACCCACAAGCATCACAGAGTCCAGCTCCTGGCCCTGCACAGGACCATCCCCAAGAGTCACACCATGTGCCTGAGTGTATTTCCCAAATGCTTCCTGAATTTGGTCAGGCTTGGTACTGTGACCGCTTCCCTTGGGAGCTGTTCCAGTGTCCAGCCATGTTCTGGGGGAAGAACCTTTATCTAATATCCAACCTAAACCTCTCCTGATACGATTTCAGGCCATTCCCTCGGGTTCTGTCATGGATCACCACAGGGAAGAGATCAGTGCCTGCCCCTCCTCTTCCCTTCATGAGGAATTCGTAGGCTGTGATGGGGTGTCTCCTCAGTCTCCTCTTCTCCAGGCTGACCAAGTGACCTCAGCCACCCTCATATGGCTTCCTCTCAAGGCCCTTCAATATCTTTGCTGCCCTTCCTTGGATGCTCTCTAATAGTTTAACACCTTTCTTATATTGTGGCACCCAAAACTGCCCCCAGCACTCGAGGTGAAGCTGCCCCAGTGCAGAGCAGAGCAGGACAATCCCTTCCCTTGCCCAGCTGGCGATGCTGTGCCTGATGCCCCCCAGGACATGGTTGGCCCCCCTGGCTGCCAGGGCACTGCTGACTCATATTCAACTTGCCATTAGCCATGATTTGTGTTGGAAGACTATTATTTATCCCAGGAGCCAAGAAATTTTATAGAAGTATATGTCCCCTGGAACATTCCTAATAACAAGGTGTTTGTGGTTTGTGGTCGTCTTTTCAATCATTCCTGGAAATGTCCACAAGAAAACCCAAATCCTAAATCAGTCTTTCCCTGAAATCCCTGTCATGAGACACTGAATTCCACTGAGAAACCTGCAGAGTCTTTGTAGCTTTTGGTTATGACCAAAAAGATTCAGCTCTTAATGAAATTATATTGCAGAACAGTGCAGAGATATTAAATTCACTGAGGTGCCAAATTTTCAAGGCTGCACCCCCAAAGTGTCCTTTTGCCTCATACACCATTTTATGAATAAAGCCCCAGCTGAAAAACAGCAAGCCATTGTCGTGAACACAACTAAGCCGCTCTCATCTCTGTGAAGGGATTAGTGGAATTGCTTTGATTACTCAGACTGAGGAAAAGGTAGGACCATGATCAGGATTGTACTGCTAGCCCACCTTTCACAACATCTTCAAAGAAACCAGAATAGCATGTCCTTTACTTAATGCAAAATGCACAATACTGTTGTGATGGACTAAAACAGGCTGTGTAAAATGAGTTTTGCAGCTAGTGTAAGCAAAGGTGCCTTTCTGATGGGATGCATGCTCTGTGAAATGAGCCTGCTTGTAACACAATGACACATAAAGAGCTCACAAAAAGAGCAGTAATCAACTGAGAGCTGTGCCTCTGGTATAGACATGGTTAAGCATGTCACCAAGAGTGGTCTGAAGGGTGACTAGCACAGCTTTGTGGCAGTCCCAGCAAGAATGTGTTGTCCAGTCACCCAAGATGGTAAGTCATGACCTCATTTACTGGCAATGGAAAGGCCTGTATATCAGGAGTTAGGGAGGAGTCACTTTGAAAAATACACCCAAGGGGAAAATGCCTTAGCAAAATCATCAGTCTGAATAAAAGGAAATAGCAAAGCTCAACGCTATGTGTGGGTCAGTTCAGCAAACAGACATTATTGCTCAATACAAAGTACAGAGTGAGACTGTTCCTACCTTCATCCCTTTCCAAAAGCTAAGACCTCATTTCACTCATCTTATTTCATTAATAAGGACTTGTTAGCTTTCTCCTTTCAAACAGTTCATTTCTATATGTTTCTGTTGGAGAATGATATTTTTCCTTTAGCCCTCTTCTTCACTAAAACTGCCTGCAATTCACACTTATGGCTTCAATGTATAGAATATACCTTTATGAGTGTGCATCTACCATTTTGATTGTCCCTAAGACTGGTTGCTATAAAATGCAACAAGAAACCATTCTCTTCCTTTGTTCTAACACCTTGATGATCATCATCAATTTTTTCCACTGTTGTCTTGCTTTTACATCTCACCAAGATCAAGCATCTTGTTCTATCTCTCAGAAACACATCTTTTTTTAAAACAGGTTCCTTTCTCCCAGCCACATTCTGGCAGCCTTTGGGCTGAACAGTTTTCCCATTCACAAAAGTCTTGGTACTTAGAAACATTCATGTTTTACATCCAAGCCCCATCAAACAGGCCAGCCAGACAGCCTTTTATTCTTCTCAAAATGGGCAGTGGACCAGTGATTCAAGACGTTTCTGGTCATCTGGAGGAATTTGATTTTGCCATGACATTAGCTAGCTCTTTGAGGATTCCTGGATGAATCCCATGGGGCCCCATAGATTTGTGAGAATTCAGCTGGAGCAGCAGATCCTGCACATTTCAGATAGACTGGGAGTTGATCATTCTCACAGATATGGTCCTGCAGCTCAGGGCACTGAGACCTCCTTGGTCCATCCTTCATGTTGAAAACAGAGGCAGAGAATGTGTTAAACACCTTTGCCTCAGCTCTGTGTTTGTGTTTGTGACTTGACCATCCTCATCCTGTAGTGGACTGATGTTATTTTTCCCCACGTTTTCCCTATGGAAACTTCTCCTCTTCATCCTCAGCTTCCTTCAGTAAGCTTTTTGCTTTTCCATCTTCCAGCAGTAGTTACTAACCTCGTGCTGTTGCTCTGTTCACAGAACACTGGGAAGATCTGCAGTCTCATTTGGGAAAGTTGCCATAGTCCATACTCAGAAGAGCCAGGGTGCTGCTGTTTATGTTACAGCTAGACACAGGAGAGAGGAGAAAGCAGAGTAGATGGTAGAAGCATCTCAATGGTCAGAGTCAGTACACAGAGAATGAGCTACCTGTTCTGTCATCCTCCTCCTTTTGGCAACCTCCCAGTAGTAGCTTTATTTTTTTGGCTATGGGAAGCCTTATTAAGAACGTGTTTGGAGTAGTATTTACAGTCTTTCTTACCAAGAATCAGGCAAAACTTTCTGCTTCCAAAGTAAGACTTTGAAAGCCATATTTTGGGGATGTTAAATACAAGAATATGCCTACCTTTTTATTGGTGCTGTTTCAAATGTTCAGCCTGCATTCACCAGTGTGAGCTTTGACATGTTTCATTGTGTAATGATAATCAGGTTTTGACCAATTCCTGTCTTCAAAATATTGAAACAGTAATATTTTAACAAAAATACATCTTTTGGATGATTTACTTATGTGTTATTTCTCTGGTTCCCTGAAGAGTAGGAAAAATATTGTTTGTGTAAGTTCTAGCCCACTACAGCAAATACTATTTCCATAAATACTTGCACAAAATAAAAAATGATTTGGGGATGTTTTCCTACCAGGGTTTTTCTTCCCGTATGCTTTCTGGAAGTGTCTTTTTATTGCCATGAACATCTCATAAAACATATTTTAATATTGCATGCTCAACAATTGCAGGTATTTATTTTCCAGGAGCTTTCACATCAGAGGCTCTGTATCTACAATTTCACACATCCAACTAGAGAGTAAGAAACAATTATATGAGTCTCCAGTGACCCATTGTAGCTAAGAAAACAACTGAAATAAGAAGTTATGGAGAAACAAAAATTCAAAAAAAATTGAGTGAACAATTTCAAACACAGGTTAAAAGAAAATAAGCTATTTTCAACAAGCAAGTGAAGAGGCAAAAATATTGAAAAATTGATAAATAATGAAAATGATTCATTATTTGTTGGAGGGATTTTTTTACATGGTCAAAGGAGTTATACTAGACATGATTTTCAAGAGGTTTTTCTTAGAGAGATTGTCTTTGGCAATGCTAGACAATTCCATGTGTGACTTTTTATTAAAGGGAACATGTTCTTTGTCATGAAGTATACATAATTGGAAACAGACCCATATTCTGGAATGTAACCTTATTATCCCCAACAGTTTTAGCTGTGATGCTAATTTTCCCATTTTTTTCCAACCTGAAAGGGTATATGGTTATTATAATTTCCATTTAGGGCTGTAAGCAAACATTTATGATGTCTGTATACCAACACCTGAGTGTGCAAAGGCTGCTCTGCACATGCAAATTTTTTTTCACAAGGCAGTTCTGGAGAACTGTTGTTTTATGCAAGAGTGTCTAGTCATATGTGTCTCCAAGTTTTTCATTTAATTCAGCATTACATTATCAAAGTGGCAGTGGACTATCTCAATCACTGCAGATTTTTTGGTCCTTGCTGTATAGGTAGCACATGAAAATGGTTTTGCCTGATAAAGCAGAAAGGTATCACGGAGCTCCTCAGCCTGTGTCTTAATCACAAAGCTGCTCACTTTATGGGAAAAATTTTATATTATGACGTAGGTCTATAGTAGAAGATCATGTCTGAGCTTATGAATGAAATGCTATCTTTTCTAACTAATCTACTTATTCACTGTGTATTCAATCTTGCATTCACTGTCCTCTGAGGTACTTGGTAGACTAAGTCCAGATTGCAGGACAGAGAATTGTCCCTGGGGATCACTACGACTAAGCTGAAAGCTCTTATATTTTTAAAGGGTTTATGCTGTTGCAAAATTTCTCTAACTTGTTTATATTCTGCCTGTTTCTGGGAATAGGACTGGTAGTACTGCTTGTTTTGAATCTTTTGTGATGCTTCCCATTTTAAGATTCTGTCTTCACTTTCTGACACATCTCTCAGACTTTAAACTTGGGTTTTGAAATGTAAGTTTTTTCTGTTGTGGGGCTCTCTCATACTGAATAAACTTAGGAAATATGAGCCAAAAGGGCTCATATTTCTGTGTCTCAGAAAAAGCACATGGTATCTCTTCAAAGGCTGCCAAGCCCCATTAAATTGTTCTATTGACCTTTCCTTAAAAGATCTAGTGCCCCCCTCCTTGAAATGAGTCCTTCTGTCTTGCCTAAATTAATTGCCAAGTTAATTTGGATCAGATCATAGGCCCTTGAGAGGTGCAGTTTTACAGCTGGAGCCAGCAGCAATGCCTGGGCTGGAGGCTTAGGAGTCCAGTCTGTCCTGTGTTCCCAGCAAGAGAAGCTGGACTCTGTCTGTCCCACAAGACCTGGGTTTCTACACATACTCTGCTTGTACACATGCTTTATATACAGAAGGCATGAGCTGAAATTACAGACACTGCAAATAACAACCCAACTGCATGTTGGGAGCAAGCTGAGCTTTGAACAAAATGTGTTCTGAGGTGAAGGATGCTGAAAAACAATCTTGGGGTGAAGGATGCTGAAAAACAGTCCTGGGTGGCTACCAGAAAACAGTAACACGTATTTGTGTCAATCTTCCCATGCCCTTTGCAAATATTCCCCTTCTGCAAAATGAGCATAAATAATGCTTCTTCTCAGAAAAGCAATCTGAAAACCTCATGATGTCATCACTGCTTATGAAACTGTGGTAGAAAGCACCATGGCAAAGCTCATGAAGGCATGTGAAATTCTAAGAAATGAGGCAGCCCTTCACCAATGAAGGAACAGCAGATTGGATAGCTGCTCACCAAATATGCAGTGGATAAAGCAGAAGATATGTAATCAAAATATTTTTTCAATAAAGATAAGAATAGTGGTGGAAGACGCAATGTTAATATTTTATTAGTTTCTACTAAGGGTCAATGTGCCACCTGAGTACCTTTGTATTAATAACTACCCATATTAATTTACCCATTAATTTAATAATTTACCCATAGAGTAAGATTACTCTGAGCATTGTATATAATTTCATAATAGTTAGATTTGCTTTTTTCTCTATTTATCTGTGACAAATATTTATTTGTTTCGCTAGATTATCACTTTCTTCTTGAAACAACTACAGATAATGTGTTCCTTAAGTTCTGAGTTATTTCTACTAGACTAATTCTCTGCATCACTATGAGTAACTTTGATTATATTTCACATAAAAACTGTAAAATATTTGATGTCACAGTTGCATAATATTCAACTGAGATTCACTCACTAAGGTACAACATCCATTGAGCCAGCTAGTTCTTTCTCTCTCCATTTTCAAATTGCAAAGTCTTTTTTCTAGAAAATTCTTGCCTTTCAAATTACTGGTTAATACTGTAGCAGCAAAGATAAACTTAATAAAATAGATTAAATATGAAAAATGTAATTATGTTTTAAATTAAATGTAAATGTTTAAAAATATAAAACTTTGTAAATGTGTTTTTGCATTTTGTACTGAAACCTCCCATATATATGTATAGAGCAATTGCCCACACATAAAACTGTCTCACAAATTTCAAAGTAATAGTTTGTGTAATTATATTGAATCAGAGGGGTCCTGTTACTTTGTTCATAGCTGGGAAAAAAAGCTTATGTAATACTGAAATGAAATGTTATTACAGTCTCACTTACTCATTCTTGGAATTGGCTTAGTGATTACTTCAACATCGACATCAGTGAAAAACATTTGACATCTGGCCTAGAAAATCAGACAGCAGACCACAGAGACTTTGATTAAAAAACTCCATGTAATTTTCTCCAATCAGTAAGCTGGCCTGTTCTTTTATTAGAATGAAGGCTTCTCTCATCACCTGCAAATTTCTAGGAAGACCTCAGAAAAAAAAGGGAAAAAAAAGCAGTCCTGCCACTTTTATAATAAATTTCCATTCCAACAAGCAATTGCACAGACTGAAGAGGAGCATTGGTTCCACTGACAAATTGCTCTTCTCTGTTTGCAAAGGGTCAAACATCTGATTTCCACAAGTATTTTTGCTATTTATTCCTTTATCAGAGTTTACTATTTCATCCTTCTCTGTTTAATGATTCCTCAGGGGTTTTACACAAGATGCAAACCCATTTTCTGGAAAAATACAGCAAAATGTACCAGCTTTTTCATGTTCTCTGTATGCCACCGAATAATCTAGGCTAGGAATGGTATAGGCCACTTATGATCATGGTTTTTATGTTTTTCAAGGTATGATACCCTTCTCCAGAGCACAACCACTCTATCATGAGAAAGAATGAACCATTAGCACAGTATTACAACACACATTCAGAAATGAGCTGCACTGCAGGATCATCATGAATTAGCATCTCAGGCTGAGACTTCAACTCACGACATGAGAGCAAGGCATCAATGAACTCATGCAAGAAATGAACCCTCCACACTGCCTTTCCTTTGTGAACCCATTTTCTTCAATGAAGATGGAAAATTAACTTATTTTCAACAAGCTAATTTCAGTGTATCTGTTTTCAGCTCCAAGAGTGTTGCTGAAGTCCGTTCAAATGCAGTACCCCTTCTGCCTGTGTTTTGGCAAGAACAAAGTCCTTGCTACCATAATGCTACAGTAGATTTGCTTACCTCTTAAAAACAATGAGATATGCTGTCAAATATGATGCTACTATCAAAACATTTATAATAAAATCCCAGTAAAGTTACAAAGTTGGAATAGAAAGAAATTATTTTATTTCCTTAAACTGAATGTCACAGTGTAATCCTTACAAAAGGCAATGATCAAAAAAGTCTTGAGAGAAAAACTGTAGCAAGGAGACAGAATAAGCTGGCTCCTGGAAACAGAACAAGAAATCTCTCTACTGTTGTAAACTGAGGGCTGTATTTAATGATGTGCCTTACGGATCCTGATCATAATCCATCATGTTCCAATGCAGACGAGTTTCTCTTTCTCCTGTTGGGTTTTGTTAGAAGCAATCATGTTAGTTTGTCCTGTATAACATAGTCCTTTAATTATACAACTTGTTGATACCTCCAGCTATAGGCAGTCATATTAAAGGAATAAAAATTTCCTTAATGAAGATGTGCCTAATGGTCCAAACACAACACCTCAAAACATATAACAATATAACATTTACAGCATAGAGCTTTCTCCCCTATATAGAGGGAAAGAACAACCTGCTTGCTATCAGAGCACAAATGCTGATCGCTGCATCCTGGCTGTGTTCTGTAATTCCTTCTTTAACTCCAACTACTAATTGTAAAACACCATGCTTAATTTTCCACTGAAGCATTAGCATATGACTATGAATTTCACAGTATAGAAAACCTATTTTTATGATAGATATAACTAAATCTCATAGAGAAAGATATTGAATAGGATCTATTGCCCTGTTATCCAAAGTCTTGTTACTCTGTTTTACATTCTCAAAATGTTTTGCATTCATGCTACACTCCATTCCACAGCAGTCATTCTTTTTAAGAGTTAAAGTGCTGCAGTCTCTCTACTAGGGGCTAGGCCAGTTATTCCTTTTGTAATAGTAGCAAGACAGAATAAGCCCAGAATGTATGTTCTCCTGTCCGTGTTAGGGAAAATGGGGACAGAAGTGCACACAATGGAAGGTTTTCTCATGTGACCTGGGGAAGAAGTGGGATACACATGGGGCTATGATGAGTGGCATCTTGTGTTTGCTTTGTTCTGCAGCATGTCTACATTCCCACAGAAAACTACTGCAGAACTGGACATTAATAACTTTACTCTCACTAATTGGTTATGGACTTTATGGTACCAATCAATAAACTAATTAAGCTGGGTCAGTTGGTCTCCTGAGCCCTTCTTAAGAACAACAAATAGACAATTGTCAAACCCATGGGTCACAGACACCGCTGGAAGGAAGTGAGTGATGTACCTGGAGGATGTGGGCAAATGCAGAGGTCTGTGAGCCTGGGAGGGGGGGCACCAAGGCCTGTTGAGGAGCTGCTGCTTCTGCTGGGAGCAGCAGGCAGAGAGGAGGCAAGGACACCTATAGAAATACTTGAAGCATGGCTGTAAAGGAAAGCTCAGAGAAAAGGCTTTCTGAGAAGAGCATTGGCTGGAAAGACCTCAGAAATTTCTTCCCCTTGTGCCTCAAGCATTTAAAGTTTCTTTTCAAAAAATATATGAAATGGCATTAAAAGCAGATCTGCCTCTGTCATTCACTTTATCCTCCAAACAGATCTAGCCTATAATATTTCAGCATCTGTCTTAAGGGATTGGGTGAAAAAAGGAACAGAAGTAGTTTTCCTTCTTTTCTATTGAGCATATGCTACCATTCCTGCCTCTGCAAACACTGAATTTTATTTAAATTTTCTTCTGCCTGAAACTTCAGCCACAGCCATTTGTTTTTCTCCCCATGAGTACATTGCAGAAATTTACTTTAAGTTGATTGACCCTGACAATGTATGATAAACATGATCCTTTATGCTATATCTGCTTAGTGCGATGATGAAATAAAAGACTGAAATAAAAGAAATTATAAATCATATCTTCTATGATTGTAGTGAATTGGAGTAAGTGATCCTGGCTACTGCTTTTAGGACTGCCCCAGTATAATTTTATTTCAAGTTATTGGAATATAAATTAAGTGACACCAAATGTATTTTGTCTTCAAAGTAAGCAACATTTTTTTACTGAACTCTACATGGTATAGCCAAGGGTGTAAAAATTCTTCATGTAATTGCAGTAAATGCTTGGCACACCGAGCTTCAGAACTAAGCAAGTGACATTTTAAGACTAAACTGAGAGAGGTCTCTGCTGTTCCATAATTCCACACATTGGTCCGTGGCATCAAGCAACATAATGTTCTTTTTCTTCTTATAATTCTTTTTGAATAATTCCATCACTAACAAGTGATACCTCATCACAAAGGACTAGGGCTTTTATTATTTGTTTCATATGAATCCTTGAGTATGGCTTGCCTGAACATCTGTTGTTTTGTCATGAGGGGGGAAAAGACCCCATGTCCAGTAACGTTTTATATGTAGCATAAAAGGTCCATTTAACTCATTTGTTTTAAACAATACAGTGATTTGGTTAGGTGTTATTTAGCTTCTCCCTCAGAGTAAAATTAACCCTTCTGTTAACAAAATAGTCATCATATTTTTGCAATTTTTCCTTTTCTACAGAACCATAAAAGTAAGTGATTTTTCTTTTAGCTTTGGATATAATTAAAGAAAATTAAAATTCACTTTGGTGAACCTGAACTATTTTTTTCTTACTTCAATGATTTTTATGTTTTTTCCAGGTGTAACAAATTTTTTCTTTAACCTACACTTGAAGTATTTTTCTTTAATTTACACCTGAAGTATTTTGTTACGACACAGTTTCAACCACATACATTTTGTACTGATACTAAATTTGATTTAAATTTGAAACAAAATCCTACTTTATAGCAAAATAGATTTAAGAAACAATGAAGTATTTAATTTAAATTAATATGTTATTTTTCTAAATCTCATTCAAAATTCTGGCCCTAATCTCCAAGGGATTTTTTCTGATTACAGGTCTTTTCTGCATCCTTTAAATTTCTAGTCTTTAACTTGATAAAGGTAGTGTGCTAATATAGAGAAAATACCACTAGGATGTCTCCTACATTTTCTTCATTTTCATCTGTGAGATAGAGGGAAGTCTGTTGTCTGAAAGAGTAGATGTATTATGGAGACTAAGGGGGCTCTATTTGAAAATTATATATTGGAATGTTTACCAAGAATGGGTTTGGTACATATTTCTAATGCTATGGATAGTGTTTCATCATGAATCCTTTTTGGAGGGTTTATCTGTGAAAATTTCATAATCTGTCTCTAAGGGGATTGTATATACAAATGCATTAATTCTTTGTTTGAGTATCTTATGACCATCCTAAATATGGGATCCTGCAGAAGGGTCCTGCCTAATCATGTGTTTACAAAGTTTATGTTTGTTTGCATACTGTATGGTTGCCAAAATGTCGGGATTCGGGACTGTAACTGCACAGCTGAGCTGTGCTGTTTTCTGTTCAGTAAAGACTCTCTATGGTTTGCTGTTCCTAGAAAAGTTTCTCTCAAGATCATGTTTTAAAGGCTATTGTAAGATTTTCTCAAGAAAAATGAATAAAAATACTTCTCATTATAATGAAAAGGTTTTCTCATTATGACATTTTCAAACCTTTGGAATTATCTTAAGAGCAACCGTGACTGCATGGCTTAAGTACCTACTAATTTCTTTGTTTATTTTGGATTTTTTTTATGATAGCTATATTCTTGGAAGGCATTTTCCATCTTTAGTGACTTATATGTATCCCAAAACTAAGAACACATATAGGGAAAAAAATTGCAGATGTAAAGTAATCTTGATCTTACAGAAGTAAAGTTTGATCTTTATTACACTAAAAGAATTTGGTATAACAAGGCATTGTTGTAGGGACTTTGAGTATTATGATGATAAACTGAAATGAGAAATGAAGGGATGTGTTTTGCTGTAGAGTTATGCAGCTTTCAGCTCAGAGACAACAAGCTGACTTTCTTTGCCTTTATTTATCATTGAGTCCGAGAATATTAAAACACCACATGATGTCCTCCTCTCCTAATGTCAGCTTGCACCTCTTTTTAGATTTAGCTGGTGTTCATGCAACTTTCCCGTTACAGGGTAAACAATTCTAGGAAATCTCATCACATGATTCTGTAAGAAAATAAAATCAATTTTCATGTATTAGAAATTACTTCAATTAACAGATTTTTTTCTTTCAGCTCTGACATCACTGTGAATTCTGTTTACATGGCAAAAATAATTTCACATAATATTTAGCAGACATACTTTCCTTCTATTTGTAAGCTCTTAGCTACACTGCACTGTGCTTAGTAATTCTCTCACAAAATATTCATAGGATATCCTGAGCTGGAAGGCACCCATGGGACAGTTGAAGTCCAGATCCTGGCCCTGCGCAGTCCAGTCCCAATAGTCACACCATGTGCTAGAGAGCATTGTCCAAACACTTCTTGAACTCTGTCAGGCTTCGTGCTGTGACCAC
Organism: Dicrurus megarhynchus; assembly: GCA_013399195.1. Taxonomy (NCBI): domain Eukaryota; kingdom Metazoa; phylum Chordata; class Aves; order Passeriformes; family Dicruridae; genus Dicrurus; species Dicrurus megarhynchus. Next base: position 1,781,388 of record VXAD01012225.1, on the reverse strand, counting down.
TTCCCTGGGAAGTTGTTCCAGTGTCCAAACACCCTCTGGGTGAGGAACCTATTCCTGATATCCAACCTAAACCTCCCCTGACACAACTGCAGTTGATTCTCTTGGGTCCTGTCACTGGGCATCAGAAAGAAGAGATCAGTACTTGCTTGTAAATATCTTACTCATGAGGAATATCTGGACTGAGAAGACTCTCAGTCTCCTCCAGGCTGAATGAACCAGGTGACGTCAGCCACATCTCATATCTTCACCATCTTTGTTGCCCTCCTTTGGACTATCTTTAATAGCTCAATATTCTTCTTATTTTGTGGCACCCAAAACTGCCCCCAGGAGTCCCCAGTGCAGAGCAGAGCAGGACAATCCCCTGCCTTGCCTAGCTGGTGATGTTGTGCCTGATGCCCCCAGGACATGGCTGACTCTCCTGGCTCTCGGAGCACTGCTGACACATACTCAACTTTCCATTGACCACGGTCCCCAGGTCCCTTTCCACGATGCTGGTCTCCAGTCTCCATACATCCAGTCTGTCCATACATCCAGGGTTACCCCATCCCAGGAGCATAATCCAGCACTTGTATTTGTTGAACTTCATACAGCTAGTGTTTGCCCAGCCCTCTGATTTTTCTAGGTCTCTCTACAGGACCTAATCTAATGTAGAGTCTATATTATCTTTGTAGAGCTTATATTATAGAGTACAAATTTTTCAACATCCACCTGGCACATAAGTTCATCCAGTAACCAATGTCTTTGACATCATATTGCTGCAGGAGTTTTTACTTGTTCACCAGATTACTATTTGCACCCTCTATTGTACCTGCTTAATGGTCTGTCACATTCTCTTCTTGTTCATACAGTTAGGGTACTTTGCTATGAGGAATTTCTACCAACATGGTTCAGAGGAGTTTCTACCAATACAAGTGTAGGGAAATTATTTTAAATCACATACCTAAGAGTCTTTTAACTGAAAGCTCATCCCTCCATTAGCATTCTGATCCAGTGAATCTGTAGCAGTTAGAGGAAGAATGCCACCCACTGAATTATCAATACCAGTTCTGTTCACATTCCATGTTTTTCTTACAGATTCCTTAACTTAATACTGATAAAGCCCAATACTAGATGGTTTTGATACTTGGGAAGAACAGAAGCCAAAAAAGTATGATTTCACAATTAATATAATGGGCAGCTGAGTTTTTAGGCTGTTGAAATGAAATATAAAAAAGAAGCATTAATACATTTTGCAATACATTGCATTTGAAGAAGGATGCAGCAAGTAGACTTGTAGGAGTTTTATGATATGAAAAATGCTGAGAATTAAAGTAGCATCAACAAAGATTTTTTTAAGTTTTGGAAAGGAGATACTGATGGATCGTAAACCACAATACCATTAAATCTCTAAAACCTGAGGCAAGCATAGTTTATTCTGAAGTAGACCTGTAAACTGACCAGGTTTGGTCTTGAAACTACTGAAATAAAATAGTATGCAAAAATATGGGCCAGTGCTATTTTGCCCCATGTCATTTTGCTTTCAAGAATGTGCATACCTCAGGGGACAATAAGGCCATGAGGAATCTTCTTATGATGTTTCTTCTGATGACAATTCCAGTTCTGTTATTCTATTATGCCACCCAGCCTTTTGCAATAGTCACATTACAGCCATCCACATTCATATGATTTTTAAAAAAATGGGTTATTACTTGTAAGGTCAGGCCAGCATTTTGAGTGTAACTGTAAACGACCTTTGCTATACTTGATAGTATTTTTTTATACAGCAATGACACTCAAAGGAAGAAACAGTGGAAATCAGTACAGCTTTCAAATTAAGTAGATAATGGCATTAACATCTGCTGTGTAAAACAAAGAGAGCACAACTCCCAGTCTCAATTTTTTTGAAATTAGGTCACATCATAGGAGAATGAAAAACCTCTTCTAAATGATACATCTGAATTTAACAGTACGTTTTCATATCCTATAGTCGTTCAAGATAATTTAGAATAAGTAGAACTTTATTTGTCATTTAAATATGCACATTAGCACTGAATACCACAAAGAAAGCTGTACTCACATTCCACTCCAGAGCAGAAATATTATCCCATAATTCATATGGAAATTTGTACCTGAAAAACAACGGCAAGAATCATTGAGTCCATACTGCTGTTTTGTGTGGCTATGTTAGGCGTTAAAATAAATTTCCATTAGTGCATTTTTATTTTTTTATATACAATTCAACAACAGATATGAATGTTTAGATGCTGTAAATAATATAAAACATGGGCACAAGCAATAATAAGAAAATACCTCCTTTTTGAACAAAACTGTACCCTTGCATTTCAAAGGTACTTAAAACAATCGATCATCCAAATAAGAAGATGTGCTTGGTAGGGTACTGAGTCTCACAGGAGAGGGCACTGATCTGTTAAGCCACATATGATGATAAGTAAAAGAGAGGAAAATTGGCTGGCAAAAACTAACATATTGATACTGAGGAAATATTTCCTGGGCATGAACAGGAAGGGATGGAGGGCTATGGAACCTGCCTTCACTCTCATCCAGTGCAGCAGAAGCAGGGAGGGACCTCAGAGGGGGCAGCAGGACCATGTGCTGATGCTGTGTTGTGGCTGGCAGGTGCAAGCCCCCTTAATCTACCCTGCTAGGTGAGCTTGTGATGACAGTCCAGCACCTTTCAAAGCTGTACTCAACAATATGCTCAGATAATATTTTAATGACTTAAAAAAACTTTTAGAAACAGCCTGGTCTGAAGGAATGTCTATGGGTAGACAGCAAGTGTTGTCAACTTTAAAGTCATTTAATGTTAATTCATTAAAGTAACAACCATTCCCATGGAATTTGTATTATTTCCTGTAAGGAGATGTGCAAAGAAAATCGTAGCATGATTAACACTGCTTTAAAACGTGACATTAATTCACATTTTGCCATTGTTGCAAAACATTTTTCTCTGTGAATTCCCCACCTCTGAAGTGGTGAGCCGCTACTCAGGGGGTTGTTGTGGCTACAGATGGTTAAATTATTTCTCGTGATTCGACAAAGCAGGCTTTGTTTATCTAGGGCAAGCCATTTGCAAACAGAGTTCGCACTTCACAAATACGTTGTCTGCTCATAATTGTTTAATGAGCAACATCTACTAACAAAGACCAGTGGTGGGGTTGGCTGTGACTGATTTCCTCTGCTCAGGGTTTCCACTGGGTAGCTGGTCATTTTAGCCGCACCATTTTGTTTCTGCTCTTTTTAACAACTCAAGTGATTTAAGGAGGAATTGACACCTCTTAAGTAATGACAGTGAGACAGGTATATTTTTCCTGTTTTTGATGGATTTTTTTTATTCAAAACTCATTGTATTTTTCAGTTCATTCTGCAAATAGAGTCTTGATGGAGATCACTGAGGGCCATCCCAAAAAAACAAAATACTCAACAGAAATATCAGGAAACAAGCAGGGAACAAGCCACAGTGAATTGCCACTTAGAATCTGAGTAGCGTTTTTGAGCCTGGTCTCACAGTATTTCCTGAGCTCTCACTGCTACTGTGAGGATTAATAGAACATGTAGAAGATGCATATTATTATTATCTTCTTAATATATCACATTGTTGGGGTTTTTTATACTTGATAATACTTGATTCTTTTCCTAAGCTTATTTGTCACAACATAAAGAAATGCTTTTTATGAATACTATTAGCATGGTCTTTTTGGAGTCCCAGCAAAACAATGAGCACTGCTGTTTATGATAACATATGATAACTCACAATATTTATTCAGAGTTCAGTCCCTACTACCACCATTTGCAGGCCAATCTCTGTCTTTCAGCCTTAATCCCCTCCCCTGCCACCCTTCAAGGTGAAAGGAAATTTTAGGAAAAGCACAAAATGAATTAGAACTTTCAAACTTCCATCAAACAAAAAAGCAACAACCAAAAAACCCCTTCATCCTTCTCTCGTTATGGTTTGTTGAATCTTCTTTTGTCTTGTTGTATAATAGGAATAATGTTCATGGCACTGGAGTATACACACAATAAATAGCTTCTGTGGTTATCAAACACCTCAGCTTCACTTCAGTATTTAATCACCCACAAAAGCCATTCCTTGCCTTGTATACTTCTCTGCCACAAACATTATCCTGTAGCTAACATACACCCTGGAGTGCCAGACCTTCATTTTGCACTCTGAAAGCTGAATTGGAAGAACGAAAAACCCAACCCTCGGTTTTTAAAATAACAGTTGAAAAGTTAAAGGGGGTAATAGTAATCAAAATCCCCATGCTCCCATTATGTAGTAGAGAGAAAGGGCTGACTTAAATGGTCTCCCAAAATTACCTGCTGGATGGATTCCAAGAAAAAACATAGTTATGATAGACATACACTAGCAAATTATGATAATAACTTGGTTCTGGGAGGAATTAACTTCTCTCCCACGTTAGAAATAACCCTGGCAGAGCAAAAAATGCTCTTCATAAGACAATTTTGAGAAGTTTCGAACCATAAATATAAATGGCTCTCTCAAGCTACTTCTACAGAACCTAAATGTTAATGACCTGAAAGGCGTAAAGAAACATAATATAAAATTAATAGTCCCTTAGTTCATCTTCCCTGCCTTTTTTACATCCATTTCTTCACCATTCCTCAGGTTTCCCCTTTAAGCTGTTGACAGCACTGGAGAGCTGCTGAGATCCTCAAAACTGATGAGCTTCTTTTATTCTTGGGCAGTTCTGTGTAGCAAACTGTGTGCTCTTGGTCAGTCCAGCTGTACTCTTCATTTATCTCATCTATGTCTGATCAACACTATTTGATCAAACTAAGTTACTCCAGTTGCAAGATGGATATTTGTGGCTTCTAAATACTTAGAAGTCAAAAAGGTAGAGATGAGAGGGAACCAAGCCTGTGGGAAAGCAAGACAATGAATAAAACTTTCTCTATTAATGTCACAGAAGAAATATTCTGAGAGAGTATTAAGACAAAGAAAATGCTTCTGAAGAGAAAGAAGGAAAAAATGAGGGAAGGATGGAAGGCAGAAAAAAAAAAGAGAATGATAATGGAATCTTTACAGAGAGAAAGTAATAAAGTAGTTGGTTGACCAGAGAAATTAATGTATCAGCAAAAGGAAGAGAGGTCATGCTATAAAGAGAAAAACAGAAATGACAAAAGAAGAAGGAAAAACTAAACAAGTTCCACAGTGACTGGAAGTAGAACTGAAGTTTAGTAAGAAGGGAAAGGCATTATAGTACTGGAAAGGGGAACAAAGAACTGGAAATGAGTAAGAGAAGGTCAAAAGAGAAAGAAGGGATGAAAGAAAAAAGCTAGATAGAGGGAAGAACAAAGCAGTTAATGTTTGGCTGATGGATGTATTTTTCAGTGCTTTGGCCACTGTGAAATTGTAAAAGCGAAAACCCAGGGACTGCTGTGTTGTACATTCTGTTGTGTAAGCTAGAGTTGGACGAGAAACACCATGCACATGAAAGCACTGAGAGCTTGCACTGGAGCTTACCTCTTTTCCTACATCCTTTTGATTTACTCTGAATTTGTTAATGTGATTTAAAGGGAAGAACTATAAAGTGAAGCTGCAAGATAAGTGAACCCACACCGGTGCATGTTAGTGGCCTTCCCCTGATTCTTTAGAAGGAATTTAAATGGAATAGTTAGTTGCCTCCATGAGAAAGGAGGCTGCTCCAGGTCCAAAACATGGCGCAGGAAGCACTTTAGAGGCAGACATTGTTTGAGCTGTTTCTTCTAGAAAAGCAGAGGTTGTTGGAATGTTACTCAAATAAACTTTTCGATTTTCATTTCCAGTATCTGTGGTTTCAGGTTTGGTCTTAATATGAGGCTCACAGAGAAAGACTTGTTATAAGAAGAAGGTTGCACATTTGCTGTGTTAGATAATATGATGCATTGCAGCTTTGCCAGTCTGTCTCCAGAAGGCTAGAAGAGAGACAGGTAGTGTGAAGACACGAATATGTCAATTCAGATATACTATTGAAAGGTTAATTTTAATTAAAGGTATCTGCCAGTGGAGAGAAGGATTTACACCAGCTAGCCACCCTGCCCCCTCTCCCGCATAGCACATATCCAGCTACAGGAAACAAGGAAGGAAGTCATCTCGAGGGGGAAGTGAACAGAGAGATTTATTTCTGCTGTGTTGAACTTTGTCATGTTAAAGCATCCTGCCATCTAATGGAGTTCCCAGTCCTGATTTGGTCAGTTCTCAGGGTCTCCCTCTACTAGGAAGGGGTGGATATGAAGAATCACATTCATGAAAGCAGAATGATGACCTTTTTATTTATATTCATCTCATTCAAGTGTCTAAAAAATCACATTACAGAGTCATTTTCTTGCCTTTATCCATTCACTGGCCCAAATAACTATAGCAATATTGCATACAGATTCATGTGATCGACAGAGGAGGTTCCATTGCAGGTCACCTCACAGCCAAGGGCATTCTCTGGGAAACCAAAAGATGTGATCTAAGGGCCCAACAGGAAGGAAAGATTTAAAGCTGGACATTTCACAATCTAAAATAATAGAAAAGCCACAGACTCCTCAGGTAAAAATGTGGATGCAGTCACTTTGTCATCCTCTTTTTCTGTGTTACCTAAGCCTGATAGATCCAGTCCTAGTGGCATAAGTAGAGGCAGACTTACCTGTGATTAAGGCATAGAGAGTGAGCCTAGGTGCTTTGGTCTCTCTGGATTTAGGAGTTTCTTGCTTTCATGAGGTGCCAGGGAAGCTGAGGTACCTGCAGGGTTAGACAAGGTCATACAATGTCGTTAGATACCAGCCATACCTACCTATATGTTGGATTCAGGTGCCAAAGGAGGCATTGTGATCTCGAAGTTCTCCTTATCAATTGAGCCCCACGTTTCTGTCAGCATCCTTCTTCCTTTCAGAAATGTTTGTTTTGATTGGGTTTTTTCTTTTGTATAACCTGCTTTACATTCTTTGTTGCTTCTATAAACTTATAAAATTACCCTATTTTATAGAAATGTAAATCGCTTAAGTCAACTAAAAATATTAGCTCTGTTCGATACACTCAGGATGGAACTGCAAAGCTGTATAAGCTTTAACCCTTTATGCCAGTCTTTGTTTATTATCCTTGCTTATTTAACTCACAAGCTGAAATAACTTCCTTGTCCTGAGCCATGCACTTCTGACCCAGCTTTAATATCTTTCATTTGGCATTCACACTGTTTTTTCAGTACATTATAAGTGGGACTGGAAGCACATCCTCTCATTTACCAGACACTCTGCTGATTTCAGTGGCTTACAGCTTAGGCAAATTTCATCTGTTTGGGATAAAATAATGTTATATGCCTTCTGTCTCACCTAGGCTGGATTCTTCGACAAAATTTCAACAAAGATAATTGAGTCCTGTGTTGCTCATTTTGAAAAATACTGGCATCACTGCTGTGAATAATGTCACCTTTTCTTTGCACTAAGGCATGGACTACGGCTTGGACTGAGTGACCTTTGTATCCAGCCACAAGCAAGACAAAGCCAGCCTGCATGAGGCCGCCTGTCGTCTCAGTTTGATCTGCAGCTGAAAGCCAGACCACTTAAGAGGTAATATATGCCAGTGTAGGTGGTCAAGGTGGGGAAGCAGGCCAGCTAATCTTATTTTCTCCCATGGCCTGCTCTCCAGTCTTACAGTCACCAGGATAGAAGGGCAAGACTGATGTAATAATAAGTCCTCTTCCTGCAAATGTGTAGCCAGTGTAAATTTGCTGGTCCCAGGTCCACAACTGAACTGTGCAAAACAATTCTTCTCGAACAAAATTTGTCCCAGTTCTTGCTGTGACGTGTATGCACTGCTGCTCAGTGGGATGAAGCCTTCAGGGAGCATGGCAGGGAGGCCACAAGTGGCAAAGCAACCTTTCATGTGATCAGCTGAAACAAGAGGAGTCAGAGACTTGAGCACAGACCTCAGAATGAAAAATGGCACCAAGTGACTCATCAGATGAGGGATAAGAAAGGTCAGATGTCTGTGTGCACAGTGGATGTGAAATGACACTAGATATTAGGAAGAAATTTTTTACTGCAAGGGTGATGAGGCACTGGAACAGGTAGTCCAGAAAAGCTCTGGCTGCCCTGGAAGTATGCAAGGCCAGGTTGGATGGGACTTGGCCAAGGGGGGTGGGTTGGAACTAAGTTTAAGGTCCCTTCCAACCCAAACCATTCTATGATTCTGATTCAGACAACAGAGAAAAGGGCTGGACTAAAGCAAAATGTATTGCACAAAGTGTCAGGACTGAGTGATGCTGGACCATTACTTAACCCTGAATTTTCACAAGATTTCAGTAAGTATACTAGTTTCCTGGGTCCTGATTTCAGACTGGGGTGTCTGTCTTGTGGAAATGGTAAAACACTATGCCTAACCAAAATGAAAGAGGGTTTTTATGTGTGCAGGGATGCCACAGAGTTCTCCCAAGGATTCAAAAAAATCAGATTCTAGTATACCTGGTTGACAATTAGAGCAAGCTTTCCATTTTCATCAAAATTTGTTTCATCTTTAGCCTGTAAATAATAACAGCACCATATTTACCCACATGATGAGACTTTTTGAGAAAAACAAATCGGTAGAGCACTTGGATGCACTGGTGGCAGGGCAGGATTTGTAGGAGGCACTGCATAGCATGCACTTGCAGGTGCTATATCTCCATCTCATGCCACTGCAGCAGTTGCATGGCTCTCCCCACTGCTGTTACAGCTACCAATGAGCACCCAAGAGGAACCCAAAAATAATCGACTGCCTTCAGGGAAGGTATGAAAAGCGTGCTATAAATACAGTCTCAGCATACACTGAGCAATGAGGAGACAACAAATACAGAACAAAAGCTCCTGAAGTGGGGGTTGTCCATCAGATGCGATGGATGAGGAAGGGCTTTGTGCACAGCTAGATGTTAGCCGTGCAGTTAAGGGTTGTACCAGAATGAATGCAAGAAATGAGCCAGATCAATGATGCCCAAGCAATATTTTCTAGCATTTGAGCAGCTGATTCTGAAAACCTTAATGAAGTTCTTCAAAGCCTTTCTTTGTGTATATGTGCATGTATTTATGAAATTAAGTGCTTCACTCGGTCATTTTTATAAGCTACTTTTGTTCCTTACTTTTTGCATATATTCATTCATCTTCGTTTTTATTTAAAATTAAATGAAAAAGTATTCTGATATCAATGATAATGGTGCTTTATTAAAGACTATTTTCTAAAGATGACACCTGATATTTATAGTGTTTGCATTCATTGTGGTGGCATCATAATACTGTAATTATTTGATATAATAAAAGGTATTATTTCTCTGTGTAAATCGCACCCCAATCCAAGTAACCAATTTGGTTCATTGATTCTTCCTGCCAGGAGTATCCATCCACCAATGATTTCCTGTAAATCTAAACCATGATAATAAGGAGAACAGGCCATGTTCATTGTTTGTTACCTTCATCAAAGGCAATGTATCAAGGATACATTTGACCTTATTATCTTTAACCCAGTGTTAAATTTATAATAACATTCATGAAGACATTTAAGTCCTACATATGACACCACATCCAGATTAAAACCATTAGTGAACAAAATCAACATATTATTATTTTAGGAGTTCAAACTGTTGCAGAAAGCTTAAAAAATCAGCCTAGAACTAGATGAGAAATGTTTAAAATGCAGAGAACAAAAGCGACTGTTGGTGTAAACAAAGCATTGCAGTGAAGTTATAATGTGGTAGATGCAACTACCAAAATGCTTTCTTGAGTAAGACAGATAAGCAAGATTTGGTGTTTCTGTTTATTGGGATTGTGTTGATTAATACAAGAGGGGTTTTGGAAAAACCATGTAAGAGATACTACGTTTAAACAGGAAACAGATGGCCCTTAACTGGGCATGCAGGTGAGGAAACAGTGGCTTCCTAATTTCACTGAGCCAGCAAAACAAGAAATGTAATGCCTTCTTTGTTCCCTTCAGTCCAATAAACCCTGGATTAGATATTACTTTTTAGCTTTTTAAAATGTATTTTTATTCTTTTACAGACACTCATAACAAGATTATGCTCTGGACATAGGCTCATTTCTGATGAGTAACTCTCCTAATCATGTATTTTCAGACATGCAAGCCATTCCTGCTGAATCACACATATGGTGGTACTACAGCAAACAACAGAAATCTGTGCAAAGTCAACTATTTGCAAAGCATGATGGGCCTGGAAGAACCACAATAATTTATAGAATGCATTAAAACTGGATTGCAAGGAAATTTATGATAGGCAGACACACAATAATGAAAAAAACACAAAGATTAATTAACATAAAAATTCTAGCTGTCATATTTCTCTAAGTAGAAATAATTACAAGGCAATTTTATTTCACTGAATGAACCTCCAAATGGACGCAGAGTAAAGTCAACACGAAAATGAAAGTCACCTTTAGACTAGTAAAAGAACAGGTCACAAACTATCTGGGTGGGCTGGTACTAATGCAATTTCTTTGTAAAATGCAACTGCACTGGAAACAGTATGAAGTTAAGAACATAAGAAAATGTAAAGGATTTTTTTAAATCTATTTTCCTTGCCATTTTGGAAATATATGAAAAAATAAAGAGCAGCCTTAAAAATAAATGCGTGAAGAAAGGAGAGGAAAACAGATTTTTTTCTTTTTAATGACAGAGGAAGATTCTAAATGAAAAGTGTTATAATCCTGATCTGTATTGCAGTGTGTGTATATATAGATATATGCAACAATATATAAGCATATATATATATTTACCCCACACAAATATAGAAATATCAAACACAAAAAGCCATACCTTAGGTACAAAATGGAATGACACCAAGTTTCAGTGTCAAAGAAGAATTTTCCCCAGAATTTTGAGTTTAGTCTCTTTTGCATTGCTCTGAATCAGGATATCCGCACTGAAGTCAGTGAAATCCCATCTCTGACACTGGGTAAGGGGGAAGATGAATATATTCTTCCAGCTGACCTGGAAATCAAAGTCTGAATATTGTTTTTTAAGTCACCCTGCATCTGCAACCTGTGACTACTGGTGTTGTATCAGATATGGCTGATGGCACTGAAGTGGGAAGTGGAATGTTTTATAGAGAAAATGTCTGTGACAGAGCGCTGGGGAGGCTGACCCGTATGCCCTGCTTTCATCCTCTCTAATTAAGCTGGAGCAGATACATTCCTTGTTGAAATTGATAGCTGGTGGCAGATCCAAATGAATTTTCACATATTTCTGATGATGTACAATACAGTCTTGTTGTTTATGCAGCATCATGCTGTATGCCAACACGATGCACCATACCATGTGAGATTGGCAAACTTACAAAGGAGAGTGGGAACAATTTTAATAGCTTTCTTTCAGATTGGATTGTAGGTATCTGATCTAAACGTTAGGTGATTTCTCTTGAAGTACATATCAGTAAAGGTTGATGATTTAAGCGTCTCCAAATACTTTTAATCTTCAGATATTTTAGTGCCAAGTTCTTTTTAGTGAATATAATGGATTTCAATGTTGAGAGCAATGAAGAGGGTGGGGTTTTCATATACATGCAGCTCCAAGCTTCTTTAATGCCCTTTGAAATGTAGTGGAACAAAGATGCTTTCTTCTCTGATTTAGCCAAATGGAAGTAAGGGTTTATTTACATTTAGACTCATTTAAGGATATATTTCTTCTTCTGTAATGTATCTATAATATTATAGTTAGGAAATCCAAGTGGATTTTATCTACTGTTCAAAATCTATTTTTCAACTCATTACATTAACTATCTCATCAAGTTTTAGCTAACTTTTTATACATAAATATTTTGATTGGATTCCAGTTCCCAAAATTTTCACCTAAAATTTTTCTCTTCTATTTATATTTTTAAATTTCTGACCTTTTTCCTCAATGTAAATTTGATTAAAATGCTGATAGTTCTAATAAATGGAGAGAAGCATTGTGGTCTTGTGGCTAGACCACAAGGCCAAAAAGAGAAGTGTGTATGAAATAGGCCTCTGGTTTTGTAACTCACGGCCCTTACATATCTGTTCCGTTAGCATAGTTTCCCTGTCCTATCATGAACCTCCAGCTTCCTTCTTCTGGCTTCTTATCCTGTGAGTTGAACTTTCTTGGACTTCATTAATGTCACTTAAATGTTTGCATGGATCATTTCAAATTTCTTTTCTGAATTTTGGACTGCAAATCAGGAGTCAAAGTCAATTGGGTTCTTCAGGTTTTCCAGTCTTTCAGATTAATGTGTTACTATCTGCTTCACAGAACTGTTGTGATATTTCAATAATTCATTTTTGTTATTAAAGCATATATGAGAGCAATGATGATTACCCCCTCATTTGTGTGCATCTGAAGACTGCATCTTCAAACAACCGATCTGCACAAAAGGATCTCTGACATCTTGTATGACATTAAAGCAGCCAGGCACCGATCTCTGTGTAAAGTGCCACATTTTCAAAATCACCTCACCAATCAGCAGTTCCTAAAATTTGGCCTCAATTACATGAACTGAGCTCTTTGAAGGACCGTCCTGATTTGTATTGAATGTGCACATTAATCAAACATGGAGAGTGTGGCATGCTGACAATACTTTGTTCTGTAAAAATGTATCTGTGCTGATAATGCCTGAATTTGTTTTGCTCTTAACCAGCTGTGAACTCACACTGATGAGTGTGAAGTAGGTACGAGATTATGCCAAATCAGAAGAGTCTTTATTTTATATCCACTTTCAACCAGTGATGAACCTATGCAAGGAATAAAAATATGTGTGCTCTAACTAGTCTAAATCTTGCATATGGCTACATGTCTGTGTACTTTTTTTTGTAGAAGGATGAAGCATGGTGGGAGGCTGTGCAGGTCTGTGCTCCACTGCTCAATGCAGGGCTCAGCAACTGAGCAGCTGAACAAAGCCAGACTGTTCTGAAAGAGAAGAAGCAGTGGTTACTTAAAATGAAAAAGATAAATATCATGAACAGGTTCCTTAGGGCAAGCTCAGGGTAGGGTGAAACAGCCATGTAAGTTGTAGTAAATAAAGGAAATGTCATTTGTAAGTCTTATAAATACACTACCATTATTAACTTCAGTAATAAATAAAATGTACTGTACTATCTGCAATGGTTACATGCATTGAGACTATTATTTTTGGTGACTAGTTGTAAAGGTTCTGGTGCATTGCTGAAATAACAGCTGAAATAGCTGAAATAGAGGGTCTGGGTAGTGATGAGCCTTTTCCTTCTCCAGGCTTCCTTTCACTGCCTATTGTTCAGCAGTTTTTATAGACCTTGTAAAAACTGGAATTCCCTATCCTACTAATGAGACATTAACATGCAAAATGGGGTGATACAAAATGCAATATTTTTATGAAATGAGCTATATTCCTGTAATCCTCACAACAGCAATATTCCTTGATCATATCCACTCCATGATTTTACCTTGCCTGACATTGGATTTGTGATGCAGTAAAATCAATGCTTTAAGACCATAATTTAGCAAAAACTGCCTAAGAATGTGCAAATCAACTTAAACTGAAATATTAATCTTCTTTTATGTTGTGTGTTATTTTACTATATATATATATATATATATAAACCCTTGTTCTGGTTATTTGTTTTAAAAATATGATTCTAGGCTTTAATGTCAGAAATAAGGAAAGATCATGAACATTGACAAAAATATATTGAAGTATACTCAGAAGAATTAAGAGGGAAAGAAACAAATTAAAGCTTGGTAGTCAATTGTAAATTGCAATGAGCAATTCAAGAAACACTGAAAATGGAAGCAGCTGTACTATATGCAGTATTTGAACATCCTATCTCTTGTGATGGTGCCGTCAAAGTCCAATACAAACACAGTATGCCGTACCTAGAGAATCACTTGGTGCAAAAACACTACATATTTTACAATCTAGATGTTCACTTACAATGAATGTCAACAAAAGCAGCCACAAGAAAGACCCTCCTAACTGCACTTCAAAATCTTGCCAAGAAATGTATTCCCTATACTGTCATAAACAATCTATTTGCCTTCATTGTCTACTGATAAACATTTCCTATCCATTCTTACTCTGAAGCACGTAATATTGACATACTCTGAGATAACAATAGGTAGTCTAAAATAAAATTCATTTTGGTTAACTCTTATGTTCAATGTCTACTTTCCTAATAAATAAAGTGATTTTTAATTGTCATGAGCAGTCATCAAATGCTGTGAAGTGCTTTGGGTGTTTCAACTTCAGAAACACAACTGTGTCTTAGCAGCATTATCCTTTTCCAGTTGTGACGCAGATTTCTTGTGCAGAGGTGATACTCCTAAAGTGGCAGCATAGTCTGAAAAAAATCACTTAAAATCAAGAATACTGTTTCATCAAGCAGCAGTCATAAAGTGGCATTTTGTTTTTCAGGTGAACTGGTAGAATTTGAGTCAGCATCCTGACAGTTATCAGTAAACAAATGATCCATAGTCTCTAAGAGCCCTCTATCTCTAAACATATTATTTGTCAATCAATTTGCCGACTTTGCATTAACAGCTATACTGGCCATGTTTACAATGTCAGGAATGTTTACTGAATTAAGCATAGTTGTCATGCAGATAATAGTATTAAACCATTGGTATTAATATTGACTCACTACAGTTCCCAACTATGCTTTTAATGCATGGTATCTTACCACAGATAAATAGAACACATTAAAAAGTTACTATAAATGTGGATTAATCATATTGTGCTATATTTAACTGATGTCTAAGTCAAATGGGTGCTTCAGAAGAAAAAGGAAAGAGGTTCCACATATATTGATGTTTCATCTCGGATTAGTGATGCGTCAACAGTCATGAAACACTTTCTAAATAAAATTTCAAGGCTTTCTTTATGCTTTATGTTGAAGGTTTTCTGTACATGTATCACATCTTGTCCAGTCCATAAGAGAGAGTTAACTTTTACCACGTCCCTTTTACAGCATGAAACAGTTAAAAAACTGGCACATATATATTAGTCATAATTATAAAGGCAATTGTGTAAGCCAGGCACTGGGGCTCTGTGTTCATACTAGACTACTGCCAGTAACTCCAATAATACACAGAAATATGGGTATGTTTGTGACAATTAGAAATGCACAGAAACGCAGATATGTTTAGAAAAATTTCCAAGGAGGTAGGAATAATAGCATTGAGATTCTTATTTTTTCCAGACTCAGAGAAAGAAAGAAGTGATGAGAGAAACAAACAAAAATTCAGTTTTGTTTTTCTTCACCTTGTAAATTAGAAAGGCTTATTTCTAAAAACACCAATTTTTCCAATACTTTGTACAATATTCATTCTAAGATAGTACATTGCTAAGACATCTCTCCAAGTCACAATAGCTGAATTATGCAGTATATTCCCAAATAAATACTCAGAGCCCCAGCACCTGCTGCTTGAAGTCTGTGAGGAAATGCATTTGTGAGTAAGGTAAAAATCTCTCAGGAAAACTGGCAGTATCACCCAAGAATCTTCAAGATGTAGGGAAAAGTGTGTCATTTTCTCACCAATAATCTGCACTTTTATCTTACATGAAACAATTTTTCACAAAAAAGTCTGCACTCCTTGTATTTGATAAAGAAGAAGAATTAGAAATAGGTCCAATTTCCTTTTGAAAAGCAGGCTTCTTCTGCTTTTGATTGGCCTTTTCTGTACCCTCTATACAAGAAGACAGATAATAAATATAATGATTTGTATTGAAAAGAAAACTGTAAGGATAATGGCCCAAACAGTGTAGTTTTTTTTTATAATGTTACCATAGTAAATAATAGCAGCATAGTTCATATGGTTATAGTTATGGCTGCATCCGTGTTTCCATTATAAATCCTGTTTTCCACAAGTTTATAATTTCATTTTAATAAATTTTCCCTTGGATGAACTGTAACATAGAAGGTTTCAACAAGGAATGCTTTTTCTTTAATTAAAAAAATAATCATTTTTTGGCTAGTCTCAAGCCATCTGTTAATCAAAAAGAACAATTTACTTGTTTATAACAATGTTTTGCACCATCTAACAGAAAAAAACCCAACTTCAAATGAAGTAATTAAACGAGGCAATTGATTAACCTATAGCAAACTGTCATCAGTCTTGATCGTGAAACAAGTTTTTTTCTCGTCTGCTGAATGTACTTTTTGACTACACATACTAATACCTTCTCTAAGCCCCCATTCTACAGTTAAGCATATGCTTAAACTCCCTCTTCAATAGGAACGCTTTCCAGAGCTCCGGCCCTAGAAATATATACATATTTAATTAGATGGTAGTGCTTGAAGATAATTCAATCCTCTCCAAGCAGCATGTGGTTTTACTGACTTTTGCATGTCTAACAGCAGTGTATTTTTGTGTCTGTGTATTAACCATCAAATATTGCTTTCTTCCCTCCACACTAGTCCTGTATCTTGATGGGCATGTTTTCTATACAGGGAAAGGTGAAGGAATACCTGAATATTTGCTTAATCCTACAATGCCTCTGCAGACAGCACTTACTAATTTCACTAAGTATTTTACATTGCACAGCCCAAGCAAAATGATAGCTTGTTTACCATGTATTCATTTGATTGTTCTGTGTCATAGCTCTGGAATTACTTAAATGCAGAGATGTGTGTTAATAGGGAATATTATTCATTAAACATAATGGCAATGGATCTATTTTACTGCATATTAATATATTATAGTGTTTCACAGTACTACGCTAGTCTATTTTACTTTACGTGGTTAGATATTAGTGACATAATTTATTAGTGACATAATTTAGCACTCTAAATAAAAATATAAAAATAATATTTCATCATTGGATAAAAATATATAAATATCAGAGGTGCAGGGAGGTGCAAAATTTTAAGCAGCCATGCTTAGGAAATTTGGAAAAGATGTCTGGAAAAGATCTGACAACAAGTCGAAAACCAAACCTGGGCAAGCACCAAAGCATCAAAGGTCCCCAGAAGGAGACACTGCTTATTATTCTGCAACAACCCTTCTAATTTCTCTTTTTTAGAAAGGGAAATACTTGCTGTGCTACCCAAAGACTCTCCACAGCTGCTGAGACCATCACACTCGTCTGCAAAGTGGGGGTTGGATAATCCTGTTGAGGGGAGGTGGGATAACTCTGCTGTCATGTGCAGGGGAACCAGCATTTTCCTAAGACTTCTCAAGTGCTCCATGGTTCATGAGGACTCTGTCTGTGAACATACTTTACATTCAGGGTGCTGGCTGAATTCTGGTCTAAAAATAGAGTTCAGCTTTTATTCTTGCACCCTGAACACCAGACTCATTCTTGGCCTTTATCCTGCACTAGAGCATCTGCACTTACTCATATTCAGTGGAGCTGCCGCCTTCCCACCGCTCAAGGACGTTCCATGCCAAAAAAAGATGGTTTATGCCAACTGCTGGTGTCTGTAGCTGGGGACTCAGGATGAGTGAAAGGGACAATGCAAAGCTATGGGGCAGCAATACGGGGGTATCACTAGGCTGTGGGACCCCCCTCACATAGTCATGTTCCTCATCTCATCCTCTTCCTCCCTGCTGGTTCTGATATGTCGTCCCATGTACTGGGAATCTAGCAACTAAAGAGAGCACTGTGCTAGGGACATTACAGCTAAAAGGAGAATACTAATAAAACATAGGAGCCTCCATATTACCACTTGCCTGCATGATAAACAGCTCTACAAATGTTAATTTCTGAAATGTTACTAGAAGTACAAACAGTACATATTGCTTCAGTGCTGCTGCACACGGCTCATGCATTTAGGGAGAATGTGTTTAGCTTTTCTATTTATTTACTAGGGACACAAATTTTAACAACATGAAGTATTTTGCTTGTATGATATGAACACCAATAGTTTAACATAAACTATGGAAGGAATCCAGGCTGTGTTGACATATTTTATGAATGTTATGGGATGCCAGATTGGAGGTGTACATCTGTGTGGGTTGGCCAGTCATCCCACTGCTGTCTGTGTATCTGTATGCTTAAATGAATTAGCTATTATAAAAATACTGCATAAACAAGTTTAATGCTGTACACTTTCCTTTTGCTGATCTAAATGTATCTGAATTGCAGCAAAGCAAGCTAGCAATGATATTCAATTACTCTTTCACTACTCTCATGTAAAAAGTTGGAAAGCTGCGCCCCTTAAAACATTTCATCTCCAACACTAAGGACCCCACTCTCTCCCTCTGACTCCATCTCCCTCTGTGTCATTGGCACCAGTCTTCTTGCAGCCCCTCATGGTGGGAAGTACCACTGCATAATCCTGCAGTCAAAATCATTACCCAGTGACTGCCATCCACAAGGTCATTCAAGGTCGCTGAAATCCCTTCCAACCAGCTCAGCCTGGAGCAATGACTGCCAGAAAGCAGCACCAGATTGCCCTGCTACCAGTGCCAGGATACCAATATAGAAGTCAGGAGCTGTGAGATACCTTAGGGATTCCTCGTACCTGAGGCCATCATGCTGGCTATAAAGTCAGACATGGGAATTGTAAAGAAATCAAAAAGAAATCTTTCTTCTCCTGTGTATCTGAAAATTCTGCAACAACTCTTTGTTGCTACTTTTTTTTTTTTTTTGCACAGCACATAGCAACAAAGACTTTGGGTTCAATTATTGTAACATTTACATTTGCCAGAGAATAAACATAGGAACCTTAGTGTTCAACAAACTTGGTAAGAAGTGGGATACTCAGCACTGAGACAAATCACAGGGGAACAGGAAAATCAAGCAGTTTTTGTCTTACTGTATGAATAAATATTTATAAGCTTGAGTCTATGTGTCTTGTTCTGAATATGCTGGTCAAATGGAATAAAAAATGGATTAGAAGAAAAGTTTATGTGTTTACTTAGACAATTTGATCTTTGAGTCAAATTAGAAACAATAAAACGTTTTGAACTTTTTTTTCAGCTAACAGTTTGTAGGCTAATTTTGAATTTGAATTCGTTCCAAGCATGATAGCTTAGATTTGCCCCAGATGGACTTTCAGTTCTGTTCAAATCGCTTGACAGCACCATAACAGCCATTTGTAACTAAGTCTGCAGAAATGGGCTGGCACTTGCAGCCTACTAGTGTTGCTGATCTTTTTGTATGGGAAAAGCACCCATAAATCACAGTGCATTAAAAAGGCATACGCATCTCAAGCAAACATCATGGAGAATCCATTGTCCTGTAGATAAGTATACAAATAAGTGCAAAGCATCACTTAAATTTTATATAAGGCACATATTTTTTTGGAAAGCAACCAATGCAGTTTCACATGCTGTACTTTTTCTAATCTGACTGACTCACAGTCTTGTGATAGTGAGATAAGCTAGGTAGGCAAATTTTTACAGAGTTGCAATTACTGAAATTGTCATTACGCTGCTCACTGTAAAATAAATATAGATAGAAGTGAAATTATGCACAGGCTAGAAGTAGAAAGTGTTTTGCTTCTGTTTGCTAAATTA
This sequence comes from Dicrurus megarhynchus, assembly GCA_013399195.1. NCBI lineage: Eukaryota > Metazoa > Chordata > Aves > Passeriformes > Dicruridae > Dicrurus > Dicrurus megarhynchus. The sequence goes on along the minus strand of VXAD01012225.1, from coordinate 1,761,971 downwards.
ATCTCTTCCTAAATGGCTGCAGGCCAGGTAGGTTAGCATTTGTGGTTTCAAAGGTTTTCAGCGCTTGCAATGAGCCATGAAATTACTGCATGCTGCTGAAAATGGCAGCTGATGAAAGGAAAAGAGCGAATCCCAAAGGCAGAAAGACAGGAGGAAGCAAAATTACAGGCAGAAAGTCTGATTTTTGATGTTGCTCATTGTGAAATGTACACCCAAACTTTTAATAAAACATAAAACATTAATAAACCTGCTAACAATTCCTTACAATTTCTTTTGAAGTCTCAGTATAATTTCTGAATACTTATTAAAACAGGCAATGATTCAACGATGGCTGAGCAGTTTCTGTCTGCCGGATATGGTATATTGGTATACTAGTGACTTTTGAAATTAGATTTTTATTGATGTTTTTTAATTGAATTATCCAAAGGATTGATGTTTTCTGTTAATAATGTGACCCTAAACTCTTGAATTGTTGATCAAGTTTAACTAATATTAAATTAGATATTCAATGGCAAAACACGGTGTATGATCAATGCTGCTTCTCCATTCCAAATCCTCTCAACTTGGTTGGGAAAATAAATGTGGCTTCAGCTAATCTTATTGCTATGAGCTAGTTTATTTTATTACATGTATATGCCACAAGAATGACAGCGTTACTTCTGGGAAGGGATGAAACAATGATTTTAGGCACTAAGAAAAAGAGGATACTAGAAGAGGAATAATCATGCACAGCAGTAGCTGGGATATTTTAGTTTAGTACCATTTTAGTTTTAAAGAAACATGCAAATGACAAGTCCTTTGGGTCAGTATCATGTGATCAATTCTTTGGCTGAATTATCTACTACTTTCAAAGACTCACAGTGTGGTAGGATCATTTATGATTTCTTTGTAATTATTAAAACACAATTTTTGATAGAAGAAGCTTGTTGACAAAAAATAACCAAAACAATTTTCAAGGACATAACAATAAGAAATCGTGTTTCTATTAAAAAAATGCTGAACAGATTAATGAATTATCCTAGAATGTGGTTATATTCTCAAGGGCTCTGTGCAGGCAGATAACTTGCTTACTGTGATCAACCCCAATGTACTTTGGGGCACTTCCTTTCAGAAATAAGCCTGCATCTAATATCTTCAAGGACTAAAGAAGCTTATACCTTTCTGATATGATTAGTTGTGTAAAGCAGTGTCTGTTTTTGTGGGCCCTTTAAATAGACAGATTTGAATCAGGCAAGGCAAGCAGGCAAGAACTGAATTCACTACTATGTCTACAAGACATAGAAATTAAGGTCACATCCTAAAATTTCATTGATAGAGATGAGTGGCTTTAAAGGTTTCTTCACCTTAACACAGTACTTCTGATCTGAATTGTCTCCAAAACTTTTTATAAGTGTTCTGTAAGACACTGAAATTGTCTACAGTTAAAGGTGGCCTCTGGGAGTGCAGTATAGGATGTGGAGTGGGGAGAAGGTATTTTGGCAAAGGGACCTGGTCAAAGGCACTTCTGGAGTGTCACAGGTTTCTTGGGGTTTGTTGGCTTTTAAGGTATTGTCCACCTAAGAAAGATGCACACAGAAAATTGCATCCAGGCAATCACACTGTAATTTGAATGGAGGCTTAGAAAAATCACAGCCTGCCTGAACTGTGTCCCTGCTGTATCCCACACAGCAGAGCTGCCGTGGCCAAATATCTTCCAAACAGAAGAATGCAGTGGGCAGGTAAAACTGCAGGAGGAATATCACAGGTAAGAAGAAAGCAACTGCTAAATTGGAATCACAAGCATGTACATACACACAAATTGGGATTTTGCTTGCATAAGTTCAGTATGTGGTAATGCATGTGCAAAATGTCATGCCCTTATCTGTTCAGTTGCTCATTCATACCACACTAATCACTGTCTCAGCACCTGATTTTGAAGACTATAAATATTTTATTATCCACACAAAAATCAGAGGTGGTAACTGAGCTCAAACTGTGCCCCGAGGAAAATAAAGCAAACTGTGCCACATAATAAAACATAGATATACAAAATCATTGCATGGACATAATTCATATTGAGGAGTCCTATATTAGATCTGGAGTAATCACATTACTCATTATATACTGTGTGCTGTAGAAATAGAAGGTGTGTACCACATATGTTGTAACATAAGAAGTGTTTTTAATTATGTTTTTTTCTTAAACTTGAAACATAGAACATGTTTACCTCTCAGTGTGATAGGAAGAATTTACTTCTGCACTACAGAAAAAGATAGCACAGCACATATCCAACATTTAAAACCAAATTGTATATACTCAATCTATGTTCTCTTTTACCAGACTGAAGGAATCTTAAAATCCTGTAACAGAAGACAAACATGTCAGCATATACCAAGTCACACATGCACAAAGAATAGCACTGAGCTCTGTGGAAAAACACAGTAATTTTGAAGCTGTCTTAAAAACACAGAGATATTTCTGAGTTTTTAAATCTTAATAGTCAAGCCACTTTAAACTCAAGGAAAGGAAGAAAGAAAGAAAGAAAGAAAGAAAGAAAGAAAGAAAGAAAATCAATCCCAGGAATAAAAGTCTACTTAAAAATACACGAGAAAAATTAGTTGAGAATAAAAGAATACTCATGAGTTTTGTACTGAATTCTGCTGAAGTCCCATTTAAAAAATAAAAACTCTGTTAGAAATGAAGATACAGAAATCTACAGCTGAGGCAAACTAAATGCTGGCAATGTCACTCTTTCTTCCTAGTCATGTAGAAGAGAATTGTTGGGTGGATGCTCCATAAGGAAACAATGCTATGTGTGATAAGATACAGAGGTATGCATTATTTGATGGGTTATTCTGTAATGAATGCATGGGGAATACCTAAGCGAGTTTGGGCAGAGAAATAAATTAATTCCATATGTAGAGTGCTGCACCGAGTGGAAATGTAATGCAGGCAGGACTTGTAGAGGAAGTTACAATTTACATGCAGTTTCTGTGAGGAAGAAAAGGGGGCAGAGGGAAAGAAGGCACCTAAATCATTCAGCAGGCTATTCACTGTCTCCCTGAATCAGGAAAAAAGAGTTCTAGCTCCCAAAACTGCCAGTCTTTGCTACTGAGAGAGCACTAGGTGAAGTCGGTTACTTCATTAGATTAAGTGTGAGTTAAAATTGTGTGTGAGTATATGTTGCATGTGTGAACTGAACAGCATCGCTTCAAGTGTTTTGCTACTGAAGATTTAAGTCTGATGCTATACATTCTTTATTACCACCAAGTAAAGAATTAAGTGTAGTGATTACACCATGGACATACACACCGTGCAAAAATAAACAGGTCTATACTGCTGTGAATCAAAGCAGTCTTCAATTCTTCCAAAATGATAGGAAGCATTTTCCAACTAGATTGCCACTTTTCTTTCTGGTGCTATAGGCTCACATGCTCCCTCAGCAGGATTCATTTTGAAGACGGAGAGGTTTGACTAAGTGATTTGATTAAAAGTGATTAAAATCAAAGCTATTTCTTCCTCTGTAGCAGGTGGAGTTTCATAGCAAATGGCTTCATAGAAACATAGGTTTGTTTCAATTCATTTGACCTCCTCTCTCTCATGCACTGGATTAGAAATGAAAATGAATCTCAAAACAAATCTCCAAAGAACTGCCATGACCTGTACAGTTTCACCTCTCAGTATGCCCAAGGAAGCTCAAAGATCTCCATTTTGCCCTACCTTAGTTATCTTTGAAAACTGATTCTTTCCTGTGGGAAGCAGATTTTATTTATTCCCTGTAGGATTCAACCATCTTTCCTCATCTATTGTTACTAACACAGCTCAATTCAATTTATTTAATTGCAGATATTTTGCAGCAGAAATAGCAATTAAAAGCAGGAATTGTAAGTGATATGATATGGCTTTTCCCCATATGAACTAAAAATTCAGCGGTTTTTGGCATCACTGAATTTGAAGCTGAACCACGTTTTATTCTCCACAAGATTGATAATATGTACCCAGATGACACCTTCATCTACCTATGTATGTGAATATTTTTAAAACTAAGGTTTTATAGGCTTGGTGCAACTATTACTGAAGCACTGAACCTCAAAAAATTGCAAGGAGTTTGGTGAAGGGCCACAGGAATGACTGATAATATAGATCTTGCCTGGTAGAGAGATACAAAGCTTTATTTCCTTAGTTTGTCAAAGAGAAGGGAAAAGAAGCAACTTGATCAGAGTCTATAAGTAAGTGCTGAGGCAGAAGGTCTCTGCTTGCAGAGGGCTCTTTCTACCTTTAGAGACTGAACAAAATTCAGTATATGGCAGGTAAAGCCAGAAAAAATCCAAGTAGAAATAGCATAATGTTCTAAACACTGGAAATAATTAACTACAAGAAGTTTTTATCTAAGGAGGTGACAGACATCACCAGGAATGCTACACTTGGTGTCTTTCTAAAGGCTACGCTTCATCACAAAAGCGTTGGAAGCAGTGAAGTTACAGCTTCTATTTTATGAAGAAAGTCAAGTTAAATTATCATTATGTGTCTCCTAGTTAAAAAAAAAAAAAAGGCAGATCTACAGGCAAACAAAAGAACAGGTGGCAGTTATAAGAACAGACAAATCAGAGAAAAAATTAGGCAAGCCAAGCCAAACCATTGTGAATTCCTCTTGTTGATTTTTCAGGCCACATGTTCTCTTTTCAAAATTTGCCAAATCATTTGTGCTCACATAGGAGCCCATCATACTGAAATAGATCACATTTTTCCACTCATAAAGTAGTGGCCTTTTGAACTGTTAAAGTGATATTTAATCAACAGAAACAGAAAAGACAAAAGTAGCTCCCCAGTAGAGAAGTGCATCAGGCTAAAAAACAGGCCAGACCCCTCCGTTTTTGAAAGCAGTAGCACGCCAGGGAGTGAGATAGCCAAGGCATGCCCAGCTGCAGCCCAAAGAGCCAATGCCTGCTGCCTGATGTGCCAGACGGAGCCAGACCTCAGCACAAGTCACAAGCAAAACTTCAGCTCACATCTCCACATTCCTTGTGATATCCCTTAACTGCACTGTTGTCTCAGTCCACCAAGGCTGTATAAGGGAAGAAAGATGAAACAGGCTGGAGATGTTTCAAGCTGTCACCTTCCACACAGTTATTCTGCTCCCAGTTACCTGTACACGCTGCCACTGCTGTGGAGCTGCTTGGCAAAGTTGCTACTCTGGCAAACAGTACTAGGTACAGTCTGAAGTGAAGGTCTACCTTCATCTGAAACACAAGCATGAAGACATTCTTAAGATGCTGGAAGTAAAGAAGTAACTTAAGCTCATTACTCTAATGATAACACCCACCGCCCCACCACCATGAACACTAGTGACAATATTATGTCAAGGGGAATATATATAAAATGGGCTTTTAAATTTTTTTTTATGCATTTTCTCCAAACACTGACTTTTGCGTTGCTCTCTCAATGCAGCAGTGTGCAGGAGCACAGCAGGTTAAAGCTGCCTCAGCTGCCTCTGTTGAATGAGCAGGGGCTCCAGGAGGATGAGGACAGCATCTTTCTTGCTCAGGGCTTTGCTAATTGCCAAGCAAGGGATGGTTTTGTCATCTTGATTTGTGTTTGCAAAGACCCTCTCCTACTGAACAGACCTTCCTACCTTTTGCTGCATTTATTTCTACTCAGTTATTTTAGCAGCCTCTGTTTCACCACCTACCTGAGTCATGGCCAGTGGATGAGTGAGTGGAAAGCTACAGACTCATGTTTGCATTCAACATGTGAGAAAAAGAGACAAAGCCCAAGCAGGACTCAGGAAAAGACATGTTCAGAAAGCATTCAGATGGTTAAACACAGGCAAATGAGGAAACCTACATTTGCTTTTGTCAAACTAAAGGAACATATGTATAAATTGTCATCTACTTTCAGGACCCAGATCTGCTTTCCCCTAAACCATAAATAAAAAAGGTCAAGCATTTATTTAAATGAATATATAAATTATATAAAGATAGAAAGAGAGAAAGACAGAAAGATATATATATATATATATAAAAATTAATCCTCCAAGTGGTCATCCCTCCACATGTTGTGATGATATTATGTCCAGGTAAACAACATGTGTTTCCTATAATGGTGCAAAATTCCTGCTGGTTTGCAGATGTCATCATGTGTATTCTGAGCCTTTACATCTTTACCAAATGGTTGCTTTTTATCAATACATTTCTCCAATGTGCTCAGACTAAGAAAATAATAATAATTATGTGGAAATAGAGGGAATGGAGGGAATTCAAGGAATAGAATATCTGAAAGCTCTGTAACAGAGAGAATGTCTCCTTATGTATAGCCTCAGTAGAGATCAATTTGTCAAAAACCCAAGAATGACATTCAAGGTATTTAGAAAGACTATAAAGATGTTTTATGAAGATGGCACAGGGAAAAAAATATCCCTCTCTTATGAGCAGGGAGTTCAACTTAGAATTTCAAATTAACTTATTGTATGATGCATTATTTAATAAATGTTAGCATTAATTTTTGAAGAGTTCAATTTGCATAGTATTACTGGGCCAAATGGTTGATGAGGATCACAATTAAAGAAAGATGCACCATTCTTTTGGCTAAAAAGGAAATATCAAACGAAGTCAAACCATCATCATTACACAGAATAAAGGTGGCCTCTAACTGCCAAAAATATGTGACAGATGTATTTAAAGTTCTGATAATATTTAAATCAAATTTCTTGTAGTCTGACCCCATACAAAAGCTCAAGATCCTCTCCTAGACTCAGTTAAAATATTTTAAAAACTAAAGCTTCTAGCCTAGGAAAACAATCTGGTGAAAGAGAAGTGAGTTAGGGTTTCTTTTAGGTTGATATCTGAGATGAGTTTTCATCACATCCTCTATTACTCATTTTCTGGTTTTTTCATGAAAAAAATCTGAGCACAAATGTTAGCATTTACTTACCCTGCCAGCCATATATGTTATACTAAATAATATTACAGCTACAAATAAACATTGGCATTTAGAAGAAATGAACCATAAAAGATAGTAGGTCTCACAGATTCATGGATTATTATGCTGAAAAAGATGATTGTGACCCTCTAGTCTGACCTTCTGCATAATGCAGGCCACAGGACTTCTTTGAATTAATTTCTTATTGAACCAGGGCGTCTCCAATAGACTTACAGTTCAAAGGCTCCCATCTCCTACCACCTTTTCCATGGCACACAGAGCTCCTCCATGCAGATCCTAGTTTGCCACATCACCTTTGCCTTTGGATACAGAGAAAAAGATTAAATCAAATATTTTTCAAAGTATTTTTCATACCACTAAAGATACTTTTGTGAAAAAAAAACAAACAAACCCAAACAACACAACCCTAAGTGAAAAATGTTAAGAATTTCCATTCTGTCATCAAAAAGTGGAAAATGTATACCAAAATGTATTTTGATGAAAGAGTGAAGGGAGGAGTTGGTAGAAAAAATGGTCTAGTAAAAGATTTCAGCTATTCTCTTATAACCTCAGCACAATTGCCTTCAGGGACAAAAGTTAGTTTCTTTTGTGATGTGCCATTTTGGAAGGACCCAAACCCTCAGCTGCCCTAGCCTGACACCACTGCAGGGGACAGAGGGTTTCTCCCTCATCTTCATTCCTCTTGAATCCTGTCTGCTTTGTCACAGCCATGAAAAGGCACTTCAGATGCTGTTAAGAGAAATTGATGCTGAGTACAATATTGATGAAGCATCTGGCATTTCTAGCTTTGGACCAGGACTGCATTGTAGTTGGGACTGCACAAAATGGAGCAGAAGGAAAACCATGTCACAAAGACAATGTTTCAGAGAAAAAAGAGGATAATGTGTAGTTTCAATGTCATCTTCTCTTATCCTGGAGGTCCAGTACAGAAGAAAGCACAAAAACTAGAAGGTTGGCCTGCTGGAAGTCAACATCCACCTTTTAGCTATTGAATCAGTGCTGAGTGGGCACTGGCTGGGCCTTGTACGTGAAGACAAGTAGGGCTTTTTTTCTGAGGTGATAAAGAGTAGAGAATCACTTGAAGACTTGTATAGAGAGGATTCTCTTGAAAATCTGCCGTTCCTGCAAGGATCTGCAAAATAGTTGTTACAAAGACCAATATTGTCTCATTATTTTCTTGAGCTTTCCTAGCTGCCTGCACCATCTGTTGTTTTTTTGAGTTCCTATGCCATAATATATAAAGCTGACCCATGGCTTGGACATGAAGACTAAAAATCAAAGGCATGAGGCAAAGGTCACACCCTGTTAGTGGTGTGAATAGCAGGCAGAATGGTGCTGCTGCTTACAGCAACGCAGAAAAGTCTGGGGCAGAAAGAACAAGATTTTTCTTAGTCATGTTGCACTCGAGTTGAAAGATGCATCCATGAAGAGATATAAAGGTTTAGATTTTCAACACAAAGATCAGTTTCAGGACAGAGCATTAGAGATACATGTATATGATTCATCTGCACAGTGATGGTAACTGAAGTTGGGTTATTTAGCTAAATTGCCAAGGTATCAGATGCTGAGGAAATGTTACAGCATTAATGTCTTCGAAGAGTAGAGCTGACACACAGCATAACATTGGGAGGCCAATGTCCATGGAAGCTTTATCTGGTATTGAATGTTATGGTTCATTTTATTAGAATGGTACACCGTACTCAGAGTCCGTGCTTTTCCCTGGCTACCCATCTACTGCCAGGTCAAAGTGTTGGTTATAATCTTTAAATCCCTACAAAGCTTTAGGGTCTGCAATTCTGGAGACTGTCTCTCTATTTTATATTCTCACACAACACTTAATCCTAGTTATGGCTGTTTCAGGTAAATGGGAAAAAGAAGTAAAGGATGCTGTTTAATGAAGCCACAACTCAATTTATTTGAGAACTATTATCTGCACCATGAAGCCATTTGTAAATCTTTCCCAGCTGAAGAAGACTGCCACTAACTCCACCTCACTGAGCCACTGGATTCATTTGTTTGTTAGCTGTTAGGAACTGGAATCTATACCCCTATTTTTTTAAGATATGCCTTCCCCTGAAGCCATTTCCAATGTAGATTCATGGGGAAATATTTTCCACCAAGGACTGAATAGCCTCATTAGAGAACCCTCTTAGATAAAATTTGGGTAATAGTAAATAGGTAACCTCATGACTGATTAACCAGCCAGGGTAAAACAATTTACCTCATACTGAACAGTATAAAGGTGAGAGGAACAATATTTAGAAAACATCTAATGTATAATATCTCCAGCTGAATATGTTGATCTTGGGGTAAGGACCACTAACCCAGATATGTGAACAGGATCAGACTTTGGAAAAACAGCAGAGTTTTTATCCCTTTCTGTGTATAAATCTACATCCATTAGTACATAGGAGTCAAAGGGAATTGGGGAAGTGGGGTGGCAGAGAAGGACCCTTAAAAAACATGTCCTTCCCATTCTAGATCAGTATACAAGACCAAATTTTTTCTAGGAACTGTGGGCACTCTCTTGTCCAAAGCCATGTTAGCATCAGAGTTACTACTTTGAAGAAGACTTCTCTTCTCCTTGTATGACACTGGCCATCAACTTGGGTTTTCTTTCTGTGCTGTTTACCCATTCACAAACTGAAGATGGTGAAACTCCTTAGCCACAATCCATCATATTTGAGAAGCTCTGGAAGCCCAGTGACATTCCCACTGCCTGGAGAAGGGGAAGCATAATCAATTCCCATTTTTAAACAGGAAAAAAGAAAGACCCAGGGAATACAGGCCAGTCAGTCTCCTACCTCTGTAATGGGCAAGATCATGCCACTGTTTAACATCTCTGTTGGTGACAAGGACCCTCAGCAAGTTTAATAATGACACCAAGCTGTGTGGTGGGTTGACATGCTGGAGGGAAGGAATGCCATCCAGAAGGACTTTGACAGGCCTGAGAGGTGGGCCTGTGTGAGTCTCATGAAGTTCATCAAGGCCAAGTGCATGCAGGGCAGGGTAATTCCAAGCACAAACACAGGCTGGGCAGAGAATGGATTGAGATCAGCACTGAAGAGAAAGATTTGAGGGCGTTGGTTGATAAGAAGCTCAACTTAAGCCATCAATGTGAACTTGTAGCCCAGAAAATCAACTGTATCCTGAGCTGTATCAAAAGCAGTGTGGCTAGCAGATTGATAGAGGTGATTCTCCCCATCTACTCTTCCCTCATGAAAGCCCACATGGAGTTTTGTGTCCTGCGCTGGGGACCCTGGCATAAAGGGAATGTGGACTTCCTGCAGTGAGCCCAGAGAAAGGTCATGAAGATGATTAGAGGGCTGGAGCACTTCTCTCATGAAAAGAAGCTGAGAGAGTTGACGTTTCAGCCTGAAGAGGAAAAGGCTCTGTGCAGGCATTGTGGCAGCCTTTCAGGACCTGAAGGGAACTACAAGAGTGCTGGAGGGACTGTTCGCAAGAGCACATAGCGATAGGACAAGGTAGAGGCTGGCTTCAGATTGCGAGGTGGTAGATTTTGATTAGATATTAGGTAGAAATTTTTTACTGTGAGGGTGGTGAGGCACTGGAACAGGTTGCCCAGAGAAGCTGTGTCTGCCCCACCTCTGGAAGCATTCAAGGCCAGGTTGGATGGGGCTTTGAGCAACCTGGTTCAGCGGAAGGTGTCCTAGCCCATGGAGGGGTTGGAAGCAGATGATATTTAAGGGCCCTTCCAGCTCAATCCATTCCATGTTTCTATGATTCAGTGATGATTCTGTGAAGAAGCTTTGATATCTATCTTGAAAAGTGCTATATTGGTGTTAAAAATTCATGTTAATCTATTTGCGTTTTGAAAATCAAAGCTGAAGTAGCAATAATCTTGCCAAAATTTGTTGTAGATTGACTTCCTGTTGCTGTACCTGCAAAATCAGATAGATGCCTCATTTCTAGTGGAGAAAAAATGGGGAAAAATTCAGAAAGTTTTGAGCACATTTAAGCAGTAGGTACCTGAAAGTTTATTTTACGGAATAAATGTTTTATTTCAGATTATGCTAAGAAAGAATCCACATGTGTATACCTATGTTGAGAACTCAAATGTCTTGGCAATTTGAAGAAAAACAAATATATAATGCTAAAAGTAATTAAAAAATATTATGAACAACTTCCTTGCCAAATCATCCTGCTTACATGGCAACACTTTTCAAGTTACACGACTTAAAAAAACCTTAATAGAAAAAAACAAACAGCAGAACCGTTATCTTTGAAAATTTATTTTATAAGTTCATATCAAACCCAAGTTAAATCCTTGAAGCTCTGGATGCCAAGTTTCAAACTACTGTTTATTTGGAGATTTTTTTACTATTGGGCTTTAAAGCTCAGAAATGAAAGTTTTTAAGGCAAGTGGTTATCCATCTGATTATTGTGATACCCCTGGGTGCTGCTATAACTTACAATATATTCTTAGAGTGTGAATAAAAAAAATAACACCAAATATAAAGAAATAAAGCTAAAAAGTGAACATTATTTCATGTGTTATACCACTATGATATTAGAGACTGATTTTATCTGTTTAAATGTACTCTACTGAACCTTTATAGATCTGCTCTTCCAATGACCCTTGTTACTTACAGTAATATTAATCTATTCACATGTCATTCCTCAAAAAAAAGCCATTAACACACAACACTGCAATGTGATCTAAGGCAATCTAGTTAAAAAATCCTTTGGTCAGATTAATTTAAGAATTTTTTCTCTGTCACTAATAGACTAATGGGAATTATGACAGGTGTTGTTAAACTTTTATATATATGACCCTTGATACCACCTGAAGCACTTTTTTCTTTTTGCCTGAAGACCAGTATTTAGTAGTTTAGAGGAAAATATTTTTTGGTTTTCTTCTGTTAAAACAATGTGAAGTGGAAGTCCCATTAATAAAAGATGTCTGTTGAGAATAAATAATCCAGGTAGGGTGCTGTCACCTGAAAGGTGTTGTTACCCAATAAATAGCATGAATTTTGTTGTCCACTGGTGCTTCAGAGAATTCTGGACCCAGCAGCCTTTGGGGGTTAACCTCTGACAGCTATAGTAAGAGGGATAAAATGTACCATCTCTAAGTTGAAAATCTCCAGAGTTTATCAGAAAAGCTTCAGAGTCTAGCTATATTTAGTATTTTTATAACCTCTGGTGTATTTAGAAGTTTTAACTATCTATGCATCGTATTGACAGATGAAGTATCAAATATTTAAAGCATAGCCTAGTATCAAAGCTGCACTTGTTTCAGAGAAGGTATTTAAACCTATGGGTCTTTCTGTTTGCTCCAAGATGCACTCCCAGACACCCAGCCAAGTGCTTTGCTCTCACAGGACTTGCTTCCTTCACAGGAGGTCAGCCACCTCTGCGGTGCAGAACTCTTGGTTCAAGATGTCCCAGGACCCTACCTGGCAGCTGGGACTCCTGGAACTTTTTTCCTTGTGATGGGTTTTCAACTGAAAGTTCCTGATGTACTGTGAGTAGTGTCAGACCCCACCAGAGAGGTTTTCAAGTGCAAGACACTAAAAGCACTTTTTGCATGCCTTGGAGCATGAATGAAGTTTGAAGGTACTGGTGTTATGGACAAGAACTTTGAGGCTGTTTGAGACATTACGGATGTTCTTGTAGTTCTTTTTAGATCTAGCCTGTGTTGTTCATCATGGGGGCTCTGAATTCTCTGGGAAGGACCAAGAGAGGAACACTGTCTCAGCTGGAATCACTGGCAGCACAGCCATTTCCAGCAACACTGCTGGGATATAGCTCTATATCTCTATTTCTTAAGTGTATTACATTATTCAGAAAGCTAATAATCGGGAAAGAAACTAACTAGCAGATGAGATTTCATTGCAAATATTGGAAACCAAAAAGAAAAGGTCCATAAACTGAGCTCACCTAACTTAAATATGGATTAACAGAATACTAAGAAAGTGGAACACTTTGGAGAAACAAACAAGTCTGTTCTACTATTATGTTGGCAGACCCTAACTTGAACAAATCACACAATTCCCAAGAAATTTGTTACTTTGCCATAGGCAAGGCAAAGAGCCCTTGAAAATCCAAGATGTATCCTGTCCATGTATTAACATGTGACTTACATTAATTTGAGTACCCATCTCCACTATTAGTATTCCACATTAGTGGTTTGATTGCATCCTATGATCCAAGTTCTGCCTTTCAATATCTGTGCAAATCGTTGCATATCTCAGAAAATCTCTGCTGCGCGTGTGCAGAAGGAACTTCCTTCTTGTGCTGAATGGTAGGATAGAAAATCACAACAATTTGCATACCAATACGGTTGCATGAGTGATGTCTGATATATTTTATTAAATTCCTGTTTTTAACATAAATCATAAGCGGAGAAAATTATTTATCATCATTTTTTCAGTATCTTTTCTTTATTTAAATGATTAGTTAAAATATTTTAGTTACTTGTATTAAACCTTAATAAGAGCCTATAGAAATTAAAAACAGGGGTTGTAAGTGAGATATCAATTAACATAAGAATCAATTTAATGGTAATTTAAATAGCTAACTTATAATTTTTGCATAATGAAGTGGCCTGTGGGCTTGAAGTCCTAATCATGACTAATTAATTTAAAGGATGTTACTTTTTATTATCATTGAAATGTCTGGCAGGTGATAAAACATTTAGGGTTGCAATCACAAACTTTTTACATCAGCTATAATATAAGGAGACAGGTTATATAAACCCTTTCCCTGAAAATGAATATTTAAGGAAAATAGTGTTGAGCAATTTGGATCAAATTCAGCCATGGTAGAAATGCATGAGACTCCCATGAAGAAATTAAGTTTGCTTATGGGAAGGTTCAGTTTTATCCTGTCTTTCAGCAGGACCAAGATTGTGAAATTCTGGGTTTCTTTGCTATGTGTACAGACTCTTATTGAAATGAATGTTTGTATCATGCAAGGAAGTCTTCACTAGGTGACATTTTCAGTCAAATATTTTTTCATTTTTCTTCTGTGAATCAGAATGAAATTAAAAGGTGACCTAATCTAATCTTAATATGTGGTATCTTCTATAAAAGGAGATAATGGGTCAGGGGAAGACAGCTCTAGTTCTCTCCCCCTAAGACATAGTAGCTGCAACCTGCAGTGTGTTTGTATCTTCACCGGTTATGCAAGTGGTCTATAGGCGCCCTGTGGATCCAGCACTGCAGCATTCTGTGTGCGGTGTCTGCTGGAGCCTGCTCTCTCCTCCGCCTCCCACTGGATTCCTGCCCTGACGGCACTGAGGTTAAACAGGTTCTTCACATCCTGCAGCTCTTTTGCTTGTAGGTAATCCAGGTTGTAGGAATCTCTAATAGCAGGGAAAGAGGGCAGGCCATAGACTACGTGAGGATAACATCTCAGAGGCCTGTAATCAGTGTCAGGTGGGAAATGGAGTGAGCCTTCAAAGGGCTGCCTAAGATGTGCCACTAGAGGTGAATCCAGAGCCCTCTCCTCTGGTCAGGAGTTTCTTCTTATGGGCTTTTTGAGTAGTCTGTCGAGGCAGCTTTTCCAAAGCAGGTGTCAAGTCTCAATGCCTAGAGCAATGGAATAAAGCTTTATGGAAATTGAGACTAGGCTATCTCCAGAGGCTGCGAGAGCAGGGCTGTACCGGGCTGTAAGGAGCACCTGTAATCTGAGCAACTCATGTAACTAGATAAGCTGCCAGAAAGTTTTCAAGATTTGTCAGCTGTCACCCAGCTCACACACCATGGAAGCAGCTTCCAGGAGTACAGAAATGCTTCCCTCCATTCTGCGAGCAACACCGGATAGGGAAACCTCTCAGGAACTTGCATGCAATTTTTTTCATTAGGCTAACAAAGGAAAATTATTACTTAGGTGAAATCCAGTGTTAGACCCCTGCACAAAAGACAAAGTAGTTACAGTGTTGTCATGTTTCACCAGGGCTGGGGAGGTTAACCTATATTTTTACCTATGTCTTCCAAGTGACTGAAGAAATGATTGGTTTTTGCTGCCCTCAGAAGAAATTCTTGATGGTTAGACTGTCACTCAACAAAGAATTGAATATCCATAATTTTCATACTGGTAGGAAGATAAATATATTTAGAAATTAGGTTTTCCGGATGTACTACTCACCTTTTTGTAGAACACCTTGACTTCAGCAATCTGCATTAAAGTTTTTAAAAAGTTCAAAAAGATGAAATGCTCTTTCATTAAGAAATTATTTCATATCACAGAATCCAATAACAATAATAAAGAAGAAATTATTTAGATGGGTGAAAATCTGAAAAAAAATTGAAAAGAAAAATAGGCAACAGTAAAGGCAGGATCAGTAATGAAGTGTATTCTGAAATTATTAGGACTACACAGATGAGGAGAGGAAACTTGTGTAGGAACCAAGAGCACAAAACTAACATTAGTTAATAGTAGACATATGGGCCATTGGTACATCAGAAAAAGGACAAAGAAAGTACTATACAGACAATTATGTATGGATGAGTAGGAGGCAAGATCTATATGAAAATCTTTACATCAAGCCACATGATGTTACATGAAGTTGCCTTGTGTGCTGGTTTTGGCTGGGGTAAAATTAATTTTCTTCGCAGTGGCAGGTATGGGGCTGGGGTTTGGATTTGTGCTGAAGATAGGGTTAATATAGAGATTTTTTAAAAATTTCTGAGCAGAGCTTACATAGAGCCAAGGCCTTTTCTGCTTTTCATACTGCCACACTGGTGAGGAGAGTATGGGTGCATGAGAAATTGGGAGGACACAAATTGGGACAGCTGAGCCCAGCTGACTAAAAGGATTCCGGATCATATGATGCCATGTTCAGTATATAAAGTGGGAGGAAGAAGGAGGAAGGGGGGAATATTTGGAGTGATGCCATTTGTCTTCCCATGTAGCCACTGCATGTGATGGGGCCTTGCTCTCCTAGAGATGGCTGAACACCTGCCTGCCCATAAGAAGCAGTGAATTAATTCTCTTTTTTACTTTGCTTGTGTGCATGTTTTTTGCTTTTCCTGTTAAACTGTCTTTATCTCAATCCACAAGTTTTCCAGCTTTTATCCTCTGATTCTCTCTCTAGTCTTGCTGGTGGGGAAGTGAGTGAGCGGCTGTGTGATACTTGGTGGCTGGCTGGGGTTAAATCATGACACGATGTAAATAAACACTTTTAACATAGTAGATTCCAAAATATAAAATGTCATACAACCTCCACAGTGAAGAGGGAGCATGCCAGGCTCCTTTGCGTTGCCCTAAATGCAACTAATATAAGGGAGGAATCCAAATGAAAACCACATTTTGTTTATAGAAAGATATTCAGCTAATTGTGTTCGTTTGTTATCATAGAAATTACATGTTTTCTGCTTTAGCTATATTGTGCCACAGTTAATAATTAAAACACAAACATGTGAAACACTAATTTAATGGCAGACTTTGTAATTACACAAGTACCATAAATGTTTGTTTTGTAAATATATATGAAATTCTTTTGTATATACTGTAATTAGGAGATCATAAAAATCAGAGACCGTCTCAAAAGGAAAAAACTGGCCCACTTTTTTTTTCTGAAACAACTGTAATTGTAAAGGAGCCATCATTAAAACAGGTTTTTCAGAAAGCCTCAAGGTGCAGAAGTTGGTCAACACATGTCTATTGACTATTCCACAATTTCTTTTTTTAGAAAATTATAGCTGTTGGCTTGACATGCTCATAGTTGTGGGAAGAAACCTGCACAAGTGTGGCAGTGCTTGGGGGGTCTCTGAGGAAAAGGCAGGGCTGCCAAACCTGTTTTGAAGTCTGAAAAGTGACAGTTACTCCAAGGGCAAAAAACTTTATTTGAGCAGTCACAGGGAAGGATTTGGATTTACATCCTATGGTGGGTTTGTCAGTAAAAATCTCCAGGTGTTGGAAACTTTTGTTTGCAACGAACTTGCCCAGACTGTGCTTTTTTGTTGTTACCTGGCTCGGTGTCTCTTATGCTGTGTTTATCTCTTGGCAAAGAGTAGTTGGGGAAACAAGTAAGGCAGAAGAGAGATCTAAAAGGAAGTAACTTGCAGAGGGAAGGAAAGAAATGTTATAGAAATAAGTGGATTGTGCCGCAGGTCAGCAGGACCCAGACTAAGGAAAGCACTGAGGCCAGAAAGGAGAGTGGTATGCTCCACAAAGGCAGGTGGTAAGACAGAGGACAAAGTAGAAACACCTGAAGATTCGAGATAGAAAGGAAAAGAGAGAAGGTCTTCAGTAAGAAAGAAAAATGAGACAAGCTTCCAGTTTCTTGCCAGCTCCTCTCTGCCTTCGATGCTCTAGTCATCCTCCTCAACTTCTTACTGAGAAGCTGGCACCTTGGGTGGTCAGACAAGCTCCCTTTCACACACCTCAGCCCCCTTCCTCCAAGGCAATTACTTTTCTTTTGTCACACAGTTGTTTGTTTGTTTTTGAATCTTTGTGTTCTTTTGCTGGACTTCTTTATTTTATTTTACAACAGGGATGTATTTTGAGAATATGTTTTAAAAGGAAATGCAAGATCAAAAAGCTGGAATTTCAGCCCCTGGAATTCCTATAATCATTGGTTGTTGTCTACAATTTCTCCATTTCTCACCATGCTCAGCATTTTCTTTTCATCTGAGAGTAAAATCTCTGTAAAGCAGAGTTTGCTCTGCTGATTTTTCCCTCTTGCCTCCCCACACCTCCCCAGAGGATGTTACTGCTAACTCTTTTTTTGCCGTCAGGACTCTCTGGGCTCTAGAAACAGCCTTCTCTGGGTGAGAAGCAGGATATCCACCCAGGCCTCCAGAGCTCAACCATCGCCCACCCTCTGGTTATTTTAAAACATTAGCCTAGTTTGCTATTCAGAAGGGACAACTTTTGGACACTGTTCTAATACATAATTAGGCTTGAGCGAACAATTTTAGGTATTTTTCATGATTTTTTTTTTCATTCAGGTCACCCTGCCTTCAACTAGAACCATCACCTCCCCTTCAAAGACTGTTTGAAAGCCAACTCTGTCAACACACTTCTCAAGTCAGCATCCGAACAACCAGACAAGCTGCTTCTATTGACTTCTGCTGCTGTTTCAGCACATAAAACATCTTCTCATTTTGTATCCCGTCTTCACCTGCCCTTGTAGTCATGTAGACTCATTTCAATGTTTCCTTTGAAATCCATTCAATCATCAGCAGCCGAAATCTTTTCTGAAATCCATCCATGCACATGTATCCTGGTGAGCCTGCTCATTGATGCTTATCTTCGCACCGCTTTCATTGAACTAGGCTTTTACATTCACACCAAGGCTGCTCTGAAGGTATATATATGTACATGCAAGCAGTCCTGCAAAGTGAAAAAAATTCAAAAGGAAGTACTGCAAAAACACCCACTTCTGACTCTCTAAGGTCCAGGCACTGCAACAGAGGATACGTGTTCAGGTCTACACAGATAAAAGGAGAATATCAAGTGCATGCGAATTTCTCAATTCTTATTGAGATGGGTATCAAAACTATACAGAGGATGCTTGGATTTACTGACGCATTTTTTTTGTGCCCTTATTAGGTCTTTTCCTAATAATTCCCTGCTTTCTATTTTGGTTTCGTTCGTTTGTTTGTTTTCGACAGCTACTGTGTGTTATGTTAATGTTTTCTTAGAAATACCTATTATGACTTTGGGATTTCTTTACTGTGTGGTAACAGCTCAGAGCCTAATACCATGTTTGTAAAATTAAGCTTGTTTTTCTCCAACTGCATTACTCTGCATTTATTAGCACCGAATTTCATCTCCCATTTTACTGCCCAATTACTCAATACTGTGAGATCCTTCCACAGCTCTTCAGAACCAGCTTTCATTTTTACTACACTGAATAATTTAACATCATCAAGCTTTATCAGTCTCTACCACCTTTTCTAGATCCTGTACAAATATGCTGAATAGGACAAGCCTTAGCACAAGTCTCTGTAGGGTACACTATTTTCCCTCTCTAACGATCATTTACTCCTACCTTTCTTCTGCTATCTTTTAAGAAGACATTTATCTGTGCTAGATATATATCTGTTCTTGCTAAACTGATCACAAGTAAGGTGAAGACTGGCGAAGCCTCTGAAATGTCAGAAGCTGTGTCTGTTGTCTCATCTTTGTGCACATGCTCAACGAGTCTCTCAAACAGATTACCTGAGACATAAGCTCCCCGTGCAAAACCCATATTAACACTTCTGTCGATACTGGTCAAATTGTTTCCTGATTAATTTCTTTTATGATGATTTCTACAAATCTTCCCAGCCGGGGCATCAGACTCACAGAGCATTCAGGGGACTCTTTTAAAAATTAGCATCTTATTTGCAACCTTGTATTTCAAATACATGGAGGAAGTTCCATGTGATAAGTCGTGCTCTGTAAACAGAAGGTGAAAACTTTCATGGTACAGTTTCATCATAATATGTACCAGTATATATACAATGCACCATACAATCCCCATCTGAGGATCTGTTATTATTATAGAATATTTACATTAAAGAATACTGATATATATATATATTATATAACATCAACATAACAACACATTTTCTGACATTTTGGGTTCAAGCGGATTCTCTAAGGCATTCTCCACAAAGGTTCTAGTGTTGAAGCCTCTTTACAGTGAACATAAATGCAAATAAATTCTTCAGCTTTCCAGCTACAGACAGGTTTCTTGTAAGTATTTGCAGCACACTCTGATCAACTCTCGGTCCCTGAGATCCCTGAGATCCCTGAGAATCAGCCTCAGAAAGGCTTTTTGTTCCTGAAATATTTGTGAAAAACACTGGTGATTAAAATTAATAGGTTTAGCAAACCTCCTGTACCTAATGCTTTATTTTTCCAGCCCTTCCTTTATCTCTCTGGCAGTTCGTTATATGTTATGTGCCCCAGACACAGTGATAATTAATCTGTGACACTTGCAAGCATTACCTTTTGACTATCTTTGTCACTTTATGACTGGAACCAAAGGCATTGACGCATCCAGAAGAGTTAACAGCTAAGAATGGACCTAAGATCTCCTCTGGCAGTTTTCAGGATCAGCTGGACAACTAATGGATCCCATGTGCCTGTCTGCAGAGGGTCCTACATGCCTAGCTGATGATGTGTTTCCCCCTAATCACCTTTTCTTTCCTAAGGTGTGTCCCTGCTAATCCTTTACTATCTGTTTCTTCAGTAGATGGCTTTAACAGAGGAGCCAATAAAAATAAAGGCGTTCTCCCAACACAGAGAGAAAATAAAGCAGAAAATTTTTCTTTAGAAAAATAAGCTAAAGAGAGCTTGTAGCTTAGGCCATCTCTGCCTCACCATATGCTGCAGGTTGAGAGGACGTAGGGCAGACCCCACATATGCACCTATACTCTGCTGACATCCTCTTCTATGTTTACATCATATACAGTGGTCAGACCAAGCCCCTTTTGCTTAACAGTCAAAACATCATGTTAACCCATTATCGGTTTAAATTCTTACCTTTGTTAAAATATTCACTATTATATTTCTGTAAGTATGAACTTGAGGGACTCCCTAAAGTCTATTTCAGACAATGGGGGAAAACGACACTTTTGTTACCTATTATTTCCTGCTTATGTCTTTCCAGTGTAAGGTAAAATTGCAGCAATTGTATTTAAATTGTTTTGATATTCTAAACTCTGCACCACCTTTTTTGTAAGTTTTTTATACACTTATCAGAGAATCAGCAAGGAATGAAAAGAAAAAGAGGTGGTGAGAATATTATTAGAAAGACATGTTCCAATATGTTTTCATTCCTATCTTTTGCCCCAAAGAACATAGTGTAGCCTTGGAAGTAAAAAAGGAAAACATAATAAGGGTTAAAAATACCTGCCTGCAGCAAAAGAAGGAAATTAAATAAAGAACAACAATTTGCCACCTTCATTGTCTGCCTTTGCCGAAAAGAAGAAGTCCTCCTGTGGATATGTGGTATTAGGTCGAAGGGGCCAGGAAAAATTCAACCAGAGCCAGTAAGGTTTGAGCTATCCAAAAAGAAGACACAAAAATAGAAAGTGTCTGCTTTCGGCATATCTCAGCTATATCACCTGGTTTTTTTCACTGGATCTCCTTGTGCCTTCTTCTTTACATCTTTTATCCAGCTACCTTTCCTTCTGCGGTATGCTGCTTTTGTCTTTCGATTTTCTCAGAAACTGGGCTCACTGTCCAAGTTCCAAGGCATCACACATGAGTTTCTCTTTCACTGAGTATTTTGTCTCACGTATGTCAACTCCATTTTTGTACAAGATGAGTTGGCTCAATGCTGTCATATTTTCAGAAGCAATACTCTATGGAATAAAAGTATTTCTTTTACTATCATGTGACTTTTTAATCTGGATTACATTAATGAAAACTTTCATGGGAAAAAGCCCCACAGTAATGTTAGAAGAATACTTTTTAACTGAATATGCCAGGCCTCTCTACAGGGGATTTGTTTAGAAATCAGAGCTGTCTATAGTGCTTCATGTCAGATGATACTCAGTTAAGGTGCACTACATGAAACAGGAGTTCAGTTTTTCTCTCATCAGCAACATACACAGGAATTGATAGCTGAGGCAGTTTGTGAATATAATAGAGCCTCAAGAGTGATTTTAAGCCTGTATTCACTACATGGCCATCTGCTGTTATTTCGAATGGAAGTTTTATTAACTTTTCTATGTTAACCATAGTATTTCTACAAGGGTCACAATTAAATATTAACACTTCAACTTGCAAAAAAATTAATCATTCCTTTTCCACTAATAACACTTGGTCTTTGCTTCTGAACATGTCATAAATGTGATAAAGACAGTGCTAGAGTGCAAGGGAGGTTTCATCAGCAATCTGGTCAGTGAGGTTAGAAAATTTGTGTGTCATTTCTTTCTCTCAAGAGAAGAGTAATTAGGTTGTTTTGTGATGAGAAGAAAAATCATACACATTTTAATCTTCATGTGCACATTCTATTTTGCAAATACAGAGCAGGTCTCTTTCTGAGCACATTACACACTAGAATTAAGATGTTGGAACTACTAAAGTTGACATATCCACAAATGGTTCACTTTAAGCTGAAATGCTAAATAGGATAAACACCTGATGGTTCTGTTGGAATCAGGTTTGAAGCACTGTTCACATCTGGAGCACTTATTAGCTAATGTAATTTAAAATATACAATGTTTGGGAATGCAGTGTAGCAAGTATGTGACAAGAATCTGGAAAGAAGCACTCATAACTTTGAAGATACCAGTCTTGAATGCCCAGTTTAACTTTTCTTGCAAATGATTTAAACTTCTGAAATGACTGCCTGGGAACTTTTATTTGCTTTTTAGATAGAAACTGTGGACAATAGACAGTTCCAATTCTCAAAAGGCTGAGATGAGTATATTATTAAACCATGTATTTTATTGCTTCTTGAACTAGTGTTCTTGAAAAACTTCTGATTCACAAAACATAGGTTAAGATATTTCACGAAACCAGTAAGATATCCTAAAAACATGAAACCAGTGAAACAGTGAAAGGGCTACTGCAATAACTCCTGGATATCAGAAGATAACTTTATCAGCATAAGCTATCTGGGAAAAACAAGCAAAAGGCAGAATTTACAGCAGTCGTATCACCTGGAGGACAACATCTCTGATGTTTAAATTCATAGTCTTGCAGTACTAACTCATCTTTCAGCATTGAAGACAACAGCAAACTGGCAAGAACCCATAATCAGTTTCCCAAAGGCAAGCTAAGTGTAAGGAGAAATAAAAGTAGGTAATATTGAGTGGGAAACATGAGTATTGCAGTGCTTCTTCGGTTCACTACATAATTCTTGGAACTCTGAAAAATGTTTGGAACCCTCTTCATATTATCCTTATCAAAGAGAGCTAGGTTAAGCCAGTAAAGAGTTTTAGAAATTCATCTTCACACGCATGTCTTACTTAAAAAAAAAAAGGAAAAAAACCAACAAACAAAACCAAAAATATCCTAGTCATCTTTGAAACATTTAGAAAATGTGGAGCTGGTAGTATGACAACTAAACAAAACCAAACACTCCATTTAATGGTGTAAGAGATATGGCTTGGTGTGGAAGTAATTTCCAGAAAAAATAATCCACTAAAGTTCATTTTATATACTACAACCACCTGGACTGTAGGATATAATGATACACTGCAGAAACTCTTACTGAGTTCAGGTAAATCCGTGTAGGGACTTGGAGAACACAGAAAAGCCCTGTGGTACTACATGAAACCTACTGTTTACCAGAGTAGATTATTTTACCACCAACAGAAAATCTACAAACTCCAGATATTGTCTGTGGAGTGTTTCCTTATTGGTAAAATCTTTTGCTTTCTGAAACAAAAATATCTTTTCAGGAAGATTTTGAAGAGTCTAAAGTTTGAACACGTAACCCAACTCTTTTTGTAACCCAAAGTTGAACATTTAATACCTCTCATTATTTCATTATAACTTGGTCGTACTTCCAAGCTATTACTTTTCTGAAGAGGAAGTGAATCATATCAATATGCTGGGGAAGAGAAAAGAGACGAGATAAAGGAGATTGTACTGCTCTGCTGCTGTAAACACTACATAACTGTAGCTCTTGGCAAGCAAACACCAAAGCCACGGCAATGCATGCACTAACTAAGCTTACTTCCTGAGCATGAAGGGACTCCCTGTTAGCTGTCAGCAGCAACAGGTTTGTACAAACAGTGCCTTGAAGTACCGAGTTGGTATCTCCACACAGGGCAGCCATGACCCCAACATGGATCTGGCTGTGTTGTGGCACACGCCTTCCCACGTTAACTGTCTCATTGATCTGATGTTTTAAACAGGCTCAGCACTGCCAAAGTGCTTTTGCTTCAAATTCTGCAGTTAATTCACCTGATGCTGTCTCAGATAAATCTGTAGATAGGGTCTTCCCTATCTCTCTTTTGCTTTTACATTTCAAATGAAAATAACAGTAAAATCCAAATGATTTTCAGGCCAACACCAAGATGTACAGAAAAGCACTACCTTCACGGAGAATACATTTTGCAAA
This sequence comes from Dicrurus megarhynchus, assembly GCA_013399195.1. Lineage (NCBI taxonomy): Eukaryota > Metazoa > Chordata > Aves > Passeriformes > Dicruridae > Dicrurus > Dicrurus megarhynchus. The sequence goes on along the minus strand of VXAD01012225.1, from coordinate 1,738,066 downwards.
CTCTGTTCTTCAGCTGAGATGGATAATAAAAACCACTTTATACAGAAGGTGATACTAGGAAAATAATGAAGCAGACTCCAAAATGAGGACTCTGTCAGGTTTTAACTATTGTCATTGGGTACTCTGTGAGATCTACAGAAAGGCAGATGTGACTGACATCCATCCTTATTACTACGGTTTACATCAACTCATGTAGAGATTCACTAAGGCTGCAGAAGCTAGAATCAATCTAAGGTCTCTTTGCATTCATTGGAGAAACCACAGTCAGGTACTTAACATTAGATAACCGAGTATGAGTCTCTGTTTCAAGTTATCAAACCACAGATTAGGTGAACCATAAATTTAATAAAAGTATTGGGACAAATACATGGAGCTTTACCATTTAAACATAAGTATTAAGAAGCCAGATTGGTGGAAACATTCTTTTGCTTTATAAAGAAAATATTCAATTACTGTAAAGACATGCTGTTCTACACATAACATCTTTAAGTCCCATATGCAAAACATCATTGTTTAACACACATAGCCTTGAGCATATGTGTGCATCACCACTGCTTCTGCACCCTTCCTGCATGGGGACCTATTCTGCAGTGCTCTCAATGTTCAATAGTATGTGGTCTCTAAATCCAGGTTCTCCTGCATGACTACACTCTAAATTTTCATATATTATAGTAAATTAAGTATAATTTTTCACATTTTAAAGAAACATTGAGGAATTTTCTATACAGGCTTCTAATACACAAATGACCATAATAGAGGGACTCTTAGTGGCAGAGCCCTGGGAGTACTTTGCAGTCTTATGCTTTTTCAATTCTTCAGGCTCTTCAATCAGCTTTTTCCAATGGTTCTACTGACCTTGACTACAGATTGTTCCCTTTGGACCACCAGTAATCTGCCTAAAAAGATAGGGCCTTCAGGCTACACTATTGCTGTCTTTGAAATCCTGAGGATACTGAAGCTTTGTGGGAGCATTTGGAAAAGTCTTAAAGGTCTGTTTCTGTCAGGTTTTTTTCTCTCTGACCATAACTTCATAGTCATTATAGCCTGATGTAAATTCATGCTGCCATTAAGGTCCTTCCCTCTATCCTCAGCCTTTCCTTTCTGCTAACTCCACAGTGTTGGCAATAGCCTTTACACAGCTGTTCAGAGAGTTGGGTACTGCTGAGAACTAGCTTAACAGAAAACCTGATCATTTCTGAGTGCACTGTCCTGAGCCCTTTCACAGAAGGCACACATTTATGGCAGATATAAGTAATGTAACTACAACCTCTGCAAACTTATACTTCAACTAAAATGTGCTTTAAAATATCATTGCACAATTCAAGTGTTAGGGAATTCTGATAGAGGAGGGAAAGGAGCCTTCACACCATCATTTAAACTCTTCCCTTCCCTAATCCTTTTTCTTTCCATTTGGAAAACACCACCAATATTTAAATACAAATTACATAAATTGGGTAGTGTCTTATAGTTGTTGTCAGACCTATTATAGAGACTAAACTGAACCACTAAATAAGCTTCATCTTTGGAGTCGCACACAACTGTTCACAGCATGTAAATACAGATGCAAAAAAGACAGAAAATGCAAGGGGTTTCCTTTTGTTTACTAATTCCTGCCTTCACAACACAGGCATGCGTTTCCTTCACTGTTAAACATGCAGCATTCATTCTATCCCTGAATCATGGATTTGAATGGTGCAGCCTTTTATAATTGGGATTTCCTTAAAAATATTGAACATTTTTACTATTAACTGCTATCTTCAAAATCCTAGGGCAACGTTCCAAGAGCTTTGATTTTCCCCCAAATGATTTGGTTCCCAGAATGTTTCAATTTCTGGATTTAGCAACTCTGAGCTGTGGTGCAGAAAAATATGTTTTAAAAAATCTTTGAAGCTAAGTGCAGAGAAGAGCCCAGTAGCTAGCTAGAAATTGCAGCACACATTATTTTATTTTTTCCGGCATCAGGATTCCAGCCCAGCAGGCATACAAACATCCAGTGTGTGCCAGAAAACACAACAAATGAACTCGATATCAGGACTTAACTTTTCCTAATAATAAAAAGGCAGAAAAAATGTGGCTGCTGATGTTAGTTTGGTAATTATCTGTCATTTTTTCTTTCACTGCTGATGGACACAGCCTACAGAACTCTACTTTCAGGTTCATACTCCTAGCCATAAGTAAACCTGTGCTAGAATTACGTAAATAAAGGTAATTTTCCTTCTATCCCCATCTCCTCGTCTTCAGCAAAGGAAGTAAAACCCTTAAACTAACAGTAGCTGTGTGCCAAGGATCTCAGTTTTCGAGCCTGGCTTTGCTAGTTTATGAGCTGGCAAGAAACTCAAGGAGATGAGAGAGATTATACTTAGTCCTGGAGGAATCTGGATGACTATCCAGAAACTCCCAACAGGTAAATAAAGAGGTGATGTCAATATTTTCTGAAAAGTCTTTCTTGGAAGAGAGTGACCATATTATAGAAACTGGAAGCATTATCTGGTGTATTTCTAGGAAGGTGCTTTAGGTCCAGTCTTATTTAACATTTTCATTAATGAGTTGGAAGTGAAAGTAACTAGCCTGTAATTACATTTGCTGATACTAAATGGAAAGGAGTTTCAAACTGCACTGGGAACAGAGAAAAAATGCAGGGGGACTTACGGTATAGATATAGGCAGAAAAATCTCAAAATTAATAGGAAGGATGGGAGTGAAGGAAAGAAGAAAGGAACTAGGATACCATTTTTTAAAATTGATCTGTGTTCCTATCCATTAATTTTCTTTGTATCACATACAGACAAACACTAGTTCCAGGTACTGAGTAGTCATTCAAATACTATAATTAGGTATTTGGAAGACGTCTAATAGGAATATGAAGCAACGGCAGGGTGGGAATCAGGGGTCTGTGGCTACGAGGACAGTTGTGGGTTCACTATATCTGGGAAGGAGCTTCACAAGCAGCACATGTGCTTTGCTCTTGATATGGTTTGAAAAGCCCTTGCCTTCAGTCTCTAGACAGCGAGGTGCTTTCATATAAGTGCATGGACCTGTGCTGGTAAATCTGGGGACCAAGAAGTAACTGATTGGCTCTTTAGAGGGAAATGAACCCAATTTTTTCACTTGCTTAATGCAGAAATCGAAGCGGGGTTTTTAATGCTCCCTTAGTCTTTTCATAAAATGACCTTTGTTCAGTGGTGAGATGATTTGTTTTCTCTTATTCCTTAGGAATTTCTGGTGACTTAAGTGGCAGAAAGATATACATTTGTATGTGCACATTTGCACATAAGAAAATAAACCAGTTAAAAAGAATGAAAACCAAAAAAAGGGGTCTTGGCAGAAAGCAAAAGCTGCAGAAAGCCTTCTCCATGTTACTAATAAAGGCACAAGATGTCAGAAGGCAGAGCAAGTACTGTATGTTAAAATATTTATGTTAGTAAACATTGATTTGTTTAGATTTAATATAGAGGATTAAGGAACGAGGATTGAAGAAATAGGCATCAGGTAGTGCCCCAAGGTAAAATGCGGCTTCGTAGTTATGAAAATTTAATTTGACTGCTTTGGGAATAATTGCTCCTATTTGATAGCAGGCCTATGCCAGCAAGATAACAGTCACTCAAATGGACATCGCCCTGTGTACACACTTAAGCAACTGCATAATATTCTTAATTGGAGAATGACGTTGTATCCCATTGTTATAGGAGAACTACAGACCTGAAAAAGACGCTAAACCAGACTGAATAATACTCTAGTGAAATATTATTTCTGTAATGAAGCTTCCTTTTGTTGTCACATAAAAATCTTAAAAGCAAAAAACTTTTTCTTCTGAAAGTGGAAAATCCGTTGCGGCATTAAAAACCCAAACACTTTTCAGTTTATTTTCAGTGAGGTTTTCCTTTTTTCTGTCCTCTCCTCTCCTCTCCTCTCCTCTCCTCTCCTCTCTTGTAAAATGATGTAAAAGCTCTTTAAAAGTGTGTTGATTATATGTATGTATTAAACAAATAAATTCTATTTATGTTCAATGTAGGATATTTTGACATTTCCAGGACAGGATAGAAGTGCCTTGTAGGGGAACTAAGTCCTTATGCTTAATCTGTCACATTTTGTTTTTAAAATTTGCTGCTAGATCCCAAAAAAAGTGAGAGGGGTTGGGAAGAAAAGCACAATCTTGTATTTCTTTCAGACCACTCTGAGTAGAACAAAGAATAAATGAGCAAGGAACTAGCATCCCAGCTGAATATTTACAGTAGCAAATGTACTCATTCCCTGTCTGAATTTCTTATAACACTTTTTCCATTCATCCTTTTTCTCTTCTGTTTTCCACAACACTTCATGAGTACTGAGAAAATGTCATTAATAACAGATACAAAGAATCACACATGAGCATATAGATAAACTTGGGATGACAAAATATCAACTTGCAGCTGCTCAATTGGAAGCCGTATCTACACAACGGGTAATTACTTTTAATTTAATTAGGACTCCTGGTATTGTTTCTATCTCATAGATTACATTATAACATGCAATGTGTTAAAGCAGGAAGACGAACTGTGAGAAGACTCTGGAAATATTACCTATTTTGTCTAGAAGTACCATACTTCAATGCCTCTAAGCAATTACTGCTCATGGGCAATGATCAGTTCTTGCATGATGCTCTGTTTTAGCACTTTGGTATATTCAAAATACTCAAGTAATATGAATTGGAAATATACAGTTCAGCTTTGTAGAAGTAACACAAATTGACATATATATATAGGGCAAAATTTTCACCAATTTTATCCTCTAAAAATTGCAAATTATTAAAATGAACTTCAGCTAACCAGCTGCAAAGTATAATCATCAAGTGCAAAGAACTAAATATATGACTTATAGAAATCAGTTCCAACATTAAAACCACGTTATGTAGAATCCAATGGGACAAGCTTCCTAGTGCTGTAAATGGGAATACTTTCTTCTTCTTCCCTCATGCCACCAGAGAATATATTAGCTCTTAGGAGGGCAGTTAACTGAATGAAAAAATAGCCCCTAAAACCTGATAAAATCTTGAATTATTAATGTAAATAGATAAATTTCAATGCTGTATCTAGCATTACACATTATGATGGTCCTTCAATCTATTATGATGCACAGTTTTCTGACAGATCCTGATTCTGTACTCAGAGTGTAGCCTCTCATTTTAGCATATAGCAGAGTCCATAACTTTTATTGATGATTCCCCTTTATGTGGCCATTTGCTTTCTATTTATCAGCAAATCCCAATAAACATATTCAGCCAGAAGTGCAAATATTTTTGCTTTATTATTTTATTGGGTTAGGCAAACAGATCTATTGAAATAACTCCTGAAGTTTCAAGCTAGCATCTGGCCCATCTCTTTCTTCTCTTCTCCCTACTCCTATCCACCAGCATTTAAAATCCTCCTGCATTGTCAATGCAGGACAAATGGGGAGGAGAGGCTATGTACATGGTAGATTGTCAGGCCAGATAAGTGTCCACTTTATATTATATCTCGTTTCCACTCTGCCGAAGAGCATGTAAACAAAAATCTTTTCTTTTTATATTGCTCAATGTTGGTGCCATTGGCTTCCAGAGTCCCTTTGTCTTTACTGCTAATGCTAGAAATTACTTTGGGGCTGATTTTAGACATATAACAACCTGAATTTTCCTCACTTTGTGCAATCAAATAAAAGTTAGCCTCATACCAGTGTTCTAGTTGCACAAAAAATAATAAACATATTTCCTATAATAAGGTCGAATTCTGGCCTTGAAAAAAATGTTCTTCATATGACTTCGACTGAAAATTAGGGTAACCTGCAATTTAGACATGAAGAACCATAGCCAAACCACCAGGGTTTCACTGATGGCTCTTTCAGTAAATTGTTCTGTGTATTGAGCAAGTTCTGTTCTCCAAGGCTGGTGCATATGACTAATGCTAAATAAAAGCCTTCATAGCATATACAGCAAACATTATGTGTTACCTGAATGATGAAAGTATGAAAACATCAGTCTTTCACAGTGAAGTGAATAACATTCATAAATCCTCACTGCCCCTGCCCCAAAAAAAAAAAAAGAAAGTTACATGGGAAACCAACTATGCAAGCAAAAACCCCCAGCTGTCAAGTGCTGCACTTCATATACTTTCTACTAAAATGATTAGTCCTCTGAGAATTCCTTTGTGAATTTTCTCGGAACTTAAGTGCATGATTCACACACCTTGGCAAACCTATCCTGCATCTGACATTTTGTTCCTGGAGTCATTTGTACCACTTGCAGCATAATGCCTAATAATATTCCTGGTAAAGGAGCAATATTTTTTATACACTTGTAAAAATATAAGTGACTAATTCTTTCCATTCGGACACTTTAAAAATAACCAAATAGCAGGACACTGAGGGACATGGATTCCAGAACAGCCTGATGAAGGATGCTATCCTTCCCTGAGATGAGCGTGCAGGAGGACTGATAAACTCCCTGCAAACAGGAGATAACTGACAAACTTAGACCTTTCAGAGCTGTGCTGGCATCACAAGACATCATAATTCTTCAGAGGCTAAGACTAATTAACAGAAAGAGATGAAGACCCAGGGCCCAGGTTTAATAGAAAGTTCAGAGCCACTTCGCTGAGTCTGAACCCAAATGTCATCAGTGAAAGTCTTAAAAGCTGGTCTTGGCAAGAGTTATGGCACACAGTTTTGGAGACATTTTCTTTCTCTTATAGTTTAATTTCTGTTTAAATCCTGGCTAGCAAAGGTATTCTAGAAGGTGACAATAGGTCTGTCTCTTTACCCTGACTGTTTTTGCCAAAACCAAGATTAACTTGAAGAGAACATTGACATTTTATGAAAATCATTACTGCTTTGCTTAAGAGGAGGAAAATAAGCAAGATTTGAAAGGACTGATAAGGATACCTCTTGGTAATCCCCTTGGTGGTAAGCATTTGTTTATGTCAGGGGAGAACACCATGAATATAATAAGTGTACAAAACTTCATCTCAGTATGAATAGACTGAAACAATTTGCGTAGAATCACAGAATATCTTGAGTTGAAGGGATCTATGAGGACCACTGAGTCCAACTCTCTGCTCCTCAGAGGGCTACCTAAAACTAAACCATATGTGTTGCATAGCTAGCAGCATTTGCTATCTTGGTAGAAACTACATGGTGTCCTCTTGGGGAGTGGTCTGCTGTTCAAGCAGAAAGTGCATCTACTTCTCTCAACTCATCTATTTATTTCCCTCAGGTTCTGTTCCACTTGTTGTCCAAACTACACGCACTCTGAAGTGCTATTTGGCATTTTCTTCACAGTTATTTCCCTCTGAGGTGAAACTCAGATGTGGCCTTGTGTGGTTTTGCTCTGAGATGAAAGTAAACTGTATTGAAGTCCTATGACTGTGAGTTTTATGACTACAAGTATATATATATATATACCTGCCTGCTTCATGTCCTGCCACTGCCCATAGTATGCATCACATTTCCAGCATGACACTATAAAACACCATGTCATAGGCCATGACAGAACTGTCAAATCTGAGTCACTTCAAATTGAAAACAAAATTATATTTCAAAGTGCATTTCAGAAGGGTGCCTACGACCTGAAAATACCTGGACAAAGAATTGCGTATCATGTCTGGGGCAGTGGGCCTAGGTCAGTGTGGTATATATTTTTTTCTTTTTGGTCTGTCGGTCAGAGAGTGTTCCTACAGCACTGTAGATACAGCCAGAAATTATGAAACACCAAAGCAAAGCCATCTTGTCTTTTATTTAACTTGTCTATGTTGTTTAGCTTTAATGCAAGTAATCTTCAAGGAGGCCATTGGCTTTGTCTACATTAGCAGGGAACACTACAGGACTGGAACTGTATAGTCAAAAGGGCTTTTTTCAGGCCCAGTGTCTATGCCGTGTTCCAGGATGAGTTAGCTCCAGTATTCCATTAGTGGCTGGATCACACCAGGAGCAGTCCTTTTAGAACTTTGTCTAAATAGTTTCCTCCAAAGGAAATCCAGCCTTTATGCTTTGAGACCTCCCTGCAATGTCAGCCTTGGGCCTGGTCAAGGGATTCTCTTAAAAACCACCCTCACCAAACATGAATGGAAAAATGCACCTATGACAGGACCCTCAGTAAAAAGGACAATAAACCAGACTGTGATGAAATGTGCTCAGTTAACCCTGGCTAACTGTTAAACCGGAGTGTGTCACAGGAAAAAAATAGGATGAAAAAGCATGTGGGTTGAGATAAAGACAAGAAGATCACTTACCACTTATTGTCATGGGCAAAATGGGACTGGACTTAGGGAAAATAAATTTAGTTTACTGCCAATTAAAATTTATTTGGGAAATAATTACTGCAGCTTTTACCTTTGCTACTTGGCCATGCTCATTTTGAAAAGTAATGGTGATCCCATTCCTGTGACACATAATTTCTTCCTATCCATATTTCAAATCTTTCCAGGCAGACTATTGAAATTAATGAGGAAGAGATGTATCTAGCTGGAATGATAGCTAATCTCATAGTAGTGATCCAGGTGTCACAAACATTACTGATCAAAACAGACATTAATACCGTCTTTTTTGTCAATTGCTTTTTGCTACCATGAATCACAAAGTTCTGAGGCTTCTCTCTCTCTGAATAAATGAACACTATACTGACTTTACCCCAGTTCTCTGAAAGACTCCAGAGATATCAATAGGTAATTGTTCTTCATACTTGAGGTTTCAATCCTTTAACCTTTCTTATTCAATTCCCGTGTAAAACTGGTCAGATGGCCAAACTTGAAGGTGTGGATTATACCCAAGAGCATATCTTCTTCAACAAATGGAGTCCAGTTAATAGTATTCTACAGAAGAATATCTGAAGAAAAATGAAGAAACAAACAAATACCAAAATAAAATCATCCAGAGATAAGTTTAGGTAAGATGAAGGAAATACATGGAGAAAGAGGAAGACCACTAACAACAAAAAAATACATATTTCCGGTGAACAAAGTCAGTCACAGTTTCAGAAAACATTCAATTTATAAATGCCCAAGTATATAAAAAATCTGCAGTTACAAAAAAAAAATCCCTCTTTTAATGTGTTCTACACAGATTATTAATGTTTATCAATTATCCAGAACTGAACAAGTGAACCATGCCCTCCTTATCTGCAGACTAAAAGATATAAAAATATAAGTCATGAAGACTGAAAGACCTTTCAACTTAAAACAAAAGACTTCATTAGGAGGGATCTCTAGAAACTTTCCAAAGTCCATAAAGTTGTGCAAAAATATGCCAAACAACCTTATTAAACAGAAAAGAAATCCCCAGCAGATTAAAGATCCTGGAACAGAGGTTTGACAAAAAATAAAACTAAAATCAGCAGCAGAAATAGTCAAGAGATTCCTTAAGAAAAAAAAATGGCAGGACCAGATGTTGTCCATACTTTTTGGCTTCAGTATCTTGTATTTTTGCACCATGACCAGCTCAAAATTCCAGTGACTTCTCTCAGGAGTAATCATTAAGAGGCATGTCAGAGTAATGTTATTTATGGAAAACAAAAGCTCTGACCATCAAGTAGATCCCAGCTCCTAAATAATCACATCGCTCAACCATTTGCAAACTGTTAACATTGATCATATTAGAAAAAGTCTACTCCAGTGTGGTTACCAATGCAAATTTTGCATGGGAATGAAAAGGATGAAAAAAGAAATACTAGTACTTTTGAGGATTGGTTTCTGATTGACATGTAGAGTATAAAGACTGCCAAAACCAGAAAATCTCAGGACAATATGCAAAGACTATGAGGTCTTTGATTTTGTCCCTCATACATGAATAAAGAAAGCATTAAGAATGTATAGCACTACAATAACATAGTTCTTGAAAATTTACATAAAACTGTCTTGAAGACAGAGACCTCCCCCTCCAAGATTACAGCTTATACCCAGTCCATAACCCCTTGGGAAGTTTCTGGGGGAACTCGTTATTATCCCAATTTTCATAATTTACAACTTGTCATTATTCAGCCTTCGAAGGAAAACTTGAATGGAAATTCAGTGCATCTTGCAAAACATTACTAGTAACCGCCCCGTATATAAATTATCTTAGATGATTACTAAATCAGGTAAAATTATCTTAACCTCATGAAGATCATCAAGTCTCTCCAGAAATCACGCAACTCATACGAGTTGCAACAAATTATTTACTTTTAATGACAGAAGAAGCGATTGAACCCTTATCCCTCAGAGAAAACTGACACCTTAAACACAGAATTAGCAGAAACAGTCTCTTTTCAATACAACTAATTCCATGCCCTATTTGCAGGGACTTACTTTAGTAGAACTGAGGCTTTTGGTAGAATAACCAAAAAAGTAACTTACACCATAAAGAGCATTACATCCCAAAAGCAGACACTGAGATGCTAAATACACCTAGAAGAAAAGCTGGAAGAAGTCTGAAAAACTTGTTTAGAGAGTTGTTTCTTAGACAAGCTTTAAAGTTATTGGCTAAGGGAGTAATTGTGGAAAACGCAAGGAAGAAATCCAATCGTGGAAAGAAAATCAGTTTTAGAGGCAGAAGGCCCTGATACAGGAAATGTGTGACGAGACATTAAAATGTCAATATAGACTCTTCTGGGTAAGATAGCTCAGCTAAAATCATTCACTGCAGTCCTGGCTGCAGTTGCACACTGCCTCTTGACACACAAAGGGAGGAGGGATAACACACGTGGAAGGCTATAAAACATAATGCCATAATACATTTGGCACAATGTGTAAACCACAGATAGCATCAACATTGCCCTTCACTATGATCTGTGTGGCCAATATCCCTCTCCTAGACATCACAAACAATGAGATCAGAAGCCTGATCTACTGGCAGATGAAAGAAAAAAAAGGAAGAACCTTTGGGATATTGTATCTGGATAGATCAGTAAAAGGCAGAAAAACAGATTCCAGAGACTTCAAGATCATCGTCACTGTTATCAGCACTGCCTGCCCATAAGCTTAACATATGACAGAAAGGGAAGTACAATTCCAACATTTCATCACTACCGCTTTGAATATAAGCCTTCAGGAGAGCACTGAAAAGGAGGGGAAGGAGAATGAGCAGAGGAGTAAAGATTTTTACAACTTCTACGGCTCAGCCTAAAATCCCTGGGCAACCTCTTAACAACTTGAACAGTGATCTGAACATTTCCATCACATACTAGCATTCCTGAAAACATGGCTGTTTCTTTCCCTGACATCTCTGACATTTTTCCTAAAGATCTTGGGGTTTAGCTGGAGGTGAAACATTGCCAATTTATAAACAATTACACCAATACATTAGAATGTGATATGAAAAAATAATAACAAAAAAAATTTGTCAACTTTCTTATTGCAAGAAACTAGAGGATAAACAAGACAGTATCATAAGGATAAAATAATCACATAAACCCAGAGTGACAATTGCAAGTTCTGCAGCATAGTGTTCAAAGGTGATAACTTCTTCCTTACAAAAAAAAAAAATCATGCTAAAATTGTTATCTGTTCTCTGTTGGCAAAATCTACTGCCCTGAACCACAGTCTGTGAATTAAGAAGGGTGTAAAGCTGAATTCAACTCATACAGCACAAGAATAGTCACCATTATGTGATAGAAGAGAGTGGAGTAAGTCAGGACAAGATGGAATGAATTGCTCTGAATATAACCTACTTAAAAAAACCAAAGAAATTTCTGACTTTGGAACTGCTTAGCAGAGTTAAAATAAAAAAAAAAAACTATGAAAAAGACTGTAAATGGTCAATAAAAAATGTTACCAAACTGCTGCCCTAACCAACAATCCTTTGGGATTGTTGTGTTGTGTTGCTGTCACAGTGGTGAAACTCATTTGCCCTCTGGGTGTATGTTGTCACATGTCACATTTCTAGTAAACAACTAATAAAGAACTTTTGATGAAAAGCAATCCTAATCTTTATTTCACAGAGTGGACAATATGCTTCTTTATAGACAGAAAAATGGGATTGACTTCAGCAGTTGGTCTGGATTTGCACCGGCAGGATCTGGCACACAGAGCTGAGATGCGGCAATGTTTGTGTGGAGCACAGCATGTGAAATCAAATGTGACCTCCTGTCCCTATTCCTGCTTTTTTCAGTTTTGTATCGGAGCACTCAGATCCTTCAGTATGTATCCTCTAGAGCTGTGCCGGCACACTTAGTCTATGCCATTGCCAGAGTGAATTTTGTTAACACAAGCAGTGATCTCAACAGTACACTGTATTTGATCAATTGTAGCTACTGTTCTCATTTCTCTTCTCCAGCATCATTATCAGATGGTCCTGTCTCTTATACAACTTGAGAAGAAATTATTTCATCTAGAAGAAAATGATACAGTTGGTCATGGTTCTGTGTCTTCCTACATGCTGTTTAGCTACTGCAGATAGCTGTTCACATCCACTGAGGCACACACATAGACCTGGCTGAGAGCACAGGACGGCATAAAGCAGCTGACTATGAGCCTTCTGTGAGAAAAATGACCCAGTAGAGCAGCATAAATTGGTATAAGATGCAGACATCCTTTCTGGGCCCTGCGGTGAGGAATCAAGATGGATTCAACACTCACTGAATCATTATTTTATGGTTAACAAAACTTGCAGTAAAGAAAGCAGTTGATTTATAACCATTGGTATGTATGACCTATAATTGACAAACTTTCTATCATCTTTTTCAATTTAAGAAATATTTAGAAGTGCTGCAGTAAAATTTCCTTTTATTAAAACTTCATTATTTTTGCTGAACATATTCCATGCAGTGTTATTATAAATAATTAATATGAAGTGAGAAAAAACCCAAACAACCACGTCTTGAAATACAGCTTTTTGGACTTAAAATTGTGATTTTTTGTTTTGCTTTTTTAATCATGTTCAAAACTCACTAAGTTATAATGAGTCTCCAATGTCCATAGTGCAAATCAAAACATTTCCTCTATATTACTGAACACTAATTCTCTTTCAATCTAACAGATTTCACACATAAGTAATAGTTTATGCTTAGCATAGTAAGTAGGATATACCAACATCAAGCAGGATATTGATATTATTAGCCTCTGTTTTCTGAAAACTGTTGTCTACCTTGAGGGCTCTGATAGAAGAGGAACAAAGTTTAAAAACTCAACAGCAGAAGGAAACTCTGCTTTATATCTGTGACATGAATAGCCAACCCAAGGCCAAAGCACCTGATCCACACACAAATTTACTACTGAATCTCTACAGTGTCCTATACAGGTTTAAAGGCTGCAGTGCTTCAGGAGCTGATTAATATGTAGATGAAATATTTCTTAAGGGCAGAAATATTTTAGAGGAATTTGGGCAAATGGCTGTGGGGCAGAAACAAACTCAGTCAACCATTTTAATGTTTTAAAACCATTTAATGTTTTTATTTATCTTTATCAGAGCTTATGCTTGTCATCTAGGTCCTCTCTGTAGACAGTGGACTGATGCTCTTTATCCTGGAGTGTGATGAATCACTCTCTGGAATTTCCTATCTCTTTACTGACCATAGAAGAAGTCTGCCTGGCTGGCTTAGATAGTATTTCTAACTCCTATACAGTCAATTTTAAGTACAATGAATCCCACCTCAAATTCTTTATAGCTGTCATCAGATTGGCCTTCTTTGATTTGATACGTGACTGTGTTTCTTTTCTTGGTGCTTAATGTTAACTGTGTTTTAACTTGTACCTTTCACCATTCTAAAAGTTTGATAAACTTGATTAGGGACCTGGAAATCTTAGAAGCCTGACTGCAAAGAAAGTTTAATTGTTTAATTGTTAGAATTCATTAAAAGCTCTATGGCTATCAGATTTTCTTGACTTCATTTTGAGCAGAGTTTAGCATAGCAAAGGGCAAAAATCCTGATTTCAAAGCAGGAAACACATTTATAAAGAGCAAGAAGATGAAGACATGCAGTTTCTTAGTCTAAACAGTACATGTTGTTGAACATACTTTCTTTTCTGCGAAGGACTTCATCCTGGGTTTGTCTCCCATTTTTATTTGGTGGGTTTTTGCTTGTTGCTAAATGCTAGCTAGAGCTTTTCTAAAATGGCTTATATTTTTTATTTTCTCTTTTTATTTGAAAGGCCTTAATTTGAGAAGGATTTTTTTTCATTTGTTTTTCATTTAAGAGAACAGAATATTCCAAAGATTTTTTTAAGGCTGAATCTTACAGAAAAACAGATAAACAGAGTTAGAGTTTTGACTAATATTCCATGCCTGGCTAATTCTGCATTCAAGTAGTAACTGGATTGCAGTTTCACGTGTTTGCCACAATGGTGCTTTTTTTTTTCATTTTTTTTTTTAATAATAATGCAAAAGCTTCTTCTGTCTCTGTAATGATTTACTGGCAACCTGATTTTCTGCAACATTTGTTGACCAGGTACAGTACACTAAAATGTGCTGGTAGTCAATTGTAGAGACTGTGTGTGACTTCATTGTACCTGTGACAGACTGGGCTTTTAGGATACTTTACTCAATCTCCTGTTAGTCTTGGCAGCTTTGAGGCTTCTGCTATCACAACAGGACTTCAGTTTTTCTGAAGTATTCAGTGTCCTGGACGTTGACTTTTAAAAATATTGTCTGTCTGGAAGGCAGCAGAAACACCTGTCATTTGAGTGGCCATGCTTCCACCATGGTTTCCACTTCTTTTCTTCTGTGTTGGAGTCATATTTGAACAGTTTTGATTCAAAGGATCTGCACAACCATCTTGTGACTCTCCCTATTCTGGCATTAATGCTGGCATTCATGACACTTAATAGCAAGAGCTTTCTTGAAGTTCTTTTCATTGACATCTGACTAATTTCAGGTACAATAAAATGTTTCTGGCTCACACTTAAAAGTTCCAATAAAACTAATTCCTTACTCCCTTTCCTGTAATTCTATCCCACTATTCTATCTCTATTTTTCCTCTTCTCTTCCCCCCAGCTCCCTATAGTTTACCTCTGGATGAACAAGTGTGCACAGGTGCAGTCTCCCCATAAATAATACCCTACCACCCTTTTGGGTTTTGACAGATTTCTGCCTCTTTGGTGGCTCTGTCAGCTTCCTAGCTCCAGTCAGAGTTGCTCTTCACTGGAATCTTAATGGGCAATTTTAGGCTCATGAAGAAGAGTAAGACAAACAGGCAAATGGCTGTAAGCACGCAAGCTTGAAGGGGTTTCATTGCCAGCTCATTATAGCTCCACTAATGAGATTTTCATCCAATTTGTGGGATAGCAGAGCTCAACTCAAAAGAGGGACAGAGTTACCAATACAGTGGGATTAATATGCCTTATTAAAAAAAAATAACCTTTGTTAAATCAGGACTCAGCGTTTAGGGCAGTGACCTTATACACTGGCATAATACAAAAACAATTGCTGGATTATTTACATTACACTCATCAGCTTGACATAATTGCTGGAGTGATGTAAAACTCATACAATTCACTTAGGCAATAACAAATACATACTTTATGTACAATCTGCAGTAAAGTACAGTTAGTAAGGTTTTTGCTAGCAAGTAAAAATAACTGTTGTTTTTGAAACTGCTTTTACAATGAATCTTGGGATGCATAAAGAAAATTGCAAAAAGAAACAGAGATCTTGTGACACTAAAATAGAAAACTGTGAGGAAATATAAAGGCATTCCCCAATTCTGGGGTTGCACATAAGGAAGTTAAATTCAAAAAGAAGTGAGCAGGTTCCAGAAATTTAGCAGAAGTTTCTTTTTTATTTACCCAGAGATCAACCATTTGCTCTCCATGGTTACTAACCTTCAAGTCTCAAATGAATTGGTATTTATTACTTGCTTATGTATGATGATTTCTTTTGGTTAACCTGATCCCTATGTAAACCCCCTTGAAACACAGACCTATCTCTTCAAATTCTAAACTCAGTAACAAAAGGTGACCACTTCATTATTCAAGTATGTAGTTATTATACATTTCAATAGGCCTTTTATACAGATAGATCCAGCATGTAGCCTAGCTGAAAATAATTACAAATTTTTTTCATATCTACCAGAAGAAGATCTTAGTTCCCTAAACTGTATTAAAACCTTTGCCATTACCACAAAGGACATGGATGTAGTTCTCTGTGTTCTGAGGGCCTCACTAACCTCGACTTCTGGAAATAGCAAGTAATATTCAAGCTAAGAACTAACATTTGTCCTCTCTGAACATTGCTCTGTCTCCATGGAGGCAGATATTTCTGTCTAAATCCACGTGATTTTTTTTTAACTGCAAAGCACAGTAACAGGATTTTTTTTCACAGTAGCAAAACCTCAATTCTGTAACCAAATGGAGTCAGCCTGGTTTAATCAGGCTATCAATCACCCTGCAGAAACTAGAGGGGAGGCAAACAATTTTTTCCATCTCCTGCAAGGCACAGAATACACCATCAAAATGTCTCAATGTTGCAGTGGATCAAATTTGGCATGGGACTTCCACCAGAAGGTAGAAATATCAGGCTCTGCTAACTTAGAACACTGCAAGTAATTTCAAAGCCATGCTAGGAAAAGGGAAAGCTGTATTTAGGGACTTTCTTTAAAATGCTAGAGGGTAGAAAGATCATTAGAAGATGCTATCAGACTGCTAATCAATCAGCCATTAGTCAATATTTATTGCTACAGGCTGGAGGTTCGAAGCACCTGCTGGTTTTGTAAGTCAGGTTCTCGAAGAGGCACACACATGTATCAGTCTGTCAGTTTTCACTCAAAGCACACCACCAAGACCAGCTGCCTGCTGGAGTGTCCTGGTAAGCACCAGACTCAGCAAGGAATCATCCATCCTACAGCCTCTCAGGGCAGCAGGAGAGCTGAGCTGCATTCCCATGTACAAACCACGGCCTGCTCTGCAATTACAGCTTGATCTGAGGAGGCTTTAGAGTTGAACATGCCACACCAGAGATCTAATAACCCTCATAAACAGCAGAAATGGAAGACTTTATTAAAACGGCAGTGTTCTCAAGTGCTCTATTGACATAAACTGAAACAATTCTAGACTGGTGTCTAAAATAAAATAGTGCAGCTGCGGACAAATCTTGCAGGAGCTGCTTGTGTCATTATCCTTTTCCTCAGGGCAAACCACTACCTTGTTGTTTAACCCACAGATACAGTGGGAGATACATGGAATATCATAACTTGTCTATTTTAAAGCCTCATTAGTTGTATTTCTACCCTGATGTGGAGGGCCTCGGCTTGCCTAAGTCAGATATTGACATGTTCTGGCATAATGTTACTCAAAGGAAATTGGAGGACTGTGCTGTTTCTTCAGGAGCCTGAAAGTAGCGCTAACATTTTTGCACAGATAAATGCAACAGTTTTATAGTTTGATGAGGGAAGAAACCACCACAATCTGCTTTGGCAGCATGTTCACTGTGATTTCTGCAGTGTGTGAACACACCAAGGAGAGTGACAGGGTTTGGGGGATTTCTCTGCCAAGCAGCATAAGTCAGAAACAAGTTCAACTCTGGTGAAATTTTTTTTAGTCTTTAATTATCATTTCTTTGTATATTTGTAAAATCTACTTGCTATAGGGCAAATGTTAATATGTACCTGGGTTTTTTTAAGTTAGTTCTTTCTCATGTATTTATTAGTTGTTTATCATCTCAACATAAGTGAAACAAGAGCTTTGGCATGTTCCTTGTGGAGTGCAAAGAGGAAGGAATGATTTACAATGGTTTTGTGCGCATGTTGCTTTGAAATTGCAGTCTAAGGACTCTCATGATAAAAATATTCAGACATGGAAATCTATCGCACGCGGACACGAGGAAAGACACTTACACTCACGGCAGGTGACAGGCCAAGAAGAAGGAAGCCTCTTTATTCAGACAGTTATATACCTTCTTAACAATCACTGTGGATTGGATGGTGGGTATTACCACCCCTCCATCACAGTGGTCAAAGGAAATATCCATCAAACATCCCCGCCCAGGAGAAAGAATGGAAAACAATAAGGACAGTTAGACAAACAGCTGTGTTTACAGAAAAGTGCGTGAGAACTTCTATCACAGAATTAAAAACATCTAAGCACTGCAGAAATCAGGGCGACAGAAATCCTCCTGATTCTACAGCATTTCAGAATATTTCCCACCAAGTACTTATGCCAGTAGATACTTCAGGAGTTTGGTTGGATTAATAGTCTCAAAACTATGTTGGATCAATGCACATCAGACACCATTGCTATCCTGTTTTTCAATAGTACATTATGGAAGGAAGCCATACAGAACTGTAGGCATAGAAATTAAAAAAAGTTTCTAGGGAATTCATGCTTTCTCACAGAATTACATTAATATCCATGCACCTTCCAGAAAACTTAGTTCAATAACTCACTTTAAAAATGTCCTGTTTTTCACAGAACCTTGTGGTAGCAGACTTAGCCATAGCTGGTAGATACGAAGTAATTTCAGACAATAGCTTTTCTAATAGAGTTCAAAGAAAGACACTCTGTGGCAGGGCATCCCTCAAGGAACAGGTTACAGTGACTAACTCTATTTCACCTGAAATAACTTGTTCGTGTCTTTTCCTGGTCTCAAACCAGAGGAAGCGCAGAATTTAGGGCACTAATTTGCCTCTATGAGCTATGATTGCTACATTGCTTGATTCATATGAAATGTAAAGGACAAATAGCAGTGGAAATCTCTTCTGCTGAGGACATTCTGCTTTAGTTTTCATTTAATTGTTCCTGAAGGAAGGGAGTTTTCCAATGAATGAACCTAAGGTATAGGAACTAGCTTTAAATCAAGTGTCTTCCTGCTGTAGGAATTAGATTTCTAAGTGCCTTCCTTCAAACAAAGAATTTGCTCCATGACTACAAAATAAAGGACAAAAAGTTCTTATGAGTTCTAGATCATATCCATGTGGTAAAATAAGCCTCTAAACTGCTTGTCAACTTGTCAACAGACTATGAAAAAAGCCTTTAAAATAAGTATATTTTCTTTCTTTGCTCTACACCTGCTTTATGAACATTTTTTACATTCAAATCTCGCACATAAATACCTTACTTGTTTTTACATTAGTATGGCTTGTATCACGACTGATTTTGGCTCAACTAGCTGACAGCAGGGTCCCTGACTCTTTGGATGTATTACTCCTTCAACCCAGGGTTGAAAATCACTCTCATGGGGCCCAGAGTCCTGATGCAGAGCTGTGGAAGTGAGCTGAGGAACACAGTCTGCTGCTCGGGAGGGGCTGGGGAACTCTGCTGGGAAAGGAAGGTGCCTGAGCTGGGAAGGGAAGGAGCCCTGACTGTGCCCAGGCAGCAGGCAGAGGCCTGGATGGGGGCTGCCCAGCTGGTACTGGGTGCACTATCAGAGCCAGGATCACTAAAGAGCACATGGCAGCCTGGTCTTTTAATTAAACACCTGAGTCTAAGAATTAAGGAGTCGGCTCCTTATTCTACTACAGGGTTTCTGTGTGACCATGCTAATAATACTAATTTCTTCCTGGAAGAACTGTTTTAAGGACATGTCACACTGCAGACAGCAGTGTATGAGAGAGACAACTGAGCTAGCTTTAACCAGGAAGGATAACTGCTGCCTATCATACCACGAGCCTATACACAAACATATCTGTACGGCTACCTTGGATATCTCTGCACTCTGCTTGGTTTACTAAAACCCTGTCCTTGGCATGGTAACATCTACCACAGATAAATCCCAGCCCAAGATGGGACTTGCAGTTATGAGCTACTGAGACATACAATGGCAGATTCCTGAGTGTACTTATAATTTAGGCGTCATTGTCTGGACCAGGCAGTGACACTTCTACTCATGGAAGAGCCATACTTCTTCTCCCTGCTTTCAGTGATCCTACTTGTTTTAGACTGAGCTACCTCTCAGTAGTTATGATGGTCACAGTTTGGCCAATTAAGGGAAACAGACAGAAACTTTTGGAAATGTAAATGAAATTTATAATTTCCAGCTGTTTTCTTCATTTGCTGTTGGGACATCTCATTTATCTGGCTCTAACCAGACATCTTCAGTGTGCTATAGTTTTTGGGAGGTGTGCACAGGACTGTATTTTAGAAGTTGCCTTGGGCTGAGATAGGGACAGATGACAGAATTTTGAGACATCTGAAAAACAAGCAAGACCACACATAAAATATAGTAGGGGGCTGAAGTTGTGGAATAGTAACAAAAATATCCTTCCACTTAACCAGCACCTAAATAGTTAACAATTGTTGCACTTCTCTTATCTTTAAATTTCACAATGGACAATCAAACTGAATGAAGCAGTTTGGTTACATCTCTGTTACAGATAAAATTTCAGGCGCCCTGAAGATTCAGAAAAGAGTGTTTTTTATCATCTCATACCTGGTGCACATTTTAAAAGATCACAGTGATGAACATATGGTAGCTGTTTTCATTTTTTTAAGTTTTTTGATTCAATGTCAAGGAGATGATTCTGCAGCCAGTGATAACTATGAAGAGAAAATCCTGGGGGTTTAGTTTTAAACATAAAACAATTCAATAATCCCTATTGGCTTGGTGACTGCAAAAATCTAGGTTAACCAGATCTACTCATCCCAACCAGTACTAATTCTGTGGTCTTAGTTTCTACATTTTCACGGGTTTTATTTTTCAAAACCTGACATCTCTGCCTGTAGATATCTCAAGTAGTTGACTCCTTTCAAGTGGATGGCATGGACAAAGCTTTACTGCCCTATAAGAACTTGCCTAGAGACCATCTGTACCATGGTTGAATCATAGCTGCAATTTTGTCACTTTCATTACTGACTTTCAGGGAATGAGCAAGCCGAGAAGCAGAATTGTCTCTCTTTTCTCTTGTGAGATTCTTGTCAGTGTTGGAGGTGGTAAAGGAATCCTGAGACAAAGGCAGTCATGATGGGGCTAAGGGACTTATTCTAGTGATATTCTACACATGTTGTCAATCTACTCATGTCCTCTCCTTAACCTCCTCAGGCAGTCATGCATAGAGAAGTTATGTTAGGGAAGTCAAAAGGATGTTTGCAGGTCTTTACCTATCTCAACCAACAACACGTGCTTCATCCTGGCTCTTGCCATGTAACAGCAAATCTGCCCAGTCATATGGCCAAGAGAGACATCCTGGACCATTTGTAAAGGAAATGTCATTTCTTCTAAGCTCCTTCTCCTGCAAAAGTCTGGACCAGATGATTTTTTGAGCTCCGTTCAAACCTGGGCTATTCTGTATTTCTATTCCATTAAACTTCAGCTACAGAGTCTCATTTCCCAAGTTTTGCTGCTAGTTTTCACATTAAATTTTTAGAGAATTCAGTGTCCTCACAGAGAATGCTCAGTATAGGCCATTTCAGCTTTTACCTCAGAAGGTTTCCTTCTTTGTGTAGCATCCACTCTCTATTGACTGAAAATAATCTTTCTGGACTCAAGAAATGCTCATCAGGCCTCTTTCAACACAGTGTTTCAGCTATTAGTGTCCTGGTATTTAAACACTCCTTTGCAGAAAGTTGTAGTTTCAGCTTGTTTGTGGAGCTGTCTCTTCATGCAGAGCACCACCTCAGAGCTTACACGGGACTGATGATCACTCTACTGTTGGTGTCACTATGGTTTTGATAGTGTGTGTCACATACTGAGGAAGTTCATGCTCTGTCACACACATAAGGAATATTGGAATCCCCTAGTGGATTCCACCACAAACAAGTTTCTGATATTTATTTGCTATTCTATGAATTCTATAACGCCGAACAATGTGTGAAGCAGTGACGAGACATAATTTCAGCCTCTGAAGTCTTAGCAACTAATGTTTTCCAAAACATACATCTCAGCCACAATGAAAAAGCATTATTGTTCAAATACCTCCATATGCTTTTAGAATAATTCACTTGCCCAACATATTTAAACTCGATGTCTGAGCCAGTCAGAATATCTTCAGATTCAGTGGAATGCAACTGGCAACTAGTTCACATCATCTAAAATAGACATCTAAAATAGCATTCCTAAGATCCTGTTCTTTTCCACTAAATGAAAGACATTCAACTGTGGACAAGTCCGGTGTGTGGTTACTTTTGTTGTGCATCCCTCAATATAAGGTGTTACAGCAAAAAAAATGCTATGGAGTGACTTTATAAGCATTTGTTGTGAGGAGCATAAAAAAAGGCAGAGGATATTAGTGGGATACTTTTATCCTAGCAATAGATTAAGATAAGAGAACATAAAGAATGTAAACTAGGACTGTTTCTTAATATATAACAATGATGGGCAGAAAAGGTGAAAAACAATGCAACAAAATGTTCAGTGACATAACATCATTCAGAATAACCAGCACACACAAAGATAAGGAGGAGCACCATGCAGGTCTATGTGAATGGGCATCGAAAAAAAAGTCGGGTCACTGTCAACAATGGCTAAAGGCAGAAAAAATGTATAAGATTGAATAAAGACTAGGATAGACAATTACTCTGACAAATTATATCAGGTCATTGTATAAACAAGCAGCTTGTTCTCAACTGGAACACTGTTCAGCTGTGGTTCTCCTGTCTTAAAGACAGTAGGTACAGAAGAGATTTACTGACAGCCAATTACTATTGTTAGAGTCATGAGAGAACTTATCTAAAATGATTCTGAAAAAATGTGTTTGGCTGTTTGAATAAGCAAAAAATTAGCTTCAAATCATAAAAACAGTGTGTAATAAAGGGAAAGTGGCTTTTGCTAGTTTGTTCCTGTTGCATTCATGCTTCTGGGTAACAGGTACAAAATATTTTGACTAAGGAACTGTGCATAATGGAAAAATAGGGTTGTGAGGAGACCATCTAATATTCCCCCTGCTCTGACAGAGGATCCAATATGCAGTACATAACTGCTTGGTATACTTGATATGCAAAAACATCAACTGAGATTGCATAGGTTTCTTCATTTGGGTGCTCCATTGCTTAAATATCTCATTTACAAAGTCATGCCTAATATATAACTCAGATTTTTACAGAAAATAGTTCCAATTGTTTCTAAACCTACCTATAGTCAACAAGTAATTTTGGTCTTATTGTAACAAACTTTTACATATTGAAAGGCTGCTACCATGTCTGTCTCCCAGTCTTTCTCCTAGACTAAACAAACCACATTCTTTTAACCTTTCTTCCTAGACCATGCTTTCTAAACCTCTAATCACTCTTGTCACTCTGTCCTGGACTCTCGCCAAGCCCAGTTTTTCTTAAAGCATGGTGCCCAAATCTGGATAACATATTCCACCAGTAGTAGATAGACCAGAATAATTGCCTCCCAAATCTCACATCATTTTTCTGCATCTTTGACTAAGATTTTCTTTTTGAAACAACATCACATTTCTGCCTCACATTCAGTCTGTGGCACTGAAGACATTTTCTGCGGTACATCATTCTTTCTAGTTACTGTCCATTTTGGGGTTTTGTGTTTGACTGATCCTTTCTGTATGTATCACATTATACTTTTTCCCCCTCCAGTTTAATTTCATTAATTGCAGATTTCAATTTTTTATTTTATTTTATTCTTCAAAGTGTCTGTAATTCTCCCTCCCAGTTTTGACATTCCCCAATTATGCTTTCCAGTTCTTAATCCAGGTCATAAAAAATATTGTGCATGGTTCAATTTGTGTCTTCCCATTTTATAGAGTGCTATTGATGCATTCTCTTTGACTATTGTTTTCCAACCACTTGTTCATCTAAAATGTAATTATTTAATTGAGTTTATATATTATTTTCTTGGGAATGTAATATGACAGCATAAAAATCCTTACAAATGGCAAGATAAATCATCATTATGTTTTTCCAGTTTATTCCAGTCACTTTGACAAAGAAAGAAAATAAATAGGGTTGAGATAATTTTGTCTGGACAAAACCATGTTTATCTTCTATGTGCTTACATATTATTGGCTAATAATTAGATTTAAGATTTAAAAAAAAAAAAAAAGAGTGTACATTGTCCTATGTAGTTTTTTGTAGGGTGCTTTTTTCCATTTTTATGAGTCAAGTACTTTGTTTTCCATTCCTCAGACTTGTGAATCTCCTCCACACTGTAGGAGTTCCTAAACATAATAATTTACTGGATTGTTTTGACTGTTTTGTTGAAAAGGCTAGGAAAATATATCTCATTTGTCAAAGTATTATCTGGCTATCTTTCCCTTCCCTTCCTTTCCCTTCCTTTCCCTTCCCTTCCCTTCCCTTCCCTTCCCTTCCCTTCCCTTCCCTTCCCT